>CM032417.1:4099127-4551178 GCA_019049465.1 Dryas iulia moderata
ACATCTAAAGCGTCAAACATAGTATCTTAAAGCATATAAACGGTCAACCTTGGGCAAATTAGCCAAACTTTTTGTAACGTTGCGTCGAATACTTAAGATCAAACGCAATGCTAGTACAAAGTTCTTTTATTTTCACTTTGATCAAAATCTAATTACGCATCTATCGGTTCTAGGGGTACGAATCTTTCCTTAATGTAACTAAGCTTTTATTACGTTTCGTGAAGGCTGTTAAATTAATTTGCTATTTGCATTTTGTTTGTTATATATATAAAAAAATGTCTTTACGCTGTTTCATGCCACAAGAGCGTTGTCAGAGAGAACGTAGTGTTGAGACACTCCATTCTCCAGTTTGAAGTCGTCGTTTGTAGTATATTATACATAATACTAATTAAATAATTTTTTGTGCTCTGGCTCTGTGTAAGTATCATCTAAGTCAGGGAAAATATTATTAATATTTAACTTATTTATTTTTTCATCTTCACGTCTTCTCCGCATAGTACGGAATTTCTTGACACTCCGCTTTCCATTCGAATTTGAAATACAGTGTGTTGAGAGGTGAAAAACAACGCCACAGTTTGTCTTATTCACCAGAGTAGGAGAAATGAAGATACTTAAAATATAATATGAAATGTATTTACCATGTTTGGAAATTGAACCAACAACCTACCTCGATTACAACTAGACTGAACCACTGCGTCACGATGGCAATAACTAATATTTTATTAATAAATTTGTTTAGTTAACGTCAACCAGCTGTTATAAAATATAATATAAGCAATAGGTATATACATAAACGCAAACATTTCAATGTATTATTCAATTTCAATTCAATCAAAATTAATGTAGTAATTCAGTGATTATTTGTAATTATTTTCACTTCTCTGCTCTGGTGAAGAACCCAAAGCTTTTCTTTAAGTGACATTTGAACATACATACTATCTTATCCATTTAAAGGCGACTGAGCTACTATAACGTAATGAAAATATGTAATAACTTTTAAAATAATTTGCAGGACTTATACGAGCCGGTTAAGGAACGTAGTTCGTACTACCTGTAAGTATTAAATCAAGAATATATATTAAACTTTTTTTTAATCAGTGAGAACCTAGCGTCAAGACACTCCATTCTCCACTTTTCACCCGATATCGAGACATTGCGTGTCGACGAGTGGTGGAATTTAACGCCGCGCTTTGTCTTAGTACCGAATGGAAAAATGAAAATCCATACTTATATTATAAATGCGAAAGTCTGTGTGTTTGTCTGTCACGCTTTCACGGCTAATCTACTGGTCCGATTTGGATGAAATTTAGAATGAAAGTATTAAAAGTTACTGGGTCTAACATAGGCTACTTATTTTTTCAAAAATCAACCGCTAAAGGGTTGAAATAGGTGATGAAAGTTTATATGAAAAATCTAAACCGCTTGACCGATTGTAATGAATTTTGGCATAAATATAGTTGATAATCTAAGCTTAAACATAGGCTACTTTATTTTTTAAAAATCCACCCTCGAGGGTTGCAATATAATGAAACAGCTTGGTAGTTAACGCGGCGAAGCCGCGAGCGGGCCGCTAGTAATATATAATTATTCCCCGTAATACGAATCGAACCCATAACTATCGCGTTTATAGACAATTGCAATCCCCTCTACGCCACGACAGCCTCGGCCTCATAAACATTTAAAAACATATAATATGTACATGTCTATTTGTTATGGTTTCCAGTCTGAGTATTATAAGACAAGTTCTATCTAAATTGGAATTAAATAATAATGTATCTAAATATCTAAGACTTGACTGAGTTTTGAGCTCTAACCTTTCAACATGAATTGTCTCAAATTCAAGCTAAAAGTAGAGAGCGTAGTGTCTTAACACTACGTTGCCTCTGCCTATCCTGTTATGAGGGGAAAACGTAATACGAAGATATACGATATATATGATCTTCCCGCACACCTTAAACTTCGTTCTGAATAGATGCTACTAAAATATGCATGAGACGTAACTGCTTTGTGCACTTACATCCTGTTATCATGATGCTATGTTTGTATATCTGTATTATATAAGAATTACAGTATAACTAGCGACCGCTCGTGACTTCGCCTGCGTGATTACATAACCTATAAACATAATATATAAATAAAGTAACCTATCTTTGAACCTGGGTCTTCGAATATTTTCATTTTGAATTCTATCCAAATCGGCCTGATAGATTTACCGTGAAAATGTAATAGATGGACAGATAGATAGATACACTATTAGTTTTATAATATTAAGATGAATATTTCGTTACGCTGTATTATAGACAAGATATTTAGAATTTTTGTGGCCAGTCGTGGCCCAGTGGCACAAGCGTGTGACTGTAAACGACTGGTTGTGGGTTCGATTCCCACTCGAGGAGTGGAAATATTTAATATTTCCATTTTCTTCGCTCTGGTGTCGAGGTAAAGCGCGGCGTTAAGTTCCGCCACTTAACACGCAATGCCTCCGAATTCGGCGGAAAGTGGGGAACGGAGTGTCTTAACACTAGGTTCCCTCTGCCTACCCTACTGTGTGCGGGATACAGCGTGAAGCTATAAAAAAATATATATTTAGAATTTCGTTGTAAAAATGATCAGCTTAGAAAAATGATATATAACGATAACTTCATAGTCTAAAACTTTTTCTCACGTAACGAGAGCTTAATGTTAAGTCTATCGGTTCTTCTATTTCCACAAAAGCTAGACATATTATGTAATAAGTAAGACAATGTCTGACTGTAAATCTGATCGATGTGGGATTGATACTCATTCGAGGAAATAAATACGTTTATAATATTTTCTTTTCGAGATCTAGTCACACTTTCTGCCGCTCGAGATGCAATGTTTTATAATACAGGCGGAGAACGAAGTATCATAACAAGTACTCTCCTCTATCATATGCGAGAAAAAGAGAGAATAATGACGTAAAAATTCTTAATAACTAATTTAAGAATGATGTAATATTATTTCCTGCTAATGAACATTAATAAAATATTTGTATGCTTTTAGCGGATTGAATGAACTAGTAAGTATTAGTAAATATAATAAAAAAATGGAAAATAAAAATATACTCGTAGACTATATAGAAGAATATAACACAAAAGATTCATTTTCTGACTATTACGTGAATTACATATTAAAAAAAAATCCTTTTTTCGAGTTGGAATTGAACCCACGATGCCACGACGGTCCCTCCCTCATACGCCTTAGTTTTAAATACTAAAATTGTTGAAAAAAAATGTAATTTATAAAACGAAGAATATTGTTAAAAAAGTACAATTAAGCCAATCGTGGCAAAGTGGACCAAAGTGGGGCTGTTCACATATCACATACTAGTTATGAGTTCGATTCCCACTTGAGAAATTGAAATGTTTAATACTTATTTCATTTTCTTCACTCCGGTGTCAAAGCAAAGCACAGCATTGATTCCTGCCGAAAATTGGGGAACCGAGTGTCTTAACATTAGGTTCCCTATGCCTACCCTGCTGTGTGTAGGACTCAGCCTAAAGCTTAAAAAATACATACCACATGTCAATAGTATAGTATATATAGTATTTAAATTAAAAAAAAATAAAAAAGCTCCCTCGTCGAATTAAAAACTTTCTCGCGTTATCGTCCGTAATGGTTTTCAATTTGACGCTATGGACGCGACACAAATGCTAAATCGCCTTTATCTAAATATCTCAATCTAGACACTTTGATAAAAATACTTCGAAGCTCTTTAATGTTTGAAGTCATCAGTCTTTAAGACCTATGTTCTTTTAAAATTTACTTTCTAGTGCAGATAACATAATGCCTAAAGATTTTTGCATTACTTTTTTTTATAGCTAATGTTTAGACACTCCGTTCACTACTTTCCGCCAAATTTGAAGGCATTGCGTGTTAAGTGGCGGATCTTAACACCGCGCTTTGCCTCGACACCAGAGCGAAGAAAATGAAAATATTAAATTTTTCCATTCCTCAAGTAGGAATCGAACCCACAACCAACCGTTTACAGTCACACGTTCGTGCCAATGCGTCAAGACTGACCCCTGAATTTATTATACATACGTATATTTAAAAAAAGCCACTTCAAATTTCCCCCCGCATATTTAGAGAGAGTTAGAGAGAACCTAGTGCCAAGACACTCCGTTCTCCACTTTGCTCAAAAAAAATGAGTTATTATGTAATAAGTAATATGACATAGATTATAAATTCGATGATTTTGATCTCGATATTCTTTCCTAGTTTTGTTAAGACTAAACGCGTTTCTGAGTTCTGTTGTTCAACAAAAAAACGTTCAAATTGAGACGAAGAAGGACATATTATTCTGCTGCTGCTGCTTTTATTTTATTATTATAAATAGCATTCTCTCTTGCCTAATGATTGCTTGTAGAGTAATCTTTGGATAGCAACGGAAATGCTAACAACAAAAATAAGTTGTAATAATGCGTATAAGAATTTCGAAGCAGCTTGTAGTAGAACACATGGCTCAGTGGTGAGAGCGCCTCGACGGTATTCAGGCTTCGCGGATTTGAATCCCGCTGCGTTCAAATTTTTATACGTTTTCTAAATGTCTTTTTCAATATTTCTAAGTACGGAATAGCACTTTAAAAATGTTTAAAAAATGCTTTTATTTTTTTTAATAATTTTTTATTCTTTCTACAGGACAGGCCAAATCTATACAAGCAAATGTTACGTACTAACAAAGACAATGACGATGACGCAGATATAAATGCAGAGTTAGAAGAAGTAACTACAACAAAACCTCCACCGTCCTCTACCGATAAGGGGTTAGAGAAGATAAAATGGCTACTGAATTCAAAGGTGAAATAAAGTTTTTTTTTTATTTTGTATCTCCTGTTTTTTTTTTTTTTAGACATTTTTCGAAAATTTGTCTCTTTCTTACGCTTTCATAGCTTATCTACCGGCCTGATATAGATAAAATTCGGAGTGCTTTATAATATTATAACCCTTTATAATATAATAAAGGGTTGATATAATATAATAGAGATTAAAAAAAACTGTATGAAAAATCTAAATCACTTAACTTAAGCGAGAACGCGTCGTCGAATACGAGGCAGCTATATAACTGTGTAGATCACGCCGACGAACCCGCAGGCAGAGAGTAAAGTATAATAAAATTATTATTTAGTTAAATTATTTAAAATGATTATTTATAGGATCGCTACAACAATATCAAAATTAATCAAGATGCTCCAGACATAGCTGACATTCAGCCAGAAGTTGACCAAATACGCCAGTGGTGGTTTTATAATGCAGTAAGTATTAACAATAATTTGATAAATATTTTACTCTTTTCCTAAAGATCTGTTTAGGTATTTTTAGTATTCGATGGTCAGACAATGCATTGACAGGTTTTATAATTATACTATAAGAATCATAACTAATGAATATAGGTATTGAACCTACAACCACCGGTGATGGCACAGACTAAGAAAATATATGAAGATGTCACCCTTTTCCTGTATAGCGGTGTCTCTCACCAAGACTCTTGTTCACCAGAGCTCATAAACCAAAATAATTAAATTATCATCATCATCCTGAGGCACGTCAGTATGAAGTGACATACACGTTACTCAGTGGCTTAGCTAAGTGTACAAGGGCCCCTGTGCAAAGGGAAAGAATCGCACCAATATTTTCTTCATTATATTAAAGTGATGAGTATCTTGTCTAGACCAATGTTGGCTTTCAAATATTTTGGCTCTTGTTGGCAACTACAACTCAAATAATTGAGAATCATTGTGGTAATGCCCTAGTGCCCATTACGATGTATCCGTGCTTGGTCAGAGGGTCCCCTAGCGCCAGGGCCCCGGTGCACTGCACCGCCGATCCCTACGATAGCTATGCCACTGACATTACTTAAGTAAAGACCTAAAAGTAAAACCTTAAGTAACTAAAATTAATTAATTTAAAAAAGCAATTTGTTCCCTTAAAATATTGTACATACTTTCTTTCATATATTTTTTTCTTTACAGGAAGATTACACGCCTTTTAATGAATAATAAATATATATTTTTCATAAAATTGCGTTTGATTCTTGCTCCATATTAGAATTAAGCCTTTTATGTTTTATGTTTTAACGCCATCTATGAATGTACAAGAGAAACTAATTCATTAAAACTTTTAACTTAGTAATATTTAGTTAGAAGCATAGGTGTCGCTTTTAAGAAAAACATAATCAGCTTTACGCTTTTTTCCGCATAGCAGGGTGGTCAGAGAAAACCAAGTGTTAAGACACTATGTTCTTCATTGTGCGCGAAACCTATATACAGTGTGTTAGGTGGCGGCATTAAACGAACTTAGGCTTGCGTACCAAAGCAGAGAAAATAATCTTATCCATCTAATGAAAGGGAACTTACAGCCAGACATTATCTACCTCAGCACCTTTCGTTCACCTATATCGTTGGCTTTTATAGGAAAATATACTGAAATTAATTGAATATTTTACTAATTCTTATTAATATTCTTTTTGGTTATAATTAAGTTGATAAAATTACTATTATGAAATAGTTTTTCAACTAAATAGTTATTTTCAACAAATAGACTATTGTTATCAATGAGAAACTATATTATTGAGTTATGTATTATTACAATATTATGTTAATCACTATATAATTACTATTATACCAACTAAAGTGCCAGTCGTGGCGCAGTGGCACGTACGTGTGAGTGTAAAGCGACTGGTTGTGGGTTCGAATCCCACTCGAGGATAGGAAATATTTAATATTCCATATCCTTCGCTCTGGTATCAGAGGCAAAGCGCGGCGTTAAGTTCCGCCACTTAACACGCAATGCCTCCGAATTTGGCGGAAAGTGGGGAACGGAGTGTCTCAACACTAGGTTCCCTCTGCCTACCCTGCTGTGTGCGGGAAACAGCGTGAAGCTAAAAAAAAATACTATTTATTATTATATTTAAGTTTTCATACTATTATCGCATGTGGTGCTTATCTGTAAGTTATTATACCTAGATGTCATTTATTTTCTATGTTTCTTATTATTTTATCATTCTAAAGTGTTATTCATACACTTAGGATATCAAAAACATTTTTAGAAAGCATATAGCATGAGCAAGCATTTTGAACACAGCGGGGTTCAACCTCGCGTCTATGGAAACCATCCAAGACAACTTCTTATCGGTAGGCAGAGAAGTCCTAGTTTTAATACACTCCGGTCACCACTTTTGATCTGGAATTGAAATTGTTAGAACTTAACCGCACGGTTTATTTTAATGCGCCAAGTTGACGGTAGTCGGAGAGGACTTAGTACTCTCCTACTCTCTCGGAGAGACTCTCCTACTTTTAATCTGGAATTGAAATTGTTAGAACTTAACCGCACGGTTTATTTTAACGCGCCAACTTGAGCTAAAAAATGAATTAACAGATCGATTTTTTTGGTATATTGTAATTAATTTGTCTTTTGCGGAAGTAATTATCTCGCTTTGTGGCTATTTGCCAATTTAAAAAAAAGCAACTTATACGTTTTTCCACAATATATACACGACTTAATGTAACGTTATACACTTTCGTTTTTGAACGACGGAACTTAACACCACACTTTTACCAGCACGGTGGAATAGGAATATTTTGTCCTAGATGGGAACTGAAATCACAACTACGTTTATAATGAGATAACCTGTAGAAGCAAAAAAAAAATATCTCTTTTTTTGTAGCTTCACGCTGTATCCCGCACATAGTAGGGTAGGCAGAAGGAACCTAGTGTTCGGACACTCCGTTTCCCACTTTCCGCCGAATTCGGAATCATTGCGTGTTAAGTGGCGGAACTTACCGCCGCGCTTTGCCTCAACACCAGCGCGAAGAAAATGGAAATATTAAATATTTCCACCCATCGAGTGGGAATCGAACCCACAACCAGTCGCTTTACAGTCGCACTTTGTGCCACTGCGCCACGACTGGCCCCAAAAATGAATATTATGAAATATAAACGCTACAGGAAAATCTTAACTGTTCAACTTTATCTAAAGTAGAGATAAGGCTATCTCTTTAATAGGTATAACAAACAAATGAAACAGGTTCTCTTAATCAATTTGAAGAAAGAATAATTTTTTGTTTTAAATATTATTACTATAAAACTTAGTAAAATAAATTAACGGTACAATTTTATATTGAAGTAAATTTTGATGTTTCTAACTCTGATATTTCAAGATATTCTGTTCTGCACTATTTGGCAGAACTCAAAGCTGTGCGCTTTTTATTTTTATTTATTGCATAAAGGATACAAACGACTAGAATCACGACCTGATGGTATGTGGTTACCTTCTCCTATGGACATCCACAACGTCAGAGGAGTTGTAGACTCGAAGTGAAGGAGGAAGGAAGGGGATGGTGGAAATAGGGAGAGCTGCCTTACATGCCAACGAACTGGAACACATAATCAGATGTTTGGTGGTTCGTTTTTGACATGTTAGTGGTCATGAGCCAGTCGAAGAGTGAATCTACTACCGTCACGTTACTGGGAAACCGTCCTTTTACGGCACGGTACCCAACAGCGAAGGAGAATTGTATTCTTAACCCGTCTCCCCCACGGATAAACTCAAATTCACTTTGTACATAATGATAAAAAAATTCAAACTTATTATTAAAAAAATATTTTTTTCTTGAAAGAGTATCAATATACTTTGTATGCATTATATAGATCACTATATTGTTCACTATGTTCATTCATATACATTGTACAATACGTAGCCATTTGTAACACACTTTCACATACTTACAAGTCATATCTATGTAGTTTTATTATCCATAAATAGATATCTAGACACTTATAGTGACTTAAAATTGTAATAAAATATAAAAAAACAATATTGTTATTGCTTTACTGACTGACAGAAAGATAACGCTCTAATAATAATCTAAACTACTGGGCGTAGAAAGCTGAAATTTAGCATGTAGGTTCTATGAGGATTGTAGGGAAGCACTAAGAAAGGATTTTCCGAAATTCTTACAATAAAGATAAAACAAATGGGCGTCAGCTTATGACTGTAAGATGTGGGTTCTAGCCTCTCGATAAAAGATATTTTAATTATGTCGATCCCACGTTCTGGCAAGGTAAAGTGTTTTGCCACTGAATTCCGCCACTCACACGCAACGTCACGACTTAGGGGATAACGTGAAGAACGGAGTGTCTTAGCACTAATTTTTTTTTGACTATCCTGCTATATTGAAATAAGCGTGAAGCTAAAAATAATAGTAGAAAAAAAAATAAGAGCTAACTTCGTGTATTAGCGTTGAAATAGAATACTATTGAAGATAAATGTACACAGTACAATAGATTAGGATGTCAGTGTTCAGTACTTATTTACACACGGGACAGGACGAGTGCTTGTTTAACTATTTTTGTGAATAACGTGTGAAGTGTTTTGTTTGAAAGTCTAAAATTTTCAATTTTTTATTGTATTTTTAAATAGAAAGTGTTTATGTGAAGGAAAAAACGCTCAACAGTGATATAGATATAGTGTAACAAAAAGTTTTTACAATACCGTTTATTTTCTATAAATTTAATGATATTTCTGAATCCTGAATATAGCATATACTGAAATTTTAATAATTTCTTTTGAATAATCATAAAATGGCATCGTTAGGTATCTTCGAATAGCTCTCCTGTAAGGTTGTGTTGGGTCATAAAAACGAAAACACGTAACCATATACTCATATGCAGTATGAACATAGAATAAATATTAATTAAATAGAGGAACTAAATGTCGAACATAGCTAGCTATAAAAAATATTTTTGCGCATATATTTTCTACGTTATGGTGACTTTAATTGTTCTTTTTTTCAAAAGTACTTGTACGATTTACATGCGATTCTCAATAACAGATTTATATTTAATTGGCGCATGTTCTAAGTTGTAATATGTTTTATCACGAACTCTCCAGGAGGCGCTGTAGTAAGCATTTGTATGTAAGCCAAAGTTGTCAGTTATCTCAAAAACTACTAGTCATATTTTAATGTGATTTTCATTGATAAGTTTGAATTTATTTGTTACATGTTCTTAGATCTTTGATTTACTTATTTTTGGATCTTTGGGGTCAGTCGTGGCGCAGTGGCACGAACGTGTGACTGTAAACAACTGGTTGTGGATTCGATTCCCACTCGGGGAGTGGAAATATTTAATATTTCCAAATCTTCACTCTGGTATCAGAGGTAAAGCGCGGCGTTAAGTTCCGCCACTTAACACCAATTCCTCCGAATTCGGCAGAAAGTGGGGAACGGAGTGTCTTAACACTAGGTTCCCACTGAGTACTGTGCTGTGTGCGAAATTCAGCGTGAAGCTAAAAAATGTTCTAAAAGCTAAAAAATGACAAATCAATAGATGGCGCTGCAATAAACATTTGTTTGTATGATTACGGGCAAAGCTAAAACTACTAATGCAATTAGGATGCCGTTTTCAGTATAGATTCAGGTTTAACTTATGCATGTTTTAATATATATGTCACGGTGCTAACTCAATAGGGAACACTGAAATAAAAAAATGTTTGTGCAGCTGGTGTGTGGCGACAAGGCACCAGAGGGCGCTATAGTTTATTTATAAAAAAATCTGATCTACTAGTAAGATTTGTGTGCAATTTAAAGTTTATTGGAGCATGGTCTTAGATATGTAACATTGCGACAACTTGCCAGGGGATAACGCATTTGTTTGTGCTAAACCAAATTTACTAGTTTAGTATCGGTGCGGTTGTTAGTTTAAGGTTTAAATAATGTGTGTTTTTATATACATACTAGCTGTGCTTGCGACTTCGTCCGTGTGGAATTTAACAAAAAAGTAAATAAAAGTAGCCTAGGTTACATCCCATTTATCAGTCTTTTAGAGTTATCTGTAGTTATTTAAATATATTAAATATATAATAATATATCGTGAAGCTTTAATTAAAATAAATGGTATCAATTTGGCGTAATGTATGTACTAATTCTTAAAAATAATTGGAATATAAAACAAAATCAAAAATGAAGGAAAAACGTAATTGACAAATTAAATTTTAACCGTGGTGGATTTTTTCAAAATTAAAATAATTATGAAACCCCTTCTTCAAAGAATTTATGTATCGAGTCGACTGAGACGAATTCTCCGAGGGTTGCTGAGGGTTGATATTTTATCATTTTCATTTATTTGCCAACTTACTTGATAGTTTGATTTAAATTTTGGAAGTGTTTTAGCAAGCGACCTAGGAGAACATTTGTTAAAAATTGAAATAATGGCGGCAGCCGCCAATAAATTTGTCCCCGTCGTCTCGTTACATAAATTCTTTTTGGCAGGGGTTTTATAAAGATTTTTACTTTTTCTATTTGTTTTTCTTTCAAAACTTTTGATTTTTTTAATGGTTAAATCATGTACAAGGCAATAAGATAAGCTGAGTAGAAATATTTTGCAGAAAAGCGTTGTGCCGTTAGTTATGTAGTTTTTATGAGTTTAACGTGTTTTGTTAATAAGCTTGAAATGTTTTTGTCTATTCTTATTACTTAAGGACATTCGAAACAATGTAAGCTGTACTGTCATACTTCTTAGTATTAAAATCTGGCATAGAAGAGGAAATGTACCGCATAAAAATCAAAATAAATATTGAAACACCTCTCTCAATGTTTATTTTAATTGACTGCTTTTCGCATAGCACAGGGGCGGATCCAGCTCTCAGAAAAGGTTCTGGTCACAGCCACCCTCAAATCGGTCAAGTGCGAGTCAGAGTATGAACACGAAGATATAATAATAAAAAAACTCGTGCCAATTTTTTAGATTTTTTTTAAGGATATGCGGTGATACGGAAAGAAACTGAAAAAAACTCTTTGCTGCGTGCGGGATACAGCGTAAAGCTATAAAAAGAAATATAAAAAGAATGGTTGACTAGGATACAGACTTAGAACGTACAGCTTAGTGAGAAAACGCTTGGGTGGTTCAAGGTTTGCGGGTTTGATTCACGTTAATGTTTTTATACGGTTTCTACGTTAATGTAAAATTAATGGAAAAAAAAATGTCTTATCATGTCTGTTTACAAATGAAATATTGAAACTATTAAAGTAAATAATGATCCAACGTAATTTCTACATAAAATAATAGAGTGTAACTAATCTTTTAACTACACAACAGATGTTTTATATGCTTAATTTTTATATACCATTAAACAATATTCACAAGGTTTTTTTCATATATGTTCGACTTTTATTTTTTTGTTTAATCATTATTTACTTTATTAGTTTAAATATTTTACGTGTAAATAGACATGATAAGACTTTTTTGCATTAATATAGAAAAGTAAGTTGATTCGTCAAGAAAACTTAATATTTATGTAATTAAAAAGTAACCCAGCAGTATAGTAGAAAAAGAATACAGTAGGTGGAAATGGTATAACTGGGGCATACGGCCAAAACATACTCAAAACAAAACTACAGGCTGCAACGAGTTAATAAATTAAAGTCATATTTTCAAGGACCAGTAGTGACACAGAGGCACAAAGTGTGACTATAAAGCCACTGGTTGTGGGTTCGATTCCCACTCGAGGAGTGGAAAGATTAATATTTCCATTTTCTTCGCTCTGGTGGCGAGGTAGAAGCGCGGTTTTATATGGTTACAAGCTGATTAATATTTTCTAAGAAGGCATTTCCTTATTTCTTATAGTCCTATTGCTCAAATATGGCTCTACACGAGATGTACCAGCTTTTAGAATGATTATACTTAATCAATTCTCTGACTTATATAAGTTAATTAACTCAGCAACGTAAATGTTAATAATATTGCAAACTTATAGGAACTGTTCATGTAGTCATTAAATTGAACTACTGGCCAAAAGTGTGTTTTGAAGTAATCGATTTACTCGTAAACAATTAGAAGCAGGGATACTTCTACTCCCTAACTCCGAATAGAAAGAGAAGACAATTAATCGGTAATTATAATAAAATTTGTTTTTATGTTTATAATTGTAGTTTTCGAATTATCACCACCAAATGATAGTAATATTCAAAACGTTCTATTTTTGGGAAGTGAACAAGTGTAATGTCATCGTTTGAAATAAAAATCAAAATTAAAAATTTTAAAAGTCCACAACGCGACTGTCCAGTTGTAGTTGAAAAAGGATAAAATGACTAGATAGCCCCCCGCCTTAAGGAATGTATGGCGAGACGACGGGGATGACTCCGTCGGAGGATGCCATCATCCATCCATCGACCATCCATCATTTTAAGTTTGAACTGGTTCAAAAACTCTTTCTTGTAGGTTTTCATGCTCTTAAAACTGGTGGCTATCCGCCAAAAGTTAAAAGACTATTTCTAGTACTTTGGAAAAAAATGAGGATATTAAAAGAGAATCGAAGTTTTGGTAACTCATATTCATTTTAAAACTTTATAAAAAAAAATTATACTAAATTTAGAAATAGTCATTGCAACCGGTAACGCCTGACCAAGTCATCCCCATCGTCTCGTTACATATACTCTTTCAGACGGGGGATCTCCAGTTATTTTATTATTATATTATAAATGCGAATGTCTGTGAAGATTGGAATGAAAGTAGTAACCATAACTGGGTCCAACATAAAAGGGTTGAAATAGGGGATGAAAGTTTGTATGAAAATCTAAACCGCTTGACCGATTGTAATGAAATTTGGCATAAATATAGTTAAACCAAGGTTAAACATAGGCTACTTTATTTTTCAAAAATAGACCCTTGACGGTTGCAATTTAACGTAACATCAATGGAGTAAACGCGGCCAAGCCGCGAGCGGGTCGCTAGTTATATTATATTTCCTTTTTCAATTACAATTTAATAGTCGTGGGTGTTTTTATAAATTTTAATTTGTTGCGCAATTAAACCCGAACCTATTACAAAAAACCGCATCTAACCATCGACTCAAACCATAAATGAAAAAGAAATAAAATTCGTAATTTTTACTTTACAAAAACAAATGTTTACCGTCGTCCCCTTGTGAGTTATTACAATAAAGTATACTTAAGCCATCATTTAAACCTGAATCTATCACTGAAAACAGTATCGAAATCGGATTAGTAATGTTAGAGATACTTGAAAACATTGGTTTGTACGTAAAATGCTTTCTGCAGCGCCCCCTGGTGAGTCGTCACGATAAAACATACCTAAGAACACGAGCGATTTAAACCTGATTCTATTATTGAAAACCGTGTCGTAATCGAAATTGTAGTTTTGGACATAATTAGCACATTAGTTTTCACAAGCGAAAAAATACCTCCCACCCCAAACTCAAATAGTCTGCGTACTGTCGGGGGTAAAAACAGTTAACATTAAAAGTTCTGTTCACTCAGCTCCCTTCGCTTGCGTACGGCATTAGGATAAGTTCGAATTTCAATTTCAAAGATTTTACTAGTTATAGTTTAGATAGACAAAGTAAGTAAAATAAAGTGCCCATCGTAGCGCACTGGGTTATAGCGCACTGGGATAATGGGTTCAATTTCTACGAAAGATGATTATACTTAAATGATTAACATGGCGTTAAGTTTCACTACTTACCATGAAAAAAGACCAAAGTTCCTTGACTCTATGTTCTCTGTACCCCCTACGCTATGCGGAAAAACTGTGAAGAAAAAGTATAAATTGTTGCTTTAATAATATTCACACAAATTATTTATTAGGTATAAACGATTTATAGTTTAGTCAAAATAATAAAATCATCTTCAAACTTTTATCCAGCATAGCCGTACTCTGAAATCTGTCAGAGAGAACCTAGAGTCAAAACACTCTGTTCCCCACTTTCCATGCGAAATCGAGACAGTGAATGTGGACTGGCAAAACTCGATGCCTCTATATATATATCACCATAGTTGTGCAAGTAATTTTAATAGAATCATTCTGATGATTCTGATGAGTGGGAATCGAACCCACAACTAATCGCGTTAGAGCCAGTCGTGGCGCAGTGGCACAAACGTGTGACAGTAAACGACTGGTTGTGTGTTCTATTCCCACTCGAGGAGTGGAAATATTTAATATTTCCATTTTTTCACTCTGGTATGGCGGTAAAGCGCGGCGTTAAGTTCCACCACTTAACACGCAATATCTACAAAATTCGGCGGAAAGTGGGGAACGGAGTGTCTAACGCTAGGCTCCCGCTGCCTACCCTGCTGTGTGCGGGACACAGCGTAACATACATAGCGTAAGGTACATACATACAACTAATCGCGTTTAGTGTTAGACGCTGTCCTTCCCATGGTCGCCTCAAATTCAAAATAATTAGCTAGATAGTCAGACAGTAACTACTGACAAGACACTCCGTCCTCCATTTTCGGCTCATAAATGAGACATTTGCGTATTGAGTGGCGGAACATAATGCCGCGTTTTGTCCATAGGTCACCAGAACGAAGAAAAAGGAAATATTAAATATTTAAACTTCTCGAGTGGGAATCGAACCCACAACCATCGCTTTACACTCAGACCATGTCCCACTGTACCACGATAATTTCAAATTAAAAATAATTAAAATTAGTTTAGACATTAATATAGTAAAAATAAATTAGTAAACAACAAAATCGTCATTCACAAATAACAATAACAATACAATACATATATACATACATAAATTAGTGAAAAATACATCTGAATACCGGTTCTGCTGAGAGGCTATAAAAGACGAACAATGATCAAAAATAAGTATTGTATAGCATCGGCCATAGTCGTGATGGTCGCTCTGATTTGCTTCATTATTTACTTCCTAATAAGTAGGTAAGTCGTATTTTTTGGTGTTTGTGTGGTTTAGAACTAGTATAGTGGAGAACGGAGTGTTTTAACACTAGGTTCCTTCTGCCTACACTGCTGTGTGCGGCTAATACAGCGTGAAGCTAAAAAAAATTGTATTAAAGATGTGCATGGATGAAGGAATTTGAAGGTATCGTTGCAAATTTGGTATTTCGGAAAAAGTGAAATTGAAGTGTTAAGTTAAATATTTTAAAAGTGTTTATTATATTTTAGATTTTCACGATTGTTATCGAACTATTTTAGGCGGAATAGTCACCTTTTTTTTGGGTATTCAAAAGTATATTTTAGCAAACCCGACGTTTGGAACACTTTTCAGTAGCCCTTCATCACAGGTAGATTAAGCGGGTCTGTTTGTCTAAGTTCGTGGTCACAGGATATCTTTGGGGTTTCAAAATATATTTTGAATCTTCAAAATATAATTTAAATGTTAATATCAGAAGATCTATCTATCTATCTAATATCTGGTAAAAATAGTTTCATTTTAAATCGTTAAAAAGTGTTGTGTAGAGTACTTATACTGTTAAATATTGTTGTAATAGGATAGGAATAAAATGTTGTCATTTAATTTTTTTCTAACATTATATTATAATACCAGGGGGCAAGTCGTGGAGCAGTGGCACAAGCGTGTGACTGTAAACGACTGGTTGTGGGTTCGATTCCCACTCGAGGAGTGGAAATATTTAATATTTCCATTTTCTTCGCTCTAGTATCGAGGCAAAGCGCGGCGTTAAGTTACGCCACTTAACACGCTATGCCTCCGAATTTGGCGGAAAGTGGGGAACGGAGTGTCTTTACACTAGGTTTCCTCTGCCTACCCTGCTGTGTGCGGGATACAGCGCGAAGCTATAGAAAAAAATTTAAAAAAAATTATACTACAATAATCTTAACTATTTTTATTTAGCAAGCAAAATGTGAATCAATGTTTTCAAAGAAAGTTTAAAATGAAAATTCTTTAGATTTCAAGTATTTATTCATTTATACATACACGTACAATCTTAATTTATGCACAGAACTGCCAAAATGCAAAAATGCAACATGTCACCTTCATCCATCCATGCATGTCTGTCTTATTGTTGTTTTTTTATATGTCAAGTTTATTTTATTTTATTTGTTTTAATTACAAATTTATGCAATGGATGCAAAATATTACATAATAAGTAAAATAGTTAATTTTTCGAGTTACAGCAGGGAAGTAGCCCAGTTTCAAAGAAATATTATTAAAATAATTTAAATCAGATTTACATTTTTCCAGTATAGCAAGGTAGTCAGAGAGAAGCTAGTATTATGACACTCCGATATCCACTTTCTAATTGAGATATTAAGTGTTAAGTGATAGAACTTAACATCGCGTTTTGTCGTAGGTATATGAACGGAGATATAAAAATAATTTAAATATAATCATTCTCTCGAGTGTGAATCGAACCCGCAATCACATGTATAGTTTGACATCGTCCCACTACGCTAGGATGGAAAAAAAATGTTCCAGTATTTTTATTTGTCCAGTGTCAAATTAGAAAAAAATGGAACTTTGTGTAACTAATTGTGGCCAGTCGTGGCCCAGTGGCACAAGAGTGTGACTGTAAACGACTGGTTGTGGGTTCGATTCCCACTCGAGGAGTGGAAATTATATTTCCATTTTCTTCGCTCTGGTGTCGAGGTAAAGCGTTAAGTTCCGCCACTTAACACGCAAGCCTCCGAATTCGGCGGAAAGTGGGGAACGGAGTGTCTTAACACTAGGTTCCCTCTGCCTACCCTGCTGTGTGCGGGATATAGCGTGAAGCTATATATTCACATGATATTTGACACAAAGTATACAACTATATTATAACAAAATCAGTTCAAAGAAGAGAATCTATTACCTTACTAAATATTCTTTGCTTATAAATATATAAAAAAAATATAAAATTAAATTACAGCCTTCAAGCTGCATCAGTAAGAAAGAAAATTATAATAGATCAAGATGGTGGAGCGGACGACGCTATGGCAATATTTATTGCGTTACTACATGAAAAATATTTTAATGGGTAAATATAATAATAGTTAAAATTCTTTAGTGTATAAATTCTTAATATTTTAAACTGTTCCTATACTTTTCTTAACACGCAATGCCCCTAAAATTCGGCGGATAATAGGAAACGGAGTATCTTATCTTTCTCTCCCTATTCCCACCATTCCCATCCTTCCCCCCTCCTTCTGTCCTACATTCCCAAGGCTGGCAACGCATCCATAACTTGAATGTTGTGGATGTCTATGGGCGAAGGTAACCACTTAACACCAGGTGTTCCTTCAGCTCGTTTGCCACCTTCATTCCATAAAAAAAAAAAAATCTTAAAAGATTAGGCGCTCTGCCTACCCTGCTATGTGCAAGATGCAGTTTAAAGTCAAAAAAAAATTTAAAAAAAGGACAATAAAATTTGCTTGGTGGGATTTGAATCCTCGTCTCTTAGAAATCGCCCAAGCGCTATGACGTAACAGAATAAAACGTGTGGCTTAGTGGTCACTACTTTGTGACTTAATAGTGCCAACATTCATATTCATATAGGACCTCAAAAACTTTTTTCTATATTGTCTTTATTATATACCCATATATAAACAAAAAAAATAAAAAGCCTTAGTTACTCAAGACACAACGCGATTCCTCCGTCTATATATGATAGAGTTATCATGCAGGGAAAAGCGTTAAAAAAATTATATTTGCTAAAGTAGCAATTTCTTTCAGACAACACTATAAATATTTTTGGTTAACATAAAATTACATTATTCATAATTTTTATACTTTTTTTAAATGTCTTTTTCAATTTTCCTAAGTGTGGAATTACATTATTATTTTTTACATTCAATAGTATGTTCAGTAATGTCTTTTAATTTTTCTTATAGACCAGAAGTAGTCGCGCTTACTACAACGTTTGGTAATGTTGCCGAAGATCAAGTGTTTGAGAACTCACAAAGGATACTAACAGTTGCTGGTAGAAGAGATGTAAGTCATATTTTATAATACAAATATATAGTTTTAAGCCATCGTAACGTAGTGGAAGATCATGTGACAATAATCATTTCGTTGTGGGTTCTATATCGACTCGGGGAAATGTTTATATTTAAATTATTTTCAAATCCTCGGATTGTGACCAGGTTCTCTCTCACTAAACTTAGTAGTTACTAAGTAAAATTAGTAAAAGGAAGAAAGCATGGAACTTTTTATAATTTTATTGAAATTTCAAATAATGAGGCTAAAAAATTTCAAGTTGCCAATATATTCATTATCCTTCATCAAATAAATATTAATTCTGACAAAACAGTTCTTATTTAAATTATATCAGAAATGATTATATAAAAAATAAAATTTTCCGTCTACTGTCAAATATTAGTAAACAGCATATTAATAGCGTAGGCAAAATAGAAAAAAATCGTAAGATGCCGCCGATTTCGTCCTTTATTTAAATGCCAAGGTTAATGAACGAGTTTAAAGTTAACTATTTTTTATTATAATCTCAATTTAATGAGTTACCAATTTAGGAAAAAAATGGAGTGGAAAAAAACTCTACCTTCATGGCACAGTGGCTGCCTGACTGTAAGCGTAATGGTAATGAGTTCGATTATTACTCATGTGGATGATTACATTTAAATTATTCTTATTTTTACCCGCGACGGACCGGCGACTGTATATGTGTTTAGGGTGAGAGGTTGTTTGTTTGTTTGTTTGTTTGTTTGTTTGTGGGCTGCCAGTTGCAACCTCTATTTTAAATATTTAAATATAGTAGCTATCAGTATAGATTTCGTTCTTAAAGTTTTTAAAAGGAACACCAGTTATCAAAACTGTAAATTCATATTAACATTTTAATTTTTTGCCAAACCTGTTTTAGTAGCATGAAAACCTATGAGAAGGTTTGTGCAAACTTAAAGTAATAACAGCCCCCGACGAAGTCGTCCCCATCATCTCGTTACATATATTCTTTTAGGCGGGGGATATCTAGTTATTTTATCCTTTTTCAATTACAATTAAACCGTCGCGGGTTTTTGCAAAATTTTAAATTATTCTTATTTTACTAATAAAACAATGTTAAGCTTCGTAATGTGTTCAAACGTATGGTAATGTGTTCAAAATTATGGAAACATTTACTTATATTCTTTTCTTAATTTTTGTAAGTTGTTTTTTTCTCACCCTTCATGGTTTCGTAGTCTAATATTTATAATATGAAAATAATTTTAAGAATTATAATTATAAATTGATGCTCGTTACTAAATAAGCTTGTTCACCTCTGATTTAATATATTCCTAACTAGCGACCCGCTCGCTGCTTCGCCGCTCGATCTGCACCTTTTATCCCGTATTTTAGCCCCTTTAGGATTTTCTGAAAAATCCGTTTAATCATAATAAAATATGGCCTGTACGACTCCTGGACAATGTAGCTTCTAATTGTAAAAGAATTTTCATGATCGGTTCAATATTTCTGAAGATTATTCCTTACAAACGAATTATAAACTTTACCCCTTTATTTATTATATTAGTATAGATGAGTCGTTATACAGAAATATATATTCCCACTTCTCTACAACATTTAAATACCTATACCAAATTCCACTCTTCCACTTTTACATAAACAATTAAAATTTTTTTACATTCTACATATTTTTGTATAAGAAATAAGAAAAAATAAACAATAATTTTATTAATCTTTCCTTAGGTACCTATATACAGGGGTTGTCAAAAATCATTAGTTAGCAACTACACGTCAGATTATTACTTCGGTCAGGACGGTCTCGGAGATATCGTAAAAGACGATTTTCAATCAATTGCTGCCCAAAAAGAACACGCTGTATTTGCTCTTATTGAACTGTCAAAAAAATATAAAGGTAAGAAATATAAAATATTTTTCATTTGAATGAACGAGGCTATCATGGCAGAGTGGAACAGCTTCCGACTGTAAACACGAAGGTTGTAGATTCGATTTACACTTGAGGAGTGTAAATATTTAATATTTCCATTTTCTTCGCTCTGGTGTCGAGGCAAAGCGCGGCGTTAAGTTCCGCCACTTAACACGTAGTGCCTCCGAATTCGGCGGAAAGTGGGGAACGGAGTGTCTTAACACTAGAGTTCCCTCTGCCTACCCTGCTGTATGCGTGTTAAGTGGCGGAACTGAACGCCGCGCTTTACCTCTTGACACCAGAGATAAGAAAATGGAAATATTAAATATTTCCACTCCTCGAATGAGAATCGAACCCACAACCAGTCGCTTTACAGTCACACATTGTGCCACTGCGCCACGACTGGCCCCAGCAATGTTAGTAATAGTATTAAAATATGAACAAATGTTTAATGTCGTAAACTACCATGGTGTCAAAATTACATAATTATTCACTAAACTCCATATTTCTTATCAAAACATTATAAATTCAAAAGTAACAAAAAACATTAATTAATCGTGAAGGTAACGGAAAGGAAATTAAATAATTAACTGTGTCACTAATTAGATGTGTAATACAATTGTTCATTTTATTAATGGAGTAAAAACTTTACGTTTTACGTCATTGATTACGGTGTTTTTAAGTCAAATTAGATCAAACATATTTTTCATGTTTTTCATTTTAGGTTAATATAAGCACTTTTGAATAAATATTTAGATTAAAAGTGTCAGTAAGCATTGTCAGTCCTACCGGAAGCTACCACCTGCTTGGAAGGCCTGCTGAGAAGAGCCGGCGAGAAATTCAATAATTGCTCTGTTAAAATATAATTCTGGAATCAGTTGTTATTTATGATCATTAAATCAATATAAAAATCATTCAATTAGAGGCCACTCGTGGCGCAGAGGCACAGAGTGTGACTGTAAAGCGATTGGTTGTAGGTTCGATTTGGAAATATTTAGTATTTCCATTTTCTTCGCTCTAGTGTCCAAGGCAAAGCGTGGCGTTAAGTTCCGCCACTTAACAGGTAATGCCCCCAAAATTCGGCTGAAAGTGGGGAATGAAGTGTCTTAACACTACGTTCCTTCTGCCTAGCCTGCTGTGTGCGGGATACAGCGTGAAGCTATAAAAAAATCATTCATAATGCTAATAATTATTACAGCTTTCCCAGTCAGCACCAAAGACATTAACTAGTGTTAGTTCGTATCTCACGTAATAAAATGGTCATATGTTAATTATTTTCATCTCCCGCTCCGGTGTACAAAACGGTATTAGATTCCGCCACGAAGTACACGCAATATATCATAGTTAGTAATTACCCTGAGAGAAATAAAAAAAAGTGTAAATAAATATTTAATATATTTTTTCCTTACAGATGACCTAATAATAGTAACAATAGGTGCCCTAACAAATATTGCACTAGCAATACGACTCGATCCCAATTTCCTATCAAGACTGTCACACTTGTATATAGGAGCTGGACATATTTATGGTAAGTTATTTTTCGTTGAAACATAAAGACTAAACTGAGCAAGAACGCGGGCTCGAATCCTGTTGCGCTCAATTTTTATACGTTTTCTAAATGTATTTTTTTTTTCAAAATCTCATTGTATGTTAACAAAGCAAAGCGACAGATATATGTATGTAGATATATGACTCGCGTTGTCACTTTATTTCATTTAAATAATTAACAGACGACGAACGTACTCCATTTTTTTCTAATACCACGAAGAAAGGAACTTTGAATGATTTTTCAATCATGTATATCTGAACAAATTTGATGTTATTATATCATTTTATTATTGAAATTAGTAGGTATATTGTAAAATTTCATTATATTATATACAAGTAAACTACACGACTATAAATATGTTTCTTGTTTCGGCCGCGCTTAATATAATTAAAATTGTAGTAACTTTTTTATTTATGAACTGATTGAAATAAGGTAGCAATCAAACGCACATACAAACAGGCAATTTAAAAAAAAAAAATAGTCATTGTTTTTATACAATAGTATAATCAATCATTATCAATGTAATAACATTGATAAATGCCCCTAATAATAGTTATTCTCATATGTCTTCCTTGTACCTCTATCAGATACGATCTTACTATAAAATACTTGTACATAGACTAGCGATTGCCCGCAACTGGAACTCATAATAGTTCTTTATCAGATGTTCCAAAACCAACCAAAAAATTGCGTTATTGTAAAAGGCGCATCACGTTGTACAAATTTTGTTTTGACGGCTTCTAAGCTTAAGCTTATAATATATATTATATTTTCAAATGTCTATTATGATTCTACATCAAGTGCTCCATTCTTCGAAATCAACTATAGTCTAAAGTCTGCTCAAAGTTAACAGTAATGCAACAAAAAAAGTTTCATTCAAATTTGTCCAGTGGATCAAAAGATGCGCGCGTTCAAACTGACAAACAGACAGACAACAAAATTTTAAAATTGTAGATTCGTTTTCTATTAATATTTTACATCCCGCTGAGTTGATTTTTCGCAAAAATATTCAATGTACAGACACAACTTTTTTACAGATTTATTATAGTATAAATTATTTAATTTTACTGTGAGACTTAGGAACACGTACCTACTAACAATTATCCACATATACCTAATTAATATTATTAATTTAACAGGAAAAGATTTCACGGAGGCAGAATTCAATGCAGCAATGGACGTCGAATCATATCACATTATTGTTGAAAAAAGTGATCCCGAAAAAACAACCATTATACCGTTTTCACAGATACTGACCTACCAAAAGCTTAGCAAGGTCACAAGTAATGCGTTCTAAGTTTCTTCCTTATTAAAATTTAATATATGAATTTTGTATATAAGTACTGAAAATCTAGATAAAACCCAGGACCTATTATCAAAACACTTCGTTCTCCAATTTCCGCCTGAAATACAAGACATTGCGTGTTAAATAACGAAACTTAACGCCACGCTCGGTCTTATGAGAACGGAGAAATGGAAATAATGCAAATGTAATCATTCCCTCGAGTGAGAATCGAACTTACGATTACAATCAAACGCTTGTCCTATTCCACAGCGCCACGAAGGCCTCTGTATGAATGATTTCTTCATTCTGTATTTTATTTTAAAATCATATTTTACTAATTTTTAAAATTATTATAATGGATATTATATAAGTGAAGATAATTTCAGCTTCAAAATAAGAATAGGTATACATTTTCAAATGTATCTAACAATAGTTCTACATAGCGTAACCTTGTAATTTCTTAGTTACAATTTTCTGAAACACATAGTTATGTAAGTTATTTCGTCACTTGTATAATAATGTGTCGTTTTAATTTGTCATAGGTGATTTGTTTTGCTTTGTATAAGTAGTTAAATTATTCTTGAAAAAATGATCGTTAAAAAATTAGATACGTACCTATAACGTTTTCAACACTCTAATAAGAAGATAAAGCGCAGCGTTTAGTTCTGCCAGTCAACACGTAATGTCTCGATTTCAGGTGAAAAATGGAGAACACAGTGTCTGAACACTAGGTCACTAATCGAAGTCACTATTCTTTCTATGTAGGAAAAGATTCATGCCTTTTGCTACATCATTTATAATTAAAATTTTCGACTAATTGTACATAACTTAAATTTAAAATTTCAGACATGGAGAACAGACGTCTTAGGATCAATACAAACAAATATAATGAAATCACAAAATGTATTTGAGACGGTATCGTTATACAATACCACCGACTATTGGTGTTTGTTAGACCCCTCGGCTATGGCGATAGCTTTGACTGGAGATACGATTGTTCAAGATATACGTTACTCTAAAAATGATATAACTCTATGCGGTAAGTATCTAAATTATTAAATAAAGAGGTAAAGTTTGTAACTTTTTTTGTAAGGGGTAATCTTCCGAAATACTGAATTGATTATGGAAGTCCTTTCACATCCAGAAAGCTATACTATTCTGGAGTGGTATAGGCTAATTTTTTCTTTCTTTTTCTTTTTATTATTGAACAAAAAATTCGGGCCGAGGGCCATTGCAAATACAAAGTATCTATAGTTGTGTTGGTAACGCGGGCGAAGCGGTAGGCGGGTAATGGATAAAGGTGATTCACAAAATACGTATTGCGAGATAATTGAGTTTAAAGGTCTTTTTCAGTTTTACCCTTTTTCTAGCATAATAGAGAAGTCAGAAAGAACGCAGTGTTAAGGCACTCGGAAAATGAAATATTGCATGTTGATCGACGAAATTCAACACCGCACTTTGTTTTCATAACAGAGCGCCGCAAAGAAAATAGGTTATTTAGGTTATAATCATTTCCACGAGTGGGACATAACCCACATCAAACGAATCACATTTACGGTTAGACGATGTCCCACTAAGCAACGTAGGTCTCATTAAAATTAGACGTCATAATTCTGAAAGGAATTTTTTATTTCATTTATAAAGTGTTATTTATTTATGTACTTAAAATAAAAAAAAAACTTTTTTGAAAATGTTAAACGGGTTCCAATAGAAATGCCAAAGCGAGTAAAAGCGTTGAGATACGGAGTTGTATTAATTTACCATTTAGCGAAATACTGTAATATATTGACATTAAGTTATAATAACTAACTGTTTTGCTTACTTTCATAATTGAAGAAGACGAAAAACTGTGGCAATAGCGTTGTTCTTAAAAATAGCTATTTTTTCTTCACAGGAGACCAACGCGGTATAAACACGAATGATTTTACAACAAATGGCGCAAATTCTAAAGTAGTCTTCAGAGTGGATAAAGATGCATATCAACAATATCTATATAATTTATTCTCAGCTGAATTAAAACAACAGTAAGCTAACGGAATTTGTCATTATGTAAAAACTTGTAAAATGTATAGAAAAACGATTAAAATTAATATTTTATTTGAAGTATTGTTAAGTGTTTTTATTTTTATACACTGCAACATTTACAGTTCCCAGGCCTACAAGTACCTTATATAATGCCTAGCAAAATAAAAAAAAAAACATTTTTGTTTATAAAAGTTTAATTATTACACCGTTGACAAGCTATATTATAACATGTTGTAATATTATACTGCTATCTAATATATATTTTTAATGCAGTCAGCTTTTAAATAAATTCGTCGAGTTACACTATTTATCTCGATAAATATCCAATTTCGATTTCGGGCGGAGAAGGGAAATGAAATACTACACTGTGAAAATACAACATTACATATTGACTATAAGATCTATAAATTCCGTCCTACATAAGATCTATAAATTGCGTCTAAATTTTACGAAAAAAAATTATTTCTAGAATTTCAAATCGTTAAACCTAATCATATTTAAATTATATGTAATCTGTGGTTATTATTAGCAGTCGCGGCATGACACATTCAAATTTAAAAACAGCAAACACTAAATATAAACAGTCAGTATTCAAATTTCGAACAATTCAAGTTTTTTGTGGTTTTTAAATGGATTTCTGAATTACATTACTTTTAATATACATTAAAATGCAGTGTGTGAGGTAAATATAGATATTATATTTGACTTTTAACGCGAAAGATCTCTTACTTTACTAAAATCGTTCAAAGACACTTTTCTACACTTAAAATAATATTTTTGTGTGTTTATGTTTCTGTACATTATTGTTGTATAATAAATGAAAAACGGCTGATTTACATAGTCTTTAGCATAAAAAGTCCGTCATTGGAGTATTGAATTGGTTAAGTAGGTATAATCTTTATTTTAAAGTTATGAAACTAAGCCTTGAAAAATAATTAATTTTAGTGCCGTTAATTAGACAAAATTTGGTGGTCGTAACTGCTTTTTTGATTGTGTATCAATCATATAACTGTATGCTTTGTTTGTCTTTCATTGTGAAATGGTGAAATGATAAAAAAAAATTTAGTAGTCAGACAGAACTTAGTGTTGAAATACTAGATTCTCCGCGTTCCGTTATGTGGTGGAACTCAACAATGCACTTTGTCTGAGGTTCCAGACAGGAGAAATAAAAATAATTAAAACCATTTCCCCGAGTGAAATTGGAAACTACAATCATTAGCGTTTACAGTTGCTGTCCAACTCTGCTACAAAATTGCTTATGGTTGTATTATTTTTTGTATAAAAACATACTTGGAAAAACTGAAATGAAATTGTAAAATTATTTTACTTATTTTTCAAAAATAAATTACAAGAGTTGCTACTAAATGTCATTGATAATGCCTTATCAATAACGGTTTCTAATTGACATTTAAGTATTTTATAATAACAATTTAGTAGAAGTTTATCATAACTTTTATATAATACTGTCTCACATACAAAGGATTGGAAGTAACATTTTATACTAATTTTTATTGCATTTCAATTAGTGTATATATTTTGTTATATTTATTTTGTTTAATACCTTATATATGTAAATGGGCAATTCTTATATATAATATTGAAAATTTAGCATAAAGGAGGTTTCAGGGAAAAAAAATCGATCTAGGAAGTTTTTATTTGTATAAAATGTTTTTTCCTTGGATTTACGGGCATAAAAAAAAACTGCTAAAATGTCATTAGTATACAAATATTAACTTCGTGAAATTACAATGTGTGATAACTCAGTTGGGACAGCAGTTGCTTTTTATGGTTACTTTTTCGGTTTGTCCACAGTTTGGCACTGATATCCAGTCTATTTTTTATTTTAATTTTATCACATCTTTTTGTTATATTTTTTACTAGCGGCCCGCTCGCGCCTTCGCCGCTTGAACTATTTCGTTATATTGCAACCATCGGGGGCGCATTTTTAAAAAATAAAGTAGCCTATGTTTAAGCTTAGATTATCCACTATATTTATGCCAAGATTCATTACATTCGGTTAAGCGGTTAAGACTTTTCATATAAACTTTCATCCCCTATTTCAACCCTATAGAGCTTGGTTTTGAAAAAATAAGTAGCCTATGTTAGACCCAGTCACTTTTACTACTTTCATTCTAAATTTCATCCAAATCGGACAGGTAGATTAACCGTGAAAGCGTGACAGACAAACACACAGACTTTCGCATTTATAATATAAGTATGGATTTATTTTATATTTATATCTTTTTATCATTATTTCAAAATATGATTTCTCAAAAGGAACACTGAGCGGAGCTCGGCCACCAGATATTTAATATTTAATGTAATACAATAATTTGGCCAACTTCCAGTTTTCTATTGATATTTGACTTTTGAATAACAATATCACAAGTTGCCAAATATTACAGGAATCATTGAATATTTCTAAACATTGGACATATATTTAAGTTAAATGGACAGATATTGAGGTTGTTCACCTCTGTTTCACACATTGTTGGTTCATCGGGCTATAATGTGTATACTATACTAAACTTTCATATTACATGTGATAAAATATAGCGATAAACAGGTCTAATATACACAACATTAGATTATTAGCCATATGACATTAGCATCATGTTGCAATTTATTAATAAGCTTTTTCCCTATTATTTTAATTACTATTTTTATTGCACTGCTCTGGTAAGACAGGGCTGCATTAAGTTAAATTCCATTAAATGAGAGAAATGGAGAATGTAGTGTTTTGACATTAGGTTTTCTCTGCCTACACTGTTATGAGCATGAAGGTGGAAAAATAACTAATGTTCCTATTAAAATAAGAATAACATTGAAACTTATGAAGTAATTTCTAATTCCCAAAGTAAACCCCCTGTAGAATGTTACTAGGTACATACAAGTTCTATTGATTTTAGCACATTCACTTTAAATACATAATTTTGTATTACACACAATTACTCTCGATAATTATTCAATTTGTATATTGCGAATTATTATATTATCTAGATGTAATAGAAGGTGAAAATAAAATATTTAGGAAGAAATCTTTTAGGGAATTTAGAGTGATTTGAGGCCAGTCATAGTGCTGGGACACAAAGTGAGATTGTAAACTTGACTTGTCGTGGGTTCGATTCATACTCGAGGAATTGAAATATTTAATTTTTAGTTTTCATCGCTCTGGTGACCAGGCAAAGCACGATTCGGTGTGTTTGATTGACTCTAGAATTCTGTGAAATATATCATAATTACATTGTAGTTATCTTTACATACATAATTAATAATTGCATAGTTTGGGCAGTAAAATGAGATATGGGAAATTTTATCCTTCCCATCTAATAAATAGCGCCAAAACGCTTATATTTTTTCCACACGCATTGTATAATCATAATGATTTCTTATATACATACTTATTACATATGTTCCACATTTTTAGACTGAGAGGAAAAGAGAGCTTTATATTAAGGCTTTATGTTCTCCACCTTGCGCCTAATACAGGCAAAAGTTTAAAAAAATTTAAAAAAATATATGCTGCTCAAGTAACGTAAATAATATTCTATATATAAAGAATTCAACGAGTAAGAATCAAACCCACAACCATCGCACACAATCATACCCAAGCCCACTGAGATACAATAGCGTCACTACTAGGGTTACCATCCGTCTGGGTTTCCCCGGACTTGTCCTCGTTTAGAAGGCCTCTGGGAAGCGTCTTGCAGCGTTGGTTTTGTTGTTTAGTTTTTCATTAAAAAGTAGACGATTAGAAAATATATGTGGGCAAATAAACGTGGCTAGTCGTGGCACAGTGTCACAAGAGTGTGACTGTAAACGACTGATTGTGGATTCGATTCCCACTCGAGGAGTGGAAATTATATTTCCATTTTCTTCGCTCTGGTGTCGAGGTAAAGCGCGGCGTTAAGTTCCGTCACTTAACACGCAAGCCTCCGAATTTGACGGAAAGTTGGGAACGGAGTGTCTTAACACTAGGTTCCATCTGCCTACCTCGCTGTGTGCGGGTTTTCATAGGAAATTCGGTTTCGAACTCACGCAACTTCGAAACCGAATTTCCTATGCCAAATCCAAATTCAATTTCATAAGTGCTATAAAAAATGTTAAAAGGATTTAATAAAAGTTCATCTATGTCCGCCAAAATGATATTTTATTCTACCTAACTTGTAACTTTGAAAACAAACGTCCATATCCATACTTATATTATAAATGGGAATGTCTGTGTGTTTGTCTGTCATGCTTTCACGGCTAATCTACCTGTCCGACTTGGATGAAATTTAGAATGAAAATAGTAACAATAACTGGGTTTAACATAGGCTACTTATTTTTTCTAAAAATCACCCGCCTTACCGATTGTAATGAAATTTGGCACAAATATAGTTAATAATCCAAGGTTAAACATAGGCTACTTTATTTTTCAAAAATCCATCCCCTAGGGTTCCGATATACCGCAACAGCCATGTATTTTACGCGGCTAAGCCGCGAGCGTGCCACTAGTTGTTCTTACGTCCGGGTTTTGGACTCGGTAATGGTCAAGGTTTACACGTTTCTTGTCCTAGTTTACAGATTTTGAGGTGGCAACCCTAGTCACATCACATAATCGGCACATTATCATTAGTCGTTATATCTAATGTCAGTATTTTATCTAGTTTGAACTGAACTTGTCGTTTAGTTTGTGTTACGATGATAAAGCTATTGCTTGTGTTACATTTTGTGTTGTTTTCATCTTGTAATGTGGCAAAGTAAGTTGTTAACATTTAGTAAAGTGTTATTCACACACTAAAGAAATTGAAAGTGACATTTTTAGAAAACGTATAAGAATTTGATGGGATTCTAACTTGCGCCTCTTGAATTGGATTGACACTTGGACGGATAACAAGAGGCACGAGTTCGAATCCCGCTGCTCAAATCTTCATATGAAAACATATTTTAAGAAAACTTAAAATTATTTTTTTTAAGTAAGTTTATTGACAAATCAATTTGATAATATATTTTCAAGGTTAAAGTTATACCTAGTATTCCATGGAGGCTGCAGAATAATTGTAGTTGTGAAAATGTAATTAATTTTAACAATATTTAGAGTCCTTTTCGTGGATCTTGAAGAACTCATTAACTCATTTAAGGCCGTTTTAGCGCAGTGGCACAGCGTGTGGCTGTATAAATGATGGTTGTGAGTTCGATTCCAACTCGGAGTAGTGTTTATGTTTTCATTTCTCCACTCTGGTAGCTAGACAAAGCGCCTCAAACAATACCTAAATTCGAGCGGACAATCAAAACGAGAGTAAAATAGAGAACGGAGTGTCTTGACACTGGGTTCTCTGTGCCTTGCCCTGCCCTGTTATGCGGGAAGTGTGATGTTGTTTTTTTTACTATTTCAATTATTACTAGTGTGTGTGACATACAAATGTGTATGTGTAATATATAATCGCGTGGGTAACATTAATTAAATTATGGTCTTTTCACAATAATGTCAAAATAATGGGCTTTTTTCCTTCATTTAAGCTTAGACTGAGCTTATGATCTTTGTCATAGGCTTGTGTCATAGTTTTATAAACAAAAGGGGTTTTAAAAGAGGTTAACTTTGAATTCGCGTATTAATAAAAGTAAATATATAATCAAATATACATATAAAGTTTATTTTTATAACTTGCTTTGTAATGTTTACGAAATGTTAGATAACATATCTTAGATATAAGATGATCATCCTTTGATATTTTTCATCTTTGATTATTATGAGTCGTTTTCATATATTGATAAAAAGAAATCCTTCTTTAATCGTTTAATGAATTAGCAGATTTTTATCTTTTTTTATTTTAAAGTAGCTTATAGCATACATATAATCTGTATCTGCTTTATATAACCTTGACCTTTAGGGCGGTTGTTTACCTTACGTTTAAAAACAGTTTCTAAGTTACTTTTTCTTTAATTTTCGCCCATATATGTTATACATTTTTTATATCAAAAATAACATTGCTCTTTTTATACAAAGTCACTTTATTATTTTTATTTATATATTTAATATGTGGTGATTCCTTTTGAGAAATCGTAATGGTAAAATAATGATTATAAAAAAAAACTAAAGTAATTAAAAAGTATAAAAAAAAACAAATAAGTTAAAACATAAAAAAAATAGTTTAGATGTCAGGACTGAACCAGGTATTTGTGGTTTGTAAATCGCTGAAAGCTCAATCCCTCAAAGGAACAGATTCCGAGCTACTTTTCAATGTTCTTATCGCATACCAGGCTACTCAGAAAGAACGGTATCAAAATACTCCCCTCCGCTGTCCAACCGAATATGAGACATCGCGAATTGAATGGTGGAACTCAGTGCTGCGCTATATTTTACCCCAGCGAAAAATGAAAATAATTTAATTAACTATTTATTAGGGTGGGACGGAACCCACAACTAATTGAGTTTGCAGTCAGACGCTGTCCCCACTGCTCCATGATGGATTTAACATACATATATTGTTAACATATATGTTTTCTTGTCATGATACTTATAATCTATTAACTATATTTCAGAGATAATGCACCGAAAATAATTATCGACAATGATGCAGGCGGAGACGACGCGATGGCTATATTTTTGGCTTTGCTGTATGAGAAGCATTATAATGGGTGAGTACGTACATTAAGAAAAAAAATCGTATTCAAGTTAAATATATAGAATTCAAGCTGGCGTAAACTAAAGCAGTTAGTTAGTCTTTATCAGTAGTATTTACTTAAATTACATAAACTTAGTATAAAATTAAAATGTAAATATTTACATACAATGAAAGAGCAACTGACCTAACGACTAAATGCAAATTCCATTTTCAGTTGAAAATGTATTGATTGATTAGCGGCCCGCTCGCGGCTTCGCCGCGTGAACTATTTCGTTATATTGCAACACTCGAGAGCGCATTTTTAAAAAATAAAGTAGCCTATGTTTAATATTAGATTATCAACTATATTTATGCCAAAATTCATTACAATCAAGTTTACAGTAAGACGCTGTCCCACTGCACCTAGAAGCCCTAAATTATAAAATAATATTATTTAGAGACAAGTCGTGGCGCAGGGGCAAGTGTGACTGTAAACTTGACTGGTTGTGGGTTTGATTCCCACTTGAGGAGTGGAAAATTTTAATATTTCCATTTTCTTCGCTCTGCTGTCGAGGCAAAGCGCGGCGTTACGTTCCGCCACATAACTCTCAATGCCTCCAGAATTCGGCGGAAAAAAAGGAACGGATATTAGGCTCCCTTTGCCTACCCTGCTGTGGGTGGGATACAGTGTAAAGGTAAAATGGGAACCAAAAATAATATATATTTAATTTTTTTTCAGCCCTAAATTAATCGGCTTGACGACTGCTAACGGTAACACAAACGAAGACAATGTATGTAATAACAACCAAAGGATATTGAAAGTAGCTAAGCGACAAGATGTAAGTATTTAGTGCAGTTTATCATATTTTACTTACAAATAATCTTAACACGTTCAATACCAAGAAAAATTTTGCATTCCCGTCTTCCCGTTCGGGCCGCGTCGGTCAGTGATGGTCGACAATGAGACTTTCCATTCGGTCCGCGTCGGTCAGTACTGACCGCGGCTTCGGATATTTTCGATTCATTAATACAGGCCGTAGGGACCCGTGAAGCGCGACATTCGACTAATAATGGTTCAAGTTTGAATCGAGCTGCTTTCTGTTACGATATATCAATTGATTACAGTGCCTACAACTTTGTTGCTATTGGACCTATGAACTCAGTGTGCCAATATTGTAAGGAATTGAAATACAAAAATTAAGCTAATAGATACAAGGTCAAATATATCACAGAGCAGGTTCTTTGTTACCAGTGCCAGATAGCGACAACAAATTTTTATAAATTTATTTTATGGGCAATTCTCGACAAGAAATTAATCTACGTTGTGCACATAACAATTCAGTGAAAAGGTCAATAGTTGAACAATTACAAAACTTATTTCACGAACACAATCAATTGATTATATTATCTAAAAGCGCAATGGATATGATGCCATCTGATGATCATAAAATTATTATCAGAGCAGATAAAACTCCTAGGGGCCAACATAGAGGATGTTTTAATGCGCCTACTATCGATGAAGTTGCTATTGTTGTAGTTGGAGAAAATTTGGAGTCGCGTGATATTGTTGAATCGTCATCGTCGAAATAATCAATTACAACGTATTAAGGAAACACATCGCTCATATGATGCACTGCAATATCCCATTATATTTTGGCAAGGTGAAGTTGGCTATGATTTCTCAATCAAGATGATAAATCCCATTACAATTATTTGAAATATTGGTTTATGAGATGTTACTTCATCCAAAAAATCACCTACTAAATAGTTTCATTTGTTATTCAACTGTCATCATTATAATAAATAAATATTTACAGGCTCTGAAATTAACAAGAAAGTTACTTCAATGAACTATTATTCATACCGCCTAATGATCAGAGAAAATGAAGATAATCACATTTTGAAATGCCGGCGATTATGTCACAAATATGTTGTTGATATGTACGTAAAAATTGAAACGAAGAGGCTAACATTCATCAGGTTAAATCAATCTAAACTTAGATCTGAAGAATATATTCATCTTCGAGATGCAATTATTTCTGATAGAAATGCAGAAAATGTTGGCCTGATGACAATTCTCCCGGCAACCTACATCGGAAGTCCTCGGCATATGCGTGAATATGCTTAAGATGCCATGTCCTATGTTCGGAATTATGGCTCAGCGGACTTATTCATAACATTTACCTGCAATCCACAATGGGCAGAAGTTAAACAAGCGTTATTCCCTGGCCAATCACCTATTGATCATCATGACATTACTGCAAGAGTCTTTAGACAAAAGTTAAAATCTTTAATGGATCTGATTGTCAAATATTGTCTGTTTGGTGAGACACGCTGCTGGATGTATTCTGTAGAGTGGCAGAAACGTGGGTTGCCGCATGCACACATTTTGATTTGGTTGGTTGAAAAAATTAGGCCAAATGAAATTGATGAAGTCATATCAGCTGAAATTCCTAATAAGCAAGTAGATCCTGGTTTGTATGAGATAATTATCACAAAACATGACACATGGCCCCTGTGGAATACATAATCAAAATGCACCGTGTATGGTAGATGGTAAATGCTCAAAACGTTATCCACGGACATTCATTTCATAAACCATTACTAGAGTCGATGGTTATTCACTCTTATCGTCGGCGATCACCAGCTGACAATGGAAGAACAACAATTGTCAAAGTAAATCGAAATTCAAGATATTGAAATAGATAATCGTTGGATTGTTCCATATTATCTAAAACTTTCCAAGCGTATATAAATGTTGAATCTTGCCATTCAGTAAAATCTATCAAGTACATATGTAAATATGTAACCAAAGGAAATGATATGGCTGTAATTGAATTTGGTGCGGAAAATTTAAATGATGAAATAACGAAATATCAAATGGGCCGCTATGTTAGCAGTAATGAAGCATTTTGGCGATTTTTTTCTTTCCCGATTCATGAAAAACACCCCACAGTTATTCACTTAGCCGTGCCTTTAGAAATTGGACAAAGAGTATATTTTACAGCTCAGAATGCACTACAGAGAGCTCACCAGCCACCGTCTACTACCTTAACCAGTTTTTTTGAGACGTGCAAAAATGATTATTTCGCACAAACACTGCTATATTCCGAAATTCCAAAATATTATACTTGAAATAAATCAATAAAGAAATTTATGCGAAGAAAACAAGGAAAACCAGTACCAGGATACCCAGGTGTATATTCAACCGATGCAATAAGACGAATTCATTCCGTTCATCCAATTAACGATGAATGTTTTTATTTACGGCTACTATTAGTCAATGTGCGTGGCCCAACATCATTCCAACATTTACGAACAGTTGATGGTGAATTGTGTGGATCTTACAGAGAAGCATGTCATCGTTTGCAATTGTTAGAAAACGATGCACATTGAGATTAAACTCTGAATGATGCTGTAATTTCATCACATGCTCATCAAGTACGAACATTGTTTTCCATTATTATATACACATGCTGCCCAACAAAACCAAATGATTTGTGGATAAAATACAAAGATAATATGTGTGACGATATTTTATTTAATATACGCAATAGAACAGGAAATTTGAATTTACAAATAAGTGAAGAAATTAACAATGAGGCATTGATATCTATTGAGGATATGTGCATGATGATGTCAAACAAACTATTATGTCAGTTGGGAATGACCGCGCCCAATCGCCCAATGTACATTGCTTTTCATCAGGAGTTACAACGTGAAAAATTGTATGATCCCATTACTTTGAAAGAAACGATTCAAATAAATCTTCCACTATTGAACGAAGAACAAAAGTATGTATTTGATACTATTATGAAAGTAATAAATGATGGGACTGAAGGGATTTACTTCTTGGACGCCCCTGGTGGTACAGGGAAAACTTTTTTGATTACTTTAATATTGGCAACAATTCGCTCAAAAAATGAAATTGCTCTTGCTCTTGCTCCGTCAGGCATTGCAACTTTGCTTGAAGGCGGTCGAACAGCCCATTCAGCTCTAAAATTGCCATTGAATATGCAAAGCAATGAAACTCCAACCTGCAACATTTCCAAGAATCCTGCAATGGCAAAGGTTTTGCAGCTTTGTAAACTAATAGTGTGGGATGAATGCACGATGGCACATAAAAATGTTTAGAGGTTTTAGATAGAACCTGAAAAGATCTACGGAACAACCGAAACCAATTTGGTGGCGTAATGATTTTATTATCAGGAGATTTTCGCCAAACATTGCCAGTGGTTCCACGTTCAACGCAAGCTGATCAACTAAATGCAAGTTTAAAGTCTTCCAATTTGTGGAAACATGTCAAGGTATTACATTTAAGCAATAATATGCGTGTCATGTTGCAAAATGATCAATCTGAAGATACATTCTCTAAACAACTAATTGATAGTAATGGCAAATTTCCTATAGACGAGCTGACTGGCTGCATTACCTTTCCTGAGAGTTTTTGTTAGTTAACGAAGTCAAAAGCTGATCTCATTCAAAAAGTGTTTCCAAATATTGCTCAAAACTACTTATTGCATGATTGGTTGAGCGAACGAGCTATACTGGCTGCCAAAAACACTGATGTAAATGAATTAAATTTAAAAATTCAAGATGACATTCCAGGCGAAATAAGGACATATAAATCAGTTGATACGGCAACTAATGACGATGATGTCGTGAATTAGCCACCAGAATTTTTAAACTCACTAGATTTACCAGGATTGCCGCCTGACATTCTTCAATTAAAAGTTGTATCTGTAGTTATAATGTTGCGAAATATTAACCAACCACAACTTTGTAACGGCACGCGATTGGCGATAAAAAAATGACTAAATAACGTAATAGAAGCAATCATATTGAAAGGAAAGTATAAAGGGCAAGACGTTTTCATACCCCGCATCCCAATGATTCCGACTGACGTACCATTCGAGTTTAAACGACTGCAGTTTCCAGTACGGCTTGCTTTCGCTATGACTGTAAACAAATCCCAGGGGCAGTCATTAAGTGTTTGTGGTATTAATCTAGAAAACCCATGTTTCTCGCATGGTCAATTGTATGTACCCTGTTCCCGTGTTGGAAAACCATCTGCTCTGTTTGTTTACGCGCCAGGTAATCAAACAAAAAATATCGTAAACCATAAAGTACTGCAATGAAAATAAAATTTAGCTTTTTTTTATTTATTTATTATCATATTACAGATGGGTACAGATTAGAGTTGAAAGTAGGTATCATAATAAAAAAAATGTAATTGTAATTTTCATTGTGATTTTTAGTGACTATTAAAATAATTTTTAGTTTAACTGTTAGAAGAGTTTCATAACCTTAATTTTTGATATAATATAATTGTTAACTTAATAACTTTCTTTTTTGTTTTTTGTCTTACTAGCTTACCTGGTGTCCCGTATTACTGACTCTTAGAGGGACTGCTACAGTCTCTCTATTACATAAACAAATAAATTAAGAAACGTGTGACCGAGTGTACTCACTCGCTAAAATAAATTCAAGATAAAATCACAAACAGAAAAAGGAATAAAAGCTGTAAAGTACACGGACCTCGAGTCTGTGGTGACTAAAAAAAAAAAGAAAAAAAAAAAAGACCTGGTGTCCCGAATAGCAGAATAAGAATTAAATAAAAAGAATCGATTGTTAGGCGGTACAAAGTTCGCCTTCATTTAATTTGTTATTATTATTATGTTTCTCTTTGAAATTCTCGGGTTCATAGGAACCCGGTCCTTTGAAAGGCTTGCGTGAGGATACAGGTCCAACACGTAGAGGCCCCTTAGAGAATAATAAAATGTTTTACTGTGACGCATCAGCCGGGATCCATCTCTGAGTAACCAAAGTAAATTGCCCAGAGATGGCTGAATGGATTGCTCCGGCTAATGCGTAAGAACTATAGAAAATATGGAAAACTAAACTATGACTATGGAATGAAGTTTGGATGGACTGGGTACTGGGCTATTGAGTGAGACTAACGGACGTCCACCATTTCAACAGTCTCAAATTGAGTAGTTGACGGACAGTGACTCGCCTCCCACTAGATGGGTCCCCACAAAGCGGCATAATGCCTCAGGCGCAACATCGGCGTGGTTGGCTGAGGATGTTGAGAGGTGTGCACCGGCTTCACCATCACGAGCAAGCTCATGAGCGGGTTTCCCCCCTATTACGCACATTGAGCACTTCCACCCAACCCAGCATATAGCTCTTGCGCTCCACTCTGCCAGCCAACCAAGGCAAGCCAGAGGCGGTGGATGAATATCAATTCCCCTCAGGCGTCAGGTCCGTGGGGTCGCCCCTCCCCAACAGCTCACCACAAGCTGCCCTGCCGGTTTATTATTATTATTATTTTAATTTATCACATTTTTAATTGATTTTATAATATTTTTGTTGTAGTCATTATTTTAAAATAACGATTTCAAACACATCGTTATTATGATGATTTAGAATAGCATTGGGCTGAAGAGAGAAGGGATATCATCTATTTATTTTCTCTCGGGAAGGAAAAAACATTTATGCAATATAATGCATTAAAATTATTTTAAAAATCTTAGACTTTATTATTGACACCAACAATATGGCGATACGAAGTTCGCCGGGCCCGCTAGTTGTATAATAAAACACGTTGAGTTCCCACTCACAACACACAATCGGGCGGAAAGTGGAGAACGGAGTGTTTTGACAATAGTGGAGTCTCGAAGTGGAGGTAAAATATTTTAATCCTTAGACTTATATTTTAAATGTGTATGCAGTTCAAATAGGTTTTATTGCTTTAATAATCTTAGTGATATCTGACTGCACTCGGTGAAATAATGTTTGAATTTTAATAATTTCTCTACTCTGGTAAACGAAATAAAGCGTGGTGTTGTGATCCACCACTCAATACGATATCCCGTAAAGCAGACGGAGAGATCCTAGTGTCAAGACCCTCCGTTCTCCACTTTCCATCTAATTTCGAGACGTTGCTTATTGAATGGTGGAAAGCTGCGTCTTGTTTTAGGTACCAAAAGGGGGTTAAAGAAAATCATTCAAATATTCAGTATATTATGGTAATCGAACTTAAATAATATCAACCATATAAATAAATATATATCTATATATAATTATATAAAAAATAATATACAACAGGTGCCTATATACAGAGGATCCAAATCAGCGATAGTGCATACGCCAGCTGTAACGGATTATTTCGGTAAAGATGGCTTGGGTGATATTGACGAAGTGCATACAGATCTACTTCCAGCAAAGGAACAGGGAGCTGTGTCTGCTCTTATCGAACTATCTAAGACACATGAAGGTAGAAAAAAATAAATTATATATAGTATGACTAGTAGTAATAGTTAGTTTTATTAGGATTTAAGTACATATTGAAGAAATAGGAAAAACACTGTTAACAAAGTAGTAGAAATATAAACTATAAAAAAATAGTAGTACCTATAGCTATGTATATATATTGGGGCCAACCGTGGCGCAGTTGCACAAGCGTGTAAACGACTGGTTGTGGGTTCGATTCCCACTCGAGGAGTGGAGACATTTAATATTTCCATTTTCTTCGCTCTGGTATCGAGGCTTAAGTGCGGCGTTAAGTTCCACCACTTAACACGCAAAGCCTCCCAATTGGGCGGAAAGTGGGGAACGGAGTGTTTTAACACTAGGTTCCCTCTGCTTACCCTGCTGTGTGCGGGATACAGCGTGAAGCTATAGCTATATAATGGTGTGTGTGATTGGAAACGCGACGGTCGTGGATTCGATTACCGTTCGGAGTGTTTGTTTTGTTTTATCTTTGCATAGAAAAAATGTTTGATCACTAGAAGGGAAAAATGGAAATAATTTAAATATTCTAGTAGCAATCGAACCTACAACCATCATCACAGATATACGTTATCATACGTATCGACAGGCTTACTTAATTATCTCTGTTATTTTAAATTTATAATGAACAAGCGACCCGTTTGCTGCTTCGCCTCGTGATCTTCAGTTTTGTCCTCTATTTGAGCCCCTTTAGGGTTCTCTGTACTTTCTTTCTAATCATTATAAAATATAACTTATGGCAGCTTGAACACTATAGCTTTTATAATGGTGAAAGATTTTTTATGATAGGTTTAGTATTTCTGAAAATTAGCCTTAAAAAAAAAGCTACAAACTTTATCTATTTATTATATTAGTATAGATTGTTTTTCTAGAGATATTAACAAAAAGAACTAGAAACAGTTCAATAATCTTAATATAAACCAACAAAATTGCACTTATAGCTCAATTGTTAAGAGTGCTTATGGCAATTCCATTTGGTACAGGTTCATATCGAGCTACTTTTTAAATGAACACCTTATTATACTAATAAATAAATATATTTTTTAATTTAAATATAAATATTTTAATTATTAATTAAAATATTTTCACAGGTCAATTGACAGTAATTTCGTTGGGAGCGTTAACAAATATAGCGATGGCTATCAGAATGGACCCCAACTTCCTGAATCGTTTATCTCATTTGTATATCGGTGCTGGACATATACATAGTAAGTTATATTTTGTTGTAGATTTTGTACAAAATGTGTTTATTTTTTTCTTTATTTTTACGCTTTTTTGCATAGCGGAGTGCTCAGGGGGTGAGACTCTGACCTCCACTTTCCGGGTCGTTTCGTGTTGAATAGCAGCACTTAAAGCCGCGCTTTGTCTATGGTATGAAAGTGTAGAAATGAAAATTTAATTAATCATTTACTCGAACGGGAATCGAACACGCAGCCATCGCGTTTACAATGGCAGTTATTTAACTGCTCAAGGCAACCCAAACATGTCATATCTCGAAGACCAACGAACGTCCACATACTTCATATAATTTTGTTTTTCCAATTAAATTCTAGGGTAGGTAGAGAGTTTTACTACAAAAAGATGAAGAATTGATTAATAAATAGTATATATCCATACTTATATTATAAATGCGAAAGTCTGTGTGTTTGTCTGTCACGCTTTCACGGCTAATCTACTGGTCCGATTTGGATGAAATTTAGAATGAAAGTAGTAAAATTGACTGGGTCTAACAAAGGCTACTTATTTTTTCAATAATCAATCTCGAAAGGGTTGAAATAGGGGATGAAAGTTTATATGAAAAATCTAAACCACTTGACCAATTGTAATGAATTTTGGTATAAATGTAGTTGATAATATAAGCTTAAACATAGGCTACTTTATTTTTTAAAAATGCACCCCTGAGGTTTGCAATATAGAGAAAAGCAGGCCGCTAGTAGTATATAATTTTTTTTTTCAGACGAAAATCTACAAGAAGCAGAATTCAATGCTCATATGGACGTAGAGGCGTATCAAATAGTAGTGAAACAAGCGACCCCTGATAAAGTCACAGTGTTTCCGTTTTCACAAACAATGACGTATTTGAATTTGTCTAGAGTAAGTTGTTTGGAGTAGAAAATTTATTAACATGAATACAATATATACTTATTTTTTAAATTTTAAAATGTTAACACAAATTCAGTTAATAGTTTTTTTTAGAAAATGCATATATTTTAAACGGAAAATTTGAACTTGCGAGATCCATTCTCCAGTCCAAGCTTTGGACTGGAGATTTGAATCCCTAAACTATACGTTTCTTGAAACAAGGTATTTAAAAATGTTTTTTTAATGTATGCTTACCCTAAATTATAAAATCACTATGTTTAAAACTATTTTGAATCCCCCTACGTTTAAATATTTCATGTATTTTTTTTTTTTAAAGAAACTATTTTTCCTATGCTAAGTGTGGGAATAAAACTAAAATGATTAAAAATAAGATTATCTTGTCATTTCTCTCATTCTTTTTGATTTATAAATTAATAGATTGATCAATTGACTGACATACTGAATTCACATAGGGCAAAACTAGGTAAAACGCCCCAGTTGACAAAAACGCCCCACAGCCATAGCAGGCACATTAAGAAGGCTAGATGATACACGTATTGCACGGAGAGTAGCCATAAGTTGATAAACAACATAGCTAATGTGCACGTGTTTGGTTTATTACGCTCCCTTAAAAAATATTAATAAATTTAGTGTTTCAGTGAAGTTACAATTTGTGGTAAGTTGCAAACATTTTTTTATATTTTAATACTCATTAAATTTAAGTTAAATTGATATTAACTGTTGAAAATACACATAAATACACTTTATTGTAAATGTTCGTTAAACGTGATAACTTTGAAATTGAGGCTTTTTTCTTGATAGGGCGTTTTAAAAAGCAAAATTTGCAATACGCCCCACCGCATGTTTTTTAAAATGCCCCCGTACCGAAATTACATAGATACCAATTTATATTGTATTTTAATTACAGAGTATGTCTCTTAAATATAAACGCAAGACTCTTCGAGCTTCTTGGAGCCAATGCGATCTGTATGAAGTAAAAAAATGGGAGAGAATGAAGCTTCAAAGCACTTCAAAGTTCCATCTTTGAGAAGCACCTTAAAACTCTTCGGATATGGACATAAATAAAAGCGTTGAATGTACAGAAAATTACTACATAACAAAGTCTTCTGAAGACTGGATTCAAGTTTGACACGTTCAGGGTACCACGTTTGTGTAACAACTATGGGCAGAAAGCTGAGAGAGAAGCTGTTAAAAGCAGCAAGATTTGATTTTATTCTATTCAACTATTTTATGATGATTTTAATTTGGCTTATGTCAAAGTTAATTGAAAAGACTGTTATGTTAATCATTAATTTAGAAGACTGGTGTTTTTTATTGTTACAACTTTTCTTTTAATTAATTACTTACAAATGAAAATGTTTTTTTTTTATTTAGAGTTTTTAAGGACTTTTAAGTTTATTAATTTGTGTTATGTTTGTAAGTTAAAAACTATTGATATATTGTGTTTTTTTACGTTTTGGATAAAATTTAGGTATGGACATATATGAGGACATTTTAAATTGCATGGGGCATTTTATAATACAAAACGAGGCGTATTAGGTAACATGTACCTGATAAAACGCCCCACTCCATGTCTGCAAAAAATTGAAATAGATCTTTAACCATCGTTCCAATTACATTAAGGTTTTGTAAAATTATTGTTAACGAACCAATTAACGTCCAGGAATAAAAGAAATAATTAAATCTATGATTATTTGGGTTTTATTGAAGGTTAAAAAAAAGTGGGGCGTATTACCAAGTTTTACCCTATTATAATGTACTTGAATATGAAAGTTTAAATATAAATTTTAATTTATTTCAGGAATGGCGACAGAATGTTCTAGGTGCAATAAACACAGATATTATAAGAGCACAGAATTTATATGAGCGAGTGTCAATGGAACATAGTGATCGGTGGCAAGCCTTAGACCCGGCTACTGTGGCCATTGTTGTAAAACCGGATTTGGTTGACGAATATAAGTATTCTAAAAACGATATTATATTATGTGGTGAGTGTGCTATAATACATCATTATGATATAATAGAATAAATTACATTTTTTTCTGATTTCCTTCATAATGATAAAGATAAGCAGCATAAGTAAGCATAGCATTTCTAAGTAAGCATTTCTCGCATAGACTACCCCGTCAGAGAGTACCTAGTGTCGAGACATTTTTTCGTGTGAAGTGGCGGAACTCAACGCTGCGTTTCATTTTGTGCTCTTTGAGCGAAAAAATTATAAATATAATCATACCTCCGAGTGGGAATCGAATCCACAACCGTCGCTTTACAGTCAGACGTTATCCAACTGCATCACGAAGGCTTCAATCATTGTAGATACATGTTAATACATATTTTCAATATTTTTATTTATATCTATAAGGCAGTATTGTGGCCAGTCGTGGCCCAGTGGCACAAGCGTGTGACTGTAAACGACTGGTTGTGGGTTCGATTCCCACTCGCAAGCGTGGCGTTAAGTTCCGCCACTTAACACGCAATGCCTCCGAATTCGTCGGAAAGTGGGGAACGGAGTGTCTGTGTTAACACTAGGTTCCCTCAGCCTACCCTGCTGTGTGCGGGATATACCGTGAAGCTATTTCATTTAATTTTTAATCTATAAGGCATCATTTGATAGTAAGCACGATATGTGTGAATTCGATCCCTTCTCGAGAAGATTATATTTAAACTAGCGACCCGCTTGTGGCTTCGCCGCGTAATCCATATAACTGTTTCGCAACCTTCAGGGGTGGATTCTTGAAAATAAAGTAACCTATGTTTAACTTTGGATTATCGTCTATATTTATGCCAAAATTTCGGTCAAGCGGTTTAGATCTTTCATATAAACTTCCATCCCCTATTTCAACTCTTTACAAGGTGCTTTTTGTAAAAAAAATAAGTAGCCTATATTTAACTATGGATTATTTACTACTTAGATTCTTAGTTCGACCCAATTCGACCGGCAAATTAGCCGTGAAAGCGTGACAGACAAACAGACAGACTTTCGCATTAATAATATATGCATGGATTATTTTTAATTCCTTGCTCTGGCAAAGCGAACAAAGCAAACTCTGGCAAACAAAGCGTTCAGTTCCGCCGTCTTACTCCTTACTTGTTGATTTCTAATGGAAAGTGGAGAACGGAGTGTTTTGACTTAGTGTCAGTGTCATAGTGCTCTCTCTGATTACCTACCTAAGCCTAATTAAATAAAACTTTTATTTTTTTATTCTCTTGTAGGTGACAAAAGAGGCATAACTACACACGATTTTGTTGATAAAAGTGAAGCCAATGTAAGAATAGCGTACAAAGTAAATTTAGAAGAATATAAAAAACTTTTACTAGATATATTTGCTTTAGAATAAGGTATATTAAATTATAAAATTCAACACCTTTTTTGTATATGTATATAGAATGTTCTAGACTATTCTATTTGAGCATATCTACCATATTTGTAATTCTAAGAATGTTAAATGGGTTCTATTCATTCAGTCCATTCAGTCATAGCGATTGAGTGAATGAATTCAGTCCAGTGGACTTAGTTCATTTGGTCTATTTTTTATATTTAGTTAGAAAAACGTACTTATCGTACTCTTATCGTATTCATTTCATTCGGTCTTACTGACTGAACTAATGAGCTCAATCTTAGACAGTTCAGGACTTAGAAAATTTGTCCCTTTTTATATGTATTTAGTAAGAAAAAGATATATGTTTTTTATATGTATGTAATATATATTATTTTACTTATTATGTAGTCTTATTGTATTACTTGTTTTTTTTTAAATTAACCATTAATAGGCAAGAATCTTAAGTGAAAAGTTTGTGTAAAAAATATGACATCAGTTACGTTTGTTTGTTTTATTTGTTTGTTATTATTAAATATTTTGTTATTATTCTTTTTTCTTATACAATCCTAAAACGATAGGGGCCGTTTAAATATTACGTAAGCAGATTTATTAAGCAAAAGTCACCATAGCTCTTACTCCCTCCGCGCTTACGAAAACTTTTTTTCAATTCATATATTGCTTTTTTTACATTATAATTATGTTATAAGAGTTTTTGGGAATCCACGAAAATGCTATCAACCGTTTGTGGGGTAGAGCGCGAAGAGTGCGCAGCGTACAGTTGTATATAGCAAAAAAGTATTAAGACAAAAGTTGTAGAGAATTTTTTACTCAACAACTTTCATAATAGATGAAAATATCATGTAAGCAATAGGAACTGAGATATTTGCGAAAAATCGTATTTTGTGACCTTTGGTCGTCAATATCTTAAGACGCAGGCACGATAGCATTTGTGACTTTTGGGACAATATTTAGGACGACAAAACAAAGGTTTTTTACCATTTTCCAGCTCATTATCTTTCATTCTGAGGTTGACTCTTTTTTTACCTAATGTCACTGGGCTATAGCGTTTATTTTTGCCATACAACACGCAGCGTTCCGGATAGAGGTTGAAAGTGGAGAACGGAGTGTCTAAAAAAAATCTTGCCATTGATAACAAAATTTTTTGAAAAGTAATAAAAAGATACATTTTTAAAGCATTTTCAAGAAGTACGACGTAGAGCTCTAGCAAGCAATATACAAAGTATCGGTTCTGGCAGCAAGTGAAAAAAGGAGTGCAGAAAATAGTGTAAATGCATTTACAGTGACATCTATTTTAAATAAATGATTATTTTATAATTTAATAGACAGCGACATCTAGTTAAATTGTTAATCATTAGATAGTTAAGTTTAGTAATTCTGTATTTATTTAGTTTTTGCTTGTTACGAGAGATGGCGTTGTCAATTATAGCTTTTAATGTAGACATTATATAGTGATTAATAGTTAATTGTAATTAAAATTAAATAAACAATTGGTTATAATATTTTTTTTATTTGTATCTTAAGAAATTCGTTTTGTTTGTGTGTTTCAAAGTAATGTAGAATTATCTTCAAGCTTCGTCCTTAAGATAAGCATAATACACATGTAGTAACACAAGCACCTACTCGCGAATTAGCACTGAATATTTAAAGACTTCTTTTTTTGAGGGTATTTGTATGTTCACGCGGTATGGCCGTTTCCAACTGTCATCATTCACAGTACGGTGCTCCGCCAGTTCACACACTTAAATAACTCGTTTATAGCAAATGTAAAATATATAATGACTTTAATATTGGTAACAGTAAGTTAAATGCTGCAAACAGGAATCAAACCCACTACCATCGCGCGAATCATGCACCAGCCCACTGCGATACGATAGCGTCACAACTAGGGCTATCCGTTCGGGTTTCCCCGGACTTGTCCGAATTTATTTTTATTTAAAAGAAAGTAGTAACTTTCATTTTCATTATTAAATAGAAGAATGTTAAATAAATGCGAAAAAGTAAACGTTTAATATTGTATTAAAAAAATATAGTTCGTTTTGGCTCGCAGACCACGAAAATGATATTTCACTCTACTGACTAACTTAGAAAATATTTCTTTTGTCTTCTAACGCCCAATATCAATATTTCAATAACCTTATCCAAAAACTGCAACCTTAGATTGATTTATTTATTGAGTTTCTAGTTTTCAAAAGCTTTCCAAATAACCAATCAAAGAATTGCATATTCGATAATTATTATTGATATTCTGTCCTGTTCTGAAATCCGGGCTTTTCTCATTTCTTGTCCTAGTTTACAGATTTTGAGATGGCTACTCTAGTCAAAACACATCCATACTTGTATTATAAAAGCGAAAGTCTGTGTGTTTGTCTGTCACGCTTTCACGGCTAATCTACCGAACCGATTTGGATAAAATTTAGAATTAAAGTAGTAATAGTGACTGGGTCTAACATAGACTACTTATTATGTCAAAAATCAATCTATAAACGGTTGAAATAGGGGATGAAAGTTAATATGAAAAATCTAAACCGCTTGACCAATTGTAATGAATTTTAGCATAAATATAGTTGACAATCTAAGCTTAAATATACGCTATTTCATTTTTTAAAAATGCGTTCCCGAGGATTGCAATATACCGAAATAGTTCACGCGGCGAAGCCGCGAGCGGGCCGCTAGTTATCAATATATCTTTTACTTAGCACTTGTACAACAAGATAGCTTGATCTGTTTGGCAGATGTAAATTTTCTGATCGACATAACTTTGCAATGACGTACATATTATTTTCTTATATTCTGTAGAAGATAGCTTGATCTTTTTGACAGACGGGTGAGTGATGGGAAACTGAAAATATCTAGTAGCCCAAAAAATAACGTTTTAAAATACTTTAAGTTTTGACGTGATTTACACGTTTCGGCCGATGTTTCTTTGGAAAGGTTGTTTGAGCCCATGATCTGAACCACTCATTGGAGGTCCAAGAATAATCCTGTATGTAAAAATTAAGGTTGAAAAATACAATAGTTTTATCTTTAAAATAGTTTTTATTAAGGAAGAAGACCACAGCCAAGATCATCATAATTAGCGTCGTCGGAGCTTGTGTCCCCATCTCGAACTTTAATTATTATATCATGTTCAATAAAATTGTCGAAGTGAACGTCACGTATCATTAACCGTCATCCGATGTAATATTGTACAAACGTCTATTACTTTTAGAGTTCCTATTTAAATTTGACTGAACCAATTCTTCTTCTTAAAATTTTCGGATAAATTGTTAAATATAAAATTGTCAACAAACATGGGTCGAAAAGTGTAACTCTAGTCACAATTAAAAGTATTTTAAAACGTTATTTTTTGGACTACTAGATATTTTCTATTTCCCATCACTAGCCCATCTGTCAAAAAGATCAAGCTATCTTGTACAGGATATAGTCGTTATATCTAATGTCAGTATTTTATCTAGTGTGAACTGAACTTGTCGTTTAGTTTGTGTTACGATGATAAAGCTATTTCTTGTGTTACAATTTGTGTTATATTCATCTTGTAATGTAGCAAAGTAAGTTTATTTACTTTTTATGCTTTTAAAGTGTTATTTACACACTTCGTATATTAAAAAACACTTTAGAAAGCGTATTGTATTGTATAAAAAATTGAACGCAGCGAGATTCGAACCTGTACCTTTAGAATAGACCGCTTGAACGGCATGCCTATCGCAAGCGGAACGCAGCGTTCGAGTTTATTTTTACGTTTATTTACAAATCAATTTTATAATGAATTTTGAAGTTAATGTAGTATTACATGTAGGCTGTAGGATACCTAATTGTAGTTGTGACAATGTAGTAAATATGGCCCTTTTCGTAGATCTTGAAGAAGTCATCATCTCATTTGAGGCCGTTTTAGCGCAGTAGCACAGCGTTTGGCATTATTGCGAGTTCGATTTCAATTCGGGGTAATATTTATGTAATCACCGCTCTGGTTGCTATACAAAGCGCATAGTTTAGTTCTGCTTCTTAACTTTACTTCAATTCCGACGAACAATGAAAACGAGAGGAAAATAGAGAACGGGGTGACACTGGGTCCTCACTGCCTTGCGGAGCCCTGTTGTGCGGGAAAAGCATGAAACTGCTTCTTGCTAATGTGTGTGACATACAAAAGTATACGTGCAATATATGGTCTGGGATTTATTAATTTATGGTATTTCGGAGCCATTACTATAACAAATAATTTGCCATTTCCTTAATATAATCATAAACCTTGACCTTTCTTTCATATAATCATTGTCATAGCCTCGTGTCTTTATAGTTTTAGAAAAAATGGGTTTCAAAAGAGGTTCACTTTGACTTCGTGTATTAATAAAAGTCAATATATATTTAAGTATACATATAGAGTTTATTTTTGTAATGTTTCCGAAATTTTAGATAACATATCTTAGATATAAGGTGATCATCCATTGATATCTTTCATCTTTGATTTGATAATCAGCTAGTCTGCAGATCCCCAGCTGCTTTTCGCTTTTCTTTCCCCATAACAGGAAAGAACGCATTCAGAACAATTGTCAAGACATTCCGTTCTCCGCTTTTCACCCCGATATTTTGTGGCGGAACTCAACACTGCGCTTTATTTTACCACAGCGATAAAGGAGAATAATTTATTTATAATTATTCATTCGGGTGAGGATCGAACCCACAACCAATCGCGCATGCAGTCAGACGCTGCCCCACTGCGCCATAATGGTTTTAACATAGTACATATATTGTAAACATATATGTTTTCTTGTCATAATATTTATAATCTATTTATTATATATATTTCAGAGATAATGCACCGAAAATAATTATCGACAATGATGCAGGCGGAGACGACGCGATGGCCATATTCTTGACTTTGCTATATGAGAAGCATTATAATGGGTGAGTACTTAAATAAAGTCGTAGTGCCGTGGCACAAAGTGTGACTGTAAAGCGACTGGTTGTGGGTTCAATTCCCACTCGAGGAGTGGAAATATTTCATATTTCCATTTTCTTCGCTCTGGTCGAGGCAAAGCGCGGCGTTCCGCCACTTAACACGCAATGCCTCCGAATTCGGCGGAAAGTGGGGAACGGAATGTCTTAACACTAGGTTCCGTCTGCTTACTCTGCTGTGTGCGGTATACAGCGTGAAGGTAAAAAATAAATAAATAAATAAATAAAAAAGCAGCAAAAATTCAAATTATTGCATTAAAATTAAAAGATTTTTAGTACAAGAGCAAATTGAAAACAAACTCGGTAATAACTTGTAACGGTGAAATCTCAAATTTAGAACATCAAATTTTCGATTGCATTGCCATTTGCCCACATTTCTCTTGTTTGCGCATTAATAGAAATACGCATAATTATTCATTTTCAACTAATAACTTAGTATTTACGTAAATAATCATTTAATATAATCATCTTTAAATATAATTATGCCCCTGAGTGGGATCGAATCCACAGCCGACTGGCAGCGTTTACAGTTAGACGCTTACCCACTGCGCTACAAGACCCTCTATTATAGAACATTATTTTTTTTATTTCAGCCCAAAATTAATCGGCTTGACGACTGTTAACGGTAACACAAATGAAGACAATGTATGTAATAACAACCAAAGGATATTGAAAGTAGCTAAGCGACAAGATGTAAGTATTGATTGCAGATATTATATTTTACTAAGAAATAGTTTAAAATATTTTATTTTCATTTCTCCGCTCTGGTAAGCTGAGCAAATAAAAATATGAAAAGAGAAAAAATGCGAAGAAAAAAATTCGGCGTTAAATTCCGCCACTCAACACGCAATGTCTCGAATTCAGACAGAAGGTGGAACACGAAGTGTTTCGACATTAGGTCTTGGTCTGACTTACCTGGCTATGGCTAAAAGCGTGAAGCTAGTTTTTTTTAGCTTCACATTGTATTCCGCACACAGCAGGGTAAACAGAGGGAACCTAGTGTTAAGATATTCCGTTCCCCACTTATACTAAAATATTATAAATTTTAGATTTCAATTTCGAATCTCGTGGTATTTCGTGGTGTCTATTGATTGCTAATATTTTTGCAACCTCAATTGTTGAAAACATGGTACTTACGTATTAATGCCACCGCAGAAAAATAAATAATGGTTAGCAACTATGGAGAGTTTAAATGAAAATTATTGATGATAAAATATAATAAATTGATTTGTTTTAACTTCTAACTAACTCATTTTTTGATAACTAACTTTTTTTTTACTAAGTAACGTATACAATGATTTTTTGCCGCTCTTAATAAGGAAGTATCAAAAAATCATAGTAAAATCTTACTAAGTACATACACGAGAGTTATGGGTTCGATGCCCGCTCGGAAAAATATTATATTTCCATTATTTTCATTAATTAGTTTATTATATACTTATACTTCTTTCTTCTCTTATATTGATTATTTGCTTCAAAAATAACAGGTGCCCATATATAGGGGGTCCAAATCGGCTATAGTTCATACGCCGGCTATAACGGATTATTTCGGTAAAGATGGCTTGGGTGACATTGACGAAGTACATACAGATCTACTTCCACCAAAGGAACAGGGAGCTGTATCTGCTCTTATTGAACTGTCTAAGACATATGAAGGTAGAAAAAAGTTAAATAATATACACTTTAGCTAATATTCTTTTCTTTTTTTTTAGCTTATCCTGCACACAGCAGGGTAAGCAGAGGGAACCTAGTCTTAAGACACTCCGTTCCCCACTTTCCGCCGAATTCGGAGGCTTGCGTGCTAAGTGGCGGAACTTAACGCCGCGCTTTACCTCAATAGGGAGAACCTAGATATTAGATATTTTTTTTAGCTAGGGTTAAACACTCCGTTCCCCATTTTCCGCCGATTTTTGGGAGTTAAGCCGTAGAAAGGAACGCCGCCCTTTGCCTAGAGACTACAGCGAAGAAAATGGAAATATTGAATTTTCCCACTCCTCGAATGGTAATCGAACCTACAACCAGTCGCGTTGTCAGTCACACTTTGTGCCTACAAGCCACGAGTGGTCTCAACTTTAACTAGTAGTATTAGTTATTTTTATTAGAAACAAGGTACAAAGTTAAGTTACAAGAAAAAACAAATAATGTAACAAATTGTTAACAAAAGCAATGGACCATGTGTTCGTAGTGTATAAATATAAACTCCTAGCGGCTCGCTCGCGGCTTCGCCACGTGAATGACTATTAGACCATGACTATTTCGTTATATTGCAACCCTCAAAATCCACCCCGGATTTTTGAAAAATAAAGTAGCCTATGTTTAAATGATCAACTATATTTATACTAAAATTCATTTCAATCGGTGAAGTGGCTCAGATGCTTCATATAAAATTTCATCCACTATTTTAACCGTTTAGAGGTTGTTGTTTACTCCTATGCCTATACCTATATTTGCTGCTTTCATTTCAAATTTCATCCAAATCGGACCAGTAATTTAGCCGTGAAAGCGTGACAGACAAACAGATAGACTTTCGCATTTATAATATAAGTATTGATAAAAACATAACTAGTAGCATAACTATGTAGTGGTGAATATTGTGTCTGACTGTACGCGATGGTTGTGGCTTTGATTTATTGATATGATATTTGAGTATTTGTATTTTCTACCTTACCTTTTTCCGCATAGACGAGTTATCAAAGTGAAATGTGAATAATTCAAATATTATCAATTTTTCCACTCTGAATAGTCACCCCAGGTAAGAATAGAACCCACAATCCTCGCCTATACAGACTGACGTTCTCACACTACACCTCTTTAGCCATATTATTTTATCTCTGCTATTTTAAGGTCATAATTGATTTTATGATGGAGCCAGTCGTGGCACAGGGGCACGTAAGTGTGACTGTAAACACGACTGGTGGTAGGTTCGATTCCCACTCGAGGAGTGGAAATATTTAATATTTCCATTTTCTTCGCTCTTGTGTCCAGATATAGCGCGGCGTTAAGTTCCACCACTTAACTCGCAATGCCTCCGAATTCGGCGGAAAGTGGGGAACGGAGTATCTTAATACTAGGTTCCCTCTGCCTACCCTGCTGTGTGCGGGATACAGCGTGAAGCTCAAAAAAAAAAATGAACAAAAACTGTGTGTCCAAATACTAAATCTTCAGAACCACGCGTCACGCGTTGACCGCGCGAGGTCCACCCGTCGTGCACCTGTCAACAACGAGTGGAGGAGGTGCTGATGCCGGGTGGCTCTGTGACCCTAGTGAGCTGTGACCCTAATTAAATTAATTACAAGTTTTAAAATTTCACAGACCAGTTGACTGTAATTACATTGGGACCGCTAACAAATGTGGCGATGGCTATCAGAATGGACCCTAACTTCCTGAATCGTTTATCTCATTTGTATATCGGTGCTGGACATATACATAGTAAGTCATGTTTTATTGTAGATTTTACAAATATTAAATATAATATCTTTTTATTTTCAGCTTTATGCTTTTTCTTCCATTTCAGGGTAAGACCTAGTGTTAAGACACTTAGCCCTCCATTTTCATCATTCGCAATCCAAATCGAGACAGTATTAGAGAGTATCACAGTGAAGAAATGAAAATTTAAATACTCATTCCCTCGAGTGGAAGTCGAACATGCAACCATCGCGTTCACAGCAGGCCGCAGTCCCACTGTGCCACAACGGTTATACCTAGGTTTATTTTAGATAGGAACTTTTACAGTCAGAACATTTGTAGAATGCCAGTATTTTTATAATGAAAATCCATTAAAAATAAAAAAAAATAATAAAATAAATGTTCTCCATACACCTGTTTAAGATAGAAAGACCACCGTGAGACCGTGATGGGTTTAATTCCCATTCGGGGAAATGATTACATTTAAATTATTTTACATTTTTTGTATATATAATGTATTCATGGCACGACTATTAAAGCAATTAACTGTAGGTTCGATTCCCACTTAGGGGTAAGATTATATTTTTACTTCAACCAACCCATAATATCTAGATTTAAGACGACAAGTGGAGGACAGTGTCTTGACACTATGTTCTCTCTTCCTACCCTGCAAGAAGATGAACAATTTAATAATAAATTGTATATAATTTTATTTTTCAGATGAAAATCTACCAAATGCAGAATACAATGTTCATATGGACGCAGAGGCGTATCAAATAGTAGTGAAACAAGCGACCCCTGATAAAGTCACGGTGTTTCCGTTTTCACAAACCATGACTTATTTGAATTTGTCTAGAGTAAGTTGTTTGTAGTTGATAGTTGAAAATTTGTAAAGGGTTTTTTTTTAGCTTCACGTCGTGTCCCACACACAGCAGGCAGAGGGAACCTAGTGTTAAGACACTCCGTTCCCCACTTAAAGGTTAATACAATTTAATATCATAAGCTTAGAATTTAACTGACATTACTCAAATTTTACTATTTTTGCTTTTGTTAAAAAAAACAAGTCTGTTTTAAGATTCTATTGTAATTTAAAATAAAATGTATTTTTTTGGGTCCAGTGGCGCAGAGGTTCAAAGTGTGACTGTATAGCGCCTGTTTGTGTCTTCGCTTATCACTTGAGGAGTGGAAATATTTAGTATTTCTACGGTTCGGCGTTAAGTTCCGCCACTTAACACGCAATGCCTCCAGAATTAAGCGGTGCTTGGGGAACGGAATGTCTTAACACTAGGTTCCCTCTATCTACCCTGCTGTGTGCGGAATACAGCGTGGAGCAAAAGTTTATTTTTGGGATACGATATGTTTACGTCTAATTGACAAGAATCTAATTGTAAAGACATCTGTAAAACCAAGTTTGAGGTTATCGTGGCCATCGGCTAAGAACGCATCGTCGACAATGTCTTAATTTCAGGTGTTTTCCAACGGAATATTGACATTACAAAAAAGAGTTTTACATTGTAAATTTCTTTGTCCAAGTTGAAACATGTGAGGCGAATATTAAATTATGATAAATACAATAATAAGATCCGTTTTACAAAACCCTTTTTACTACCCTAGTATTATTTCTAAGAATGATTGTTTCCCAAGTAAATAATTATTTTACACACTTAGAATACGAAACAATTGTAGACAACTCTCTACAGAGATATTAAAGTATACGAATTTCAATATAACCAGATAGAATAGAACGCTTGTACGGTGTCCAAAAGACGCCGAATCCTTCCGCGTTCAAATTTTTATTTGTCTTCGTTGTCCTTTTTTCCACTTCTCTCATTCTCATTGATTTTAAGAATTAACATGAACGTGTGAACTACATAACTATTTCGTTATATTGCAACTCTAGGGGTTAGATTTTTGAAAAATAAAGTAGCCTATGTTTAAACTTGGATTATCAACTATATTTATGCCAAAATTCATTATCATTGGTCAAGCGGTTTAGATTTTTCCTATAAACTTTCATCTCTTTTTTTTTGTGACGCTGGGAAATGCTTTTACGCAGACCGCCTGTACCCAAAGGACGAACGGTACTGTGAGGCTCATCAGATAATCTAATACTACCTACTAAAACCCAGCGGAAACCCTCTCCACCTACATAAGACGTCGCAGGATCACTCGCGTATGGTGCTCCGGGGTTTCTTTCAGAGCACCTGCAAACTTTCATCTCCTATTTTAACCATTTTCATTTTTGAAAAAATAAGTAGCCTATATTTGACCCTGGATTATTTACTACTTTCATTCTAAATTTGATCCAAACCAGACCGGTAGATTAGCCATGAAAGCGTGACAGACAAACAGACAGACTTTCACATTTATAATATAAGTATGGATTTAATGACTGATAGACTATCAGCTAACTGACTGATTTACTTATTGACTTATTGAAAGATGGATATTTCAGGAATGGAGACAAAACGTGCTAGGTGCAATAAACACAGATATTATGAAAGCTCAGAATTTATATGAGCGAGTGCCAATGGAACACAATGATCGGTGGCAAGCCTTAGACCCGGCTACTGTAGCCATTGTTTTAAAACCGGATTTGGTTGACGAATACAGATATTCTAAAAACGATATTATATTATGTGGTGAGTGTATAATGCATCATTATGATATAATAGAATAAATTACATTTTTTTTTCTGATTTCCTTCATAATGATAAAGATAAGCAGCATAAGTAAGCATAGCATTTCTAAGTAAGCATTTCTCGCGTAGAGGGATAGTCAGAGAGAACCTAGTGTCGAGACACTCCGCCCAAAATCGAGACATTTTTTCGCGTGACGGCCACTTCAACTTTTCAACTTAACAATTTTTCGCGTAAAGGAACTAACAAAAAAATTAATAAATAACTAATTTTCAATATAAATACTGAAAATATGTATTAATGTCTATAAGGCATCATCTAATTGTAAGTACAATATGTGTGGGTTCGATCCCTACTCGGAACGATTATATTTAAATTATTTTTAGTTCCTTGCTCTGGTAAGACAAAGTGCGTTGTTCAGTTCCGCCGTCTAACTTCTTCTTAATTGTTGATTTCTGATAGAAAGTCGAGAACGGAGTGTTTTGACAATAAGTTCTCTCTGAGACCTTCCTAGTTAAGTCTAATTAAAGAAAACTTATTTTTTTTATTCTCTTACAGGTGACAAAAGAGGCATAACTACCCACGATTTTGTTGATAAAAGTGAAGCCAATGTAAGAATAGCGTACAAAGTAAATTTAGAAGATTATAAAAAACTTTTATTAGATATTTTTGCTTTAGAATAAGGTTTAAAATAAATAATATGACAATTTTTTTAGTAAATGTATATAGAATATTCTAGACTAGTCTATTTGAGCATATTTGTAATTCTAAGTGTATTGGATAAATTCTATGTATTTAATTCATTCAGTCCATTCAGTTATAGTGACTTAGTGAATGTATCCAGCCCAGTCGACTTCGTTCATTTGGTCCATTTTTTTATATATTTAGTAGTGTTTAGTAAATTGATCATAATAGGCAAAAATCTTGAGCGAAAAGTATGTTGAACATTTTTTTATGTGAATAATAAATATTTTGCTGTTTAATTCTTTTTTCTTATAGAATCCTAAATTGTAACAATAAGAAAAATATAATGTTATAGGCGTAGTTCAAATGTTCGTGAGAATTCATTTGTCGATTCAATTGCTCAGGGGAATGATTTTCACTAATTTCATATTTCCTCTTATTGATTTTCATTTTTCCTCTCTAGGGATCAAACAAACTATAGTGTTGACTTCCGCTATAAAATATACAATGTCTTGAATTAAAGCTGAAGAAGGACGGTTTTGACACTATTTTCTGAGACTATTTTTGTTATACTGTTTAGTGGCCAGTCGTGGCCCAGTGGCACAAGCGTGTGAATGTAAACGACTGATTGTGGGTTCGAGGAGTGGAAATATTTAATATTTCCATTTTCTTCGCTCTGGTGTCGAGGTAAAGTGCGGCGTTAAGTTCCGCCACTTAACACGCAGTGCCTCCGAATTCAGCGGAAAGTGGAGAACGGAGTGTCTTAACATTAGGTTCCCTCTGCCTACCCTGTTGTGTGCGGGATACAGCGTGAAGCTAAAAAAAAACTTTGTTATACAGGAAGAAGCAAGCTGAGTTGTTTATGTATGTTTAGAAATATATAAAAACAAGAATATTCTTGCCTTTAATTAGAAAAAAAAATGAAAAATAGTAAAAAGATATATTTTTAAAGCATTTCTAAAAAGTATGACGTTGAGTACCACCACACGACGCATAATATATTTGATGGCAAGTGCTTTTATATTCAGGAAAAGGCAGGAAAAAGCATGAATGATTTTTACAGTGACATCTATTTTAAATATATGTAACTATTTTATAAGTTAAGTGCGTAGCGACATCTAGCAATTCATTAAATGAGTTTGTAATTCTGTATACTTTTTTATATTTTCCGTAAGGTGGCGTTGTCAATGAAATGTTTTAATTATAAACGTTAATTAATAGTGATTAATATAATTAAATGTAATTAACGTTAAGTAAATAATTCATTACAATATTTTTTTTAATTGTATTTTAATAATAGTTTGTAATATCATCCTATCTATTGAAAAGAATCGATTTAAAATAGATTAAAATAGATCTTAATTTTATTAATAAAAAAGTTTATTATTAATTAATATATTTATTAACTCTTAATAACTAGTGTAAGCTCAATGGTGGAGTTAGCAATTAGTGAGTAGTTAGTTAGTTTTATTAACTAAAAAGTAAGACTACGTAAATAATAATTATCAATCTTTTTTTTTTAATTCTTTCTTTACAAATAATTAATTTGTCGCTGTAAAAATGGTTATAAGGCCATCGTGGGTTCAATTCCGACTCGTAAGATTGCTTACTTTTAAATTTGCATTTCTTTGCTCTGGTACATGAGATAAAGTGTGGAGTTCTGATCCGTTTAAAGTCTTTATTTTCAAATGGAATGTGGAGGACGGAGTGTCTCAACACTAGTTTCTCTCTAATTAACCCGTTACGCGGTCAAAAACGTAAAGCTGTTTTTTTTGCTTTTTATCCATGTACAAAATAGCTTAAAAATCACCATATTGGATTTTGAAAGCTGTCACTTAACTGTTTACTAATCAAGCAATGGCACAAATCAATTTTGTATGCAAAATCGCATCCAATCAGCTGACGGGAAAACTGAATTATAATTAGTTGAAAAATTTAACTCGTATATTTTACCTAATATGGTAAGATAAATAAGTTTGTAATACTACTACTACTACTATTGTGGTGCATTGTGACAGCGTTTGACTGTAAACGCGATTGGTTATGGGTTCGATTCCCACTTATTATATAGGTAATATAGATATAGGTAATATTAAAATTATTTGAGGAAACGCAATGGTTGTGGGAACTCAGGGAATGATTTTATTTTAATTTTCATTTCATTGCTCTGATACCTAAGACAAACCACGGCGTTGAGTTACGCCGCTCATCACGCAATGTCTGGATTTTGGCTTGATAATGTAAGATCGAGTGTTTGGACACTAAGTTCTCTCTGATAACACCGCTATGGGAGAAGAACCATAAAGCTATTTTTGAAAAAAACAGTCGTGGGACTGCCGATAGAAGTGAAAACGGAACTATTAAGTTGAGTGTAATTAAAACTATATGCAAAAATTATATGAAATTTTTCATGTTTTATTTATTAGTTACATATGATGGGTTAAACAAATCATGAACAAAATATAAATACAAAGTGGTTGAAAAAATAATTAATATACAATTATCTTAATTATACATAGTATTTATATTTACACGAATTTCAATGAATTCAAGTTTGAACATTAATTATACGTGTACACAGGCTACTGCACGTGCACTAGTCTGGCTCTCCATAGCTATAGATATACTATTATCATTAGCATGTCGGTGACGCGAACCGAGGATTTTACCCTCTACCAAAACGCTCAACGCATCTAAAGAAGTTTTCACTTCAAAAACATTAAAAATCGTTTTCAAAACATTATTTCTAGAAATAGTCAATCAGCTGAGGGGAAAACTGGTTTACAATTAATTGGAAAATTTAACTCGTATATTCCACCCTACGCGCTACGCGCTACTACGCTAAGATAAATTAGTTTGTTATATGACTACTAATATTGTGGTGCTTTGTGAAAGCATCTAACTGTAAATGTGATTGGGTATGAATGGGTTCGATTCCTAATTGAGTGAATTGTAAATTTATAATATTCAAATTATTTTATGTTCGTCCTAATTCTACTTGAAATAAGTTTCTAATTCTACTTCTACCATTGTGGTGCTTTGTGTAAATATTCCACATCATTTTTTTTTTATTTTTTCGCTTTGGTTCCTAAGGCGAAGTTTATTAAGCTTCGCGCTGTATCCGCACCCAGCAGGCAGGGGAATCTAGTGCTAACGGTGTGTCCGTTATCCGGGATGCGATTAACTTAACGCCGCCCTTTGCTTCGACACCAGAGCGAAGAAAATGGAAATATATATTAAATATTTTCATTCCTTAAGTGGGAATGGAACCCACAATCTGTCGCGTTTACAGTCACACTTTGTGTCCCTGCGCCACGACTGGCTTCGAAGCATTTTACAATGTCAAAATACGGCATTGGAATCAATCCAATCATTGCACGTAGAGTGGTTTAGGGCGGAAAGTGGAGAACGGAGTGTCTTGACATTGGGTTCTCGATAGCTAGTTCAGCGATGTACTAGGAACCGCCTCTTTGCTCTGCATGGCGGAAAGAGCTGAGCGAAGTACATATTTAATGTTATTGCATGTTAAAAAAGTTTGGAAAGCAAACACTTAACACTAACATAACACTTAACGCTCCTCAGCCTAAGGCTATGGGTACTTTTTGATCATTTAATTACCATTTATTCAAAAACTACAATTACAATTGTCACGAAAAAACTTCACAGCAAACAAGACACTGTGCTCAATATACCTGCCAAATTTCAAAGGTCTACTACAAATAGCCCAGAGTTAAACAACAACGAAACACACTTTTGACCAGTAAGAGTTTCGCTTCGCTCAGCTCAATAAGGTAGATAACTGATATTACGAATATTAAGAACTTATATAGAAAAGTTTAATTCAAAAAAAAATATGACGGAAATAAACTGTCATAAAAATAGTGTTCTTTATAATATAATAATAAAAATGTAATCAGATTTTATGACATCGATAACTTTTTTACTATTATACGAAAAGGTCGAGCCGATTTCTAACACGTTTTTATATATAGTAACACTTAAAAATGGCCATCGTTGCGCAGTGTCTGTCTATGAATATGATTGGTTGTGAGTTCGATTACCGTTCGGGGGAATTATTACTTTTAAATTGTATTAATTTCTCAGGTCTGCTACCGAAGATAAACAGCGGCGTTAAGTTTCGCCGCTCAATATTTTGTGACACTGCGTCATGACTGGCCTCTATATCTTGTATAATAATGAACACTTAAAATTTACAGCGAAGTAAAGTTCATTTTTAAAATGGATGATTTATACAAATTAAAATATAAAACGAAAATATCAAAAATATATTAGAATCTTAATAAACTCTGATATTCATTTTATAGCAACTAGAAACAAACATGGATCCACCATTGTGGGCAGTATGGGCATTCTCTCAACACCAAATTCATTATATCGTCATATTTTTTGTTCTTGGCATAGTTCACCGACTTTTTCGGTATCATCGTATCAACTTAATAAAATAAAAAATAAAGGTGTAAGTTTCGTAATTATTTCTATGTCCATTTACCGACTCGCGCTTGGCCAATTTTAAGTCGGTTGTGATTTCATCTTGTTTTGTGGGCTGGATCCCACAATCAATACTTTACCAGTAATTAAAAAAAAAAGAAAAATATTTTAATATCCTAAACCCTTAAACGCTATCCTTTACATAGTATACACGAATACTATTTTATTTCTCCAAGCCGTACCTTTGAAATTGTGTATGAATGACAAAGTGCTACCCTTGAAGGGCATAAACCTTTGATAAATGATTCTTTTGGCGTTTTTAGTGTTTCCAAAAGACACTTCATAATCTGATCAGGTGGGAACGTGAGACAGGGGTTCAATGGGGGAGGGTAGTCTTAAATTATTTTGACATATATCCGTACTAATATTATAAATGCGAAAGTCTGTCTGTCTGTCTGTTACGGCTTCACAGCTAAACTACCTACCCCATTTGGATAGAGCTTAGAATGTAAACAACTGAAGATGTTTCCAGGTTCAAAAAAATATACTTTTTTTTTCAAAAATCAAACCTTAATGAGTTGAAATAAAGGATTCAGCTTGTAAGAAAAGTTGTTTATTTACGTAGGTAAAATTGTAAGCGGTCGCAAGTACTTAAATAAAATTTAATAAAATTTTAACTAAAATGATCGTATTCCAAAGGTTAAATTTTTAATGCTTTGGAAATTCGTGCTTTTCTTATTTTTTCTCTGTTTCATAGTAGGGTAGGTAGAGAGAACGTAATGATAAGACACTCCGTTCTCCACTTTTTACATCATTTTTATATCTTGCGTACTCAGTCGTTGAACCCAATGCTGCGCTTTCGCTTACGATACCATAACCAATCGCGATTACATTGAGAAGCAAACAGCGCCGTCAATGGCTTCATTTTTTTAACTTTCATATTCAATTATTGTTAATAATATTTGATTAAATTCTTCTTCTACTCACTAAGTGACTGTCAGAACACAGACTGCCTAAACTGCTTGACGTGGCTTGAGCCTGCTTGAGATGGCAGAAATTTGGTCTGCAGGTCCTTTGGTATTTACAGTGGAGCGCTAAGGCAGGGTTTCCTGATTCTTACGGTTATAGAAAAAACTGAATTTTATGATTTACTCTGGATTCTAGTATAACAGGGGTATAGACAATATCCAGTGTCAAGGCACTCCGTTCTCCACTTTCCAACCTAAATAAAGACATTACGTGGTGAGTGGTGCAGCTAAAGGTCGTTCTTTTACTTTGTCTATGATAGGCCGGTTTCGATGGTCCAGTTTTAAATTGATAGCAGGAATTTGTCCGATACAGGGTATACATGGATGTTCACGGAAATGAAGTTCGAAGACTAGATAAGAAAAGAAAACACTATACCTATTAGTTACTAATATACAAGATTACGTAGCCATTAGTATAAAACGATATATATTTAACAAAAAGTAAAATTAATAATTATATTAATACATGAAGTAAATAATTTGAACCCCTTTTTGCGAAAAATTTGTAGAAGCTGGATTATGATATTTGACATAAATAAAGTGTATATTTGGAGTTTATATGTTACATTATAATCTATTAAAAATACAATAAATTATTAAGCAGCGTTAAGTTCCGCTACTTAACACGCAATGCCTCCGAATTCGGCGGAAAGTGGGGAACGGAGTATCTTAATATTAGGTTCCCTCTGCCTACCCTGCTGTGCGGGATACAGCATGAAGCTGAAAAAAAAAAATTAAAATAAATATTACACAAACTACATAATAACTATATAAGTACATGTTTGACATGTACTTATATATTAAGTCACATAAATGTTACACTAATATGAGTAAAACGGAAGGCCAAAGTTAGACTAAAATAATAGAAAAGAAAATCAATTTCCTGAAAGCAATAAGTGCAAGGGAAAGGGAAGTGGCTAAACAGTGTGCTGTTTAATTAAGGATTGGCAAACAAGCAGGCGTAGGCGCAATAAGAGATTTCAAAGAAGTAGAGCCGGCTTAGGTCTCGTGTATACGATTTGGTGTAAGCAAAGTCAAAGTCAAAGTCAAATATTCTTATTCAAACTTTCAGTTCATAGAAGTTACATGCTTCATTTTTTGAATGTCAAACAATTTACCACGTAAGCTCGTGTAGTAAAAAAAAATGGTAGAACGACTCATAATATTATTTATACAAGTAAATAACATTTAAGTGTCTGTATATCAGTTAAAATAACCCTTTGTCTGTATATCAGTTTGTTCTAGTTAATCTCTGAAACGGCTGGGCCGTTTTAGATGGGACTTTTACTGGAAAATAGCTGTTGTAATAAGAAATGATTCAGGTTACTTATTTTAGTGTTACAACATGCTTGTTAAATTCCACGTGGCCAAAGTCACGGGTACACCTAGTTCAGAATATCCATATACAAATGTATATAGACAAAGAAGCCGTTGTAACTTATTTTAACATCTGATTTATCGAACTTGCAATGCTATTTTGATCCACTTTTTGATTGATTGATTTTGGTTGATGATTATATTTTTATCATTTTTAAAGTATTATTCATAAATTTGTTGATAATATTTTCAAGGCATAAAGTTAATGTCCTTTGGCTTTAAGGGTGTTACTTTACTTTCTTTTTCTAAATAATACCTAACATATTTTTTGCAAACTTTAACTATATTTTACCTTATACCGTACACCTCTGTCCGCATATTTTATAAAAAAATGCCTAATTTTTTTCCTAATGCGGTGCTTATATTTTTAAACTGTACTCCGATAAAAAATTACAATATTTTTAAGGTTATTTATTAATCTTTAAAGACAAAGACATTGAGTTTTACCAATATGCTCATAATATCTTTAAACTAAGCAAAAGTGGAGAGAGTAGTGATTTGTCACTTCCGGCTATTTCCCTATTTCGAAATTCAAACAATATTTATTACACACACACAATGCACACATGGCCTTACAATCGATTGGTACGTAGGAGCTTAAACAGCAATTAGCGTGTGACGTGACACCCTCTTGATTACGACTGGATGGCTCTCAGCGATAGACGCCTATATTGGGGGTTTATTTTCGTCCTTTTTATAAAATGCTATGATTCTTTCATCCTTTGTTATCAAACTTTGGGACTTTTTGGATATATTGTGTATATATTTATATTAAATATTTGACCCGTTCTCTGCTTTACCTGCGTAAATTGTACGACTGTAACTGACTGCTTGGTTTTTTCATCCGCCTGCATTCTCAATTATGTTATAAATTTTTCTATATTCATAATTAAAATTGTTTCAACTTTGATTTTTATGAATTGATAGAAATAAAATAAACAATAATCGAAATATCATCACGATGAAGGTTTTTTAAATGTATTTCTTTAGTTTTTATTAGTTTTTACATTAAACAAATAAATAAAATTCAGAATAATTCAATTCACTTAATTTAAATTTCACATACATATTTACTAACGCGCGTTATATATCTGCTGTAAATCATATAAAACACAAAAACAAGATATATACTCCCGACATTGAACGAAAGTTTTCAAGGAAGTTGTAACAATTTGCTGTCCTTATTTGAAATAACCGACTTGAGATACACATTGACGATTTTATATTATCAAGTTACAAAAACAAATGTTATTTTTATTTTTTTTCTCATCACTAGTAGTTGCTTGCGATTTTGTTTACGTGGCCTTAATAACTCTTTTTAAGGAGCAACTTCAGTTTTACACCAAGTATTACACTCTTCAGCATTTTTTTTTTAGCTTCACGCTGTATGCTATGCGCCTGTACGCTAGGGAACCTAGTGTTAAGATACTCCGTTCCCCATTTTCCGCCGGATTCGGAGGCATTGCGTGTTAAGTGGCGGAACTTATCGCCGCGCTTTGCCTCGACACCAGAGCGGAGAAAATGGAAATATTAAACATTTCCACTCCTCGAGTGAGAATCGAACCCACAACCAGTCGCTTTACAGTCACACTTCGTGCCTCTGCGCCACGACTACTTACTTACTAGTTACACTATTACTTACTTACTTACTAGTTACAAATACATAAAATAAAGAAAATAAAATGTACATTTTTTTGGCCGTATGTATTCAATAATAAAGTTACTTTGATATCGCGCACGAGTTGTGAAATAATCGTCGAAATTCAAAGTTATAATACTTGTAATGTACGTTATTAACAAAGAGAAATGTGCGAATGCGGTTGACTCATAAAGTTAATTGTAGCAAGTATAAGAGATTTCGTTTAATTTCCTTAGTGATATTTTTTGTTTCAAAGTTAAATTTTGATGTGTTAGCTTCTATCGCTGTATCCCGCACACAGCAGGGTAAGCAGAGGAAACTTAGCGTTAAGACACTCCGATCCCCACTTTCCGCCGAATTTGGAGGCATTGCTTGTTAAGTGGCGGAACTTAACGCCGCGCTTTACCTCGACACCAGAGCGAAGTAAATGGAAATATTAAATATTTCCACCCCTCGAGTGGGAATCGAACCCACAACCAGTCGCTTTACAGTCACACTTTGCGCCACGACTGGCCCCAAATTATGTCATCTAGTGACTAAATATTTAACATTAAGGTATAGCATAAATTATTGTGAATTATATTGTGATCTCAAATATGTAAATTTCGATGTAAAATATATAAATTGAATGTTTAATTACTGGTCACAAGTGTTTTACGTTGTGGTTTAACTCTTCCTGGGCTATTTGTAGTAGACCCTGGAAATTTGGCATGAATATCGAGCACAGTGTCTTTGAAAAATTCGAACATTCAATTTATTTTTTCTCACTGCTATTTTTAGTCAATTACTATTAAATATGTACTTCGCTCAGCTCTTCCCGCCACGCAGAGCAAAGAGGTGGTTCCTAATATAAAAAAAATATTATTTGATGATATAAGTTATTTAACATAAGCTTTTGTTATACAATACTGATTTCTTGATTAAGGCTTTTTCCCACATAGAAAAGGCATTTTACTGTTACGATATTATATACCTTATTTTTCACCTGATTAAGGAATATAGGGAATGTTCCTATGTTTTATCTTGCTGGTGATTGGAAATGAAAAAAGGTTAAGAATAATAGATCTTGTGAGCAGAGATCGAACCCATAACTATTGTGTCTATGCTACAACGGTGTCTCTTTGCCGCGTTGGCCTTTAATAATATGGTTAAAGATCTTTATTCTCATAAGAACATACATAGGTTCACTTACATGAGATTAAATAATGTTAAATACATACATTGATATTTGATACATGGAATGGCTAGTGCTACTTAATATTGTCTAATATATATATTTTAAGTTTATTTTTAGAAACATTTAAACATTCACATTCTTTTATGTAGTTCGGCAAATCATTGTATAGTTTTACTCCATCAAAACGTATATTTTTATGTCCATAATTTAAGGTTCTGACTTAAGTTATGCTTGTTTGTTTTTTGCGTAAATGTTATGTTTGAATGAATACTTTTAGATAGTATCTTTTTAATTAAAATACATGTGTTATAAATATATGTTTGATTTAGGTTGAATAATTTTGATTTTTTGTATAGTTCTATCGATGGTGTGAAAAAGTCATAGTGAAAAAGTACTTTTATAATTTTATTCTGCGTAGTTTGTATAATAGTAAATTAAAGTGAAAACAAGAGTGAATTTAGCACTCAGTCGATGCATATGGTCGATTGATGTAAAAAAATGTACTAATCTTAAAAATTAAAAACTTACTTTTAAATATTTTTAAAGTGTGATTCCACACTTAGGAAAATTGAAAAAGACATTTTGAAAGCGTATTAAAATTTAAACGCAGCGAGATTCGAACCCACGCCTCCTGAATACCGTCCAGGCGCTCTCACTACTGAGCCATGCGTAACAACCAGCTGCGTCGTAATTCTTATACGCTTTATACAACTTAACAACAAAATAAGCTGGTAATTGAATTAATCAAAAATAGAGAAATAGGTTTGTAAATTATATAATATAACTTTTTATTAAAGATCTTTAGATTTTACTGTATTTACACTTTTAAATAAAACTATTTTAGTCAGAATAATCATGAACCCCACGTTTTCACAGAACATTTAGCAAACATATGACTGGTGGACACAGTGTATACCTGTAACCACGCCGTGCGTATTTTTCAGTACTGAAAGTATAAACGTGAATGACCCTGTTAAAAAAGTTTAATTTCAACGAATAGATTCTCTCTGCCGTAGAGTGCTCTGTAGTAGGGTACTACTATGCGTGACAGTAATATGAAAACCTCCATTTCTTAGTCTCTTTGATATTGCAAAATAGAATTAATAAAGAACTCGTTACATTTAAATTTTATACTTATTAAGTAAGAAATATGGAGTAGTTCAAGTATAATTTTCTCGCAGTGAAATAAAAAGTTGTTCTGGTGTTCTGTTAATGTGTAAAAATGGGGTAAAAAAAGATTCTAACCGATTAATACTGTTAAAATAATTTCAATTAACAAAAATTTAACATAGCTTTATATAATACTATTAACATTTACTATGTTACTGCCCAGTATCTAATAATTAATTTATGACATAGTCAAACTTTGACTCCAGTGTAGGTAATCTCATTTGGTCAGATCAAACGGAAACCTTTCGCAGGCAATAATTACACAGTAGACACATTCGAGATAACCTGATTAGGGCCACTTTAAATCTAATTACTACCAGAACGGACCAGTTAGGTACAGGTTAGGGGCTGAAAGAGAACCAATTCCTTTTATTCAATATTTGCGCAGTGAGACAGCGTCTGATTTTAAAGCGATGCTTGTGGGTTCGATTTCCACTCGGTGAATATTTAAATTTTCATATTTTCGCTCTGGTACTCGAGAATAGCGTGGTGTTGAGCTCCTTCTTTCAATATGCAATATTCTGATAAAGCGGAGGACGGAGTGTCTTGACACTAGTCTTTTCTCATTGAAAAAGCCTGAAGCTGCAAAAAAATGCTCACCGTTTTGACTTTTGTTTTCGTTTTAAGATATGTTTTTCTTCTATCAAATTATCTATTCCATTAACTTTATGACTTTGTGAGAAAAATTCCGAAAATATGTAACTTTTTGCAAGTATTCAGTCACTTTAATATGTGTAAGTATGTTTTCACATACTCAATCGTAGTGCAATGGAAAAGCGTCTGACTATAATAGCAATTAGTGTAGGTTCAATTCAAATTCGGGGAACTATTATATAAATATTTAATTAATTTTCCGTCCTCCGCTCTGGTAAGAAGCCAAAACTCGACTTTGATCTCTGTGACCGAGTTGGGAGAATGCTTAAAAATTATTTTCAGTTGCTGGTTCTGGTGAGATTATGCAGAACAAAGTGTCTTGACACTAAATTCTCTCTGCCTACCCCACTTATAGGTGCAGGTAATATGAAACCTCCATTTTCTACCAACTCTTTAATACTAAAAAAATGATACTTAATAAATAATTCGTTTCATTGAAATTTTATACTTATTAAGTAAGAAATATGGAGTAATTCAAGTATAATTTTCTCGCGGTGAAATTAAAAAGTTGTTCTGTTCGTAACAGTACGTAATTGCTGTTAAGGAGTTATGTAGGTACCCACATTTTGTATTTTACAATGAATTTACTCTTACGAGAGTTGAAATTCTTTTTCATCATTATGTTGTGAAGTAGACATTATATTACGACAATTTTTTTTTATTTCCTACACGTTCTACGGACGTCGTGTATTGAGTAGTATTTTTTTTTTATGGAATGAAGGAGGCAAACGAGCTGAAGGCCCACCTGGTGTTAAGTGGCTACCTCCGCCCATAGACATCCACAACATTCAAGTTATGGATGCGTTGCCAGCCTTGGGAATGTAGGACAGAAGGAGGGAGGAAGGATGGGAATGGTGGGAATAGGGAGAGCTGGCTTACATGCCATCGAACCGGAACACATCATAAGATATTTGGCGGTTCGTCTTTGACATGATAGTGGTCGCGAGCCAGTCGGAGAACGAATCTCCTACCACCAAACTACTGGGTTACCCGCCTTTTACGGGACGCTACCCAGCGGCGGGGGGGAATTGTATTCTTAACCCGTCCCCCCACGGGAAAAAGTAGTATATGAATATGGGTTATAATACAACACTCTGTTCAATTCGTTAAATAGAAATTGGATGTTGAAAGGTGGAATTTAATGCCGCGTTTTACCGTGTTTACTATGGGTTTGATTTCGAGCTTCACACGAAAGTTTCCTGCTTTTGTAATATAAAGCGTAGTATTGAATTCCACCACTTAGCATGCAATGTCTCATTTCCGGCGAAAATTGAGGAAGATAAGAACTGTGGAGAAAAATATTTTTAAAAGATGTATTAAAATTTATACGTAGTAGGATTCCAATCCACGCTTCTTAGCTACCACCGAGGTGGGCTGGACGTCAAACTACCAAGGCGGGTTTAAATCTTGCTACGTTCTAATATTTATGATTATTAGCTTCACGCTGTATCCCTTGCGGGGTAGTCAGAGAGAACGAAGCACTAAACGCTACGGTCCCTGCATACTTCTTTCGCCTCGTCCACTGTCAATCAACCTCTTCGTACACGCCCACCGGGGCGTCCTCATAGTTTTTACGTGATCTTCCTCCAGTATCGTCGACACTGTGTTTTCTAAAGTCAGCCGAGGCGTACCCCTACCTTTCTTATATGAATATTATTTATTAATATTCATACGTTTAACATTTTACAATATCCTAAATATGAGAATAACTCTTAAAAAATGGTAAAAAACCTGTGTACAGTTACTGCAAGAGTAAGAAATATATATGTTACATACATTTTTCCAACACATACCTACATACATACATTTTAAGTACACTAACTCCACTCGACTCGCCAGTCAAACGAAATAAGGGATGAAAGGTTCTTTTCAAATCCCCACTCAATAAACGTTTCTCTTAAATGGCGCTCGTATACTATACTCGTAGGTGTTTTGTTACAAAGCACCGGCATATGTTAAATTGCGACGTTTGAACCGATTGTGTTTCATTGTTGTACTCGTTTTCGAAGAAAAATCACTTTTGTAAATGTAAATGCCTTAGAGGCTACAGTAGTTGAATTGTAATTTCGAATTTTTTTTTTTTTAGCTTCACGCTGTATCCCGCACACAGCAGGGTAGGCAGAGGGAACCTATTGTTAAGACACTCCGTTCCCCACTCTCCGCCGAATTCAGAGGCATTGCGTGTTAAGTGGCGGAACTGAACGCCGCGCTTTACCTCGACACCAGAGCGAAGAAAATGGAAAAATTAAATATTTCCTCGAGTGGGAATCGAACCCACAACCAGTCGTTTACAGTCACACGCTTGTGCCACTGGGCCACGACTGGCCACAAAATTTTAAATTGTATTTATTAGTTTTTTTTTCTCATAACAGGGTATTTCGTGAAAACCTAGTGTTAAGATTTAAGATATTCCATTCTTCATTTTCAGTATGAAATTTAGATATTGCGTGTTAAGTGGCGGAACTTAACGCCGAACTTGGCCATACCAGTACCACATTGCAGAAATAAAAATGAAAATATTATTAAATTTAAATAATAGGTGTTGTGTTACAAAGCCCCGGCATATGTTAAATTGCGACGTTTGAACCGATTGTGTTTCATTGTTGTACTCGTTTTCGAAGAAAAATCACTTTTGTAAATGTAAATGCCTTAGAGGCTACAGTAGTTGAATTGTAATTTCGAAATTTTAAATTGTATTTATTAGTTTTTTTTCTCATAACAGGGTATTTCGTGAAAACTAGTGTTAAGATTTAAGATATTCCATTCTTCATTTTCAGTATGAAATTTAGATATTGCGTGTTAAGTGACGGAACTTAACGCCGAACCTGGCCATACCAGTACCACATTGCAGAAATAAAAATGAAAATATTATTAAATTTAAATAATAGGTGTTGTGTTACAAAGCCCCGGCATATGTCAAATTGCGACGTTTGAACCGATTGTGTTACATTGTTGTTCTCGTTTTCGTAATGCCACAGCCATTTTGAAAGAAAATTTACTGTTGTAAGAGTGAATGCCTTTGAGGATACAGTAAGTGTATTGTAAATTCGAAATTTTAAAACATATTTAACAGTTTATAGCTTTTTTCCGTATAACATCGTAGTTAGAGACAATCTAGTATCAAGAGACAAGAAATTCCATTCTCCGTTCTCCACCGAAATCGATAGATTGCGTGATGAGTGGCGAAACTTTGCTTTGGCCAAGTTTTGTCTTTGATACTAGAGCGAAGAAAAGACAATTTATATATTTATTTCGTCCAGTGGGATTCGAACTCACAACCAATTCTGTTTACAATCAGAGCCTCTTCCATTAGAGAACTCTTGGCTTTAAATTGTCATATAAATTAATACTGTCATATTGTGAATTTGAAGACATGAATATATAAAAGAGTCGTGGCGCATTTTCTGTTCTTTATAAAAGTATGCATTAATGAATTTATAAAAACCCAAAAAATATACATATATTCATATAAAAACACTAAAAAAAAACATACCATAAACATTAAAATATTCTAATATATTTTTTTAAATATATTCTTTGACTTTTTGTTTAACCGTTGAAATATTTTAAAACGTTGTTGTGTAAAAGCTATCGAAAAACAAAATTTACGATCTAAACCTCAATAAAATGTATGTACTGTAGCTGTTTTATGGTAAACGATACTCCGCACTGAAATACTCTTTGCATATATTTTGTATCAATTTGTTAACTAAATTTGGAAGAGATTTATCGATTAATTTTAGTTCTAGTTCTAGTTTTAGTTTTTGTTATATTATATTTACAGAATCACGCTTTTTTCAGCATAGCTGGGTAGCCAGAATTATAATATTCAAACTAACGAAGGAATCGAATTCACAACCAATCGTTTTTTTAGCTTCACGCTGTATCTCGCACACAGGCAGAGGGTAAGCAGAGGGAACCTAGTGTTAAGACACTCCGTTCCATCACAACCAATCTTGATTAAGATTAGACGCTGTACCGCTGCAGTACTACAGCCAATTATTTTGCTCCCTAATTGATTCCTACATTTCTTTCGTATACATTTCTTACTGAATTGAACTCGAGGAATCCTGTATTTTGTTCACTTACAAAAGAGAAACATCTATCTTTATATTTAAAATATTTACATTTCGATTTGAAACTTGAATAATTTAGCAAATTTTACATAAAATTTGAATCTACATCTGTTGCATGTAATAACATTGTTTATTTAGAAGCTTTGCTTTACTTTGTTGTAGATATTAAAGCATTAAATAAAAAAAGTGGATAAAAGTTTAAAAAATAATAATAAAATTGAAAAAATAATATAGATATTGTATTTTAATGTTATGAACTTTACAAGTATTCCAAAGGATAGTTATTTTTATATTCCACTTTGCTGGCTCCACTTTAAAAGCAAACTTTTTTTACAGCTTGGCGTTTTTTCACGTTTTTTCACTGGGGTATTAACAGAGAAGTCATTTTCAAGACACTACATTTTCCACAGCTATCATGATTTTTAATTTATCTATTTTGTTTTATTTTGGTAAGTATCCATACTTATATTATAAATGCAAAAGTCTATCTGTTTGTCTGTCACGTTTTCACGGCAAATTTACTGGTCCGATTTGGATGAAATTTAGAATAAATGTAAAAAAAAAATCCAGGGTCACACATAGATTTTTCAAAAATCAACCTCTAAAAAGTTGAAATAGGGGATGAAAGTTTATATGAAAAATCTAAACCGACCAATCGTTGACCAATTGTAATGAATTTTGGAATATATATAGTTGATAATCCAAAGTTAAACATAAGCCACTTTTTTTAAAATTTTTTTAAGTGTTACTCCACACTTAGAAAAATTGAAAAAGGCATTTAGAAAACGTATAAAAATTTGAAGATTGGCCCTAATATTTACTGGCCACGACTGGCCCTAATATTTAATTGTTCATTATAATTAAATTTAACCCAGCACTGGTTAACAGTAGTCTAATACTTATTCTACATTCATTTCTAGCATTACTATATCATATCCAAACAATCTTTTCGTTGGACTTTTGTGCAAATGTATGCCAAGATCTACCTGATGATGACAACCAGCCTGTGTGCATGATGTACAGTCGGTATAAACGAGGATACCAATTCTTTGTGAATCTATGTCACGCGCGACGTACTATTTGTAAGGATAATTTGTGTAAGTTCTTAATATTTTTAAAGTGTTTTTCATATATTCAGAGAATAGTAAAACTTTTTTTGAGTAAACATATTAAAATTTGAACGCAGCAGGATTCGAATCCGCGTAAGTTGGAATCCGTCCAATCGCTATAACGGTTAAGGAGCAGGAAGGATGGTCTCACATCGGGCTACGTCGAAATTTTTTTTCGTTTATTATGTAGAAAAAAGTATGAATAAGAAGAAATTTTAGAACGTTTATTAAAAAAAATGTTTGTCTTTTCTTTGCGTATATATCTCTACAGGTTTCACGTGAATGAGTTTTGTTACTATTTTAGCATTACAGAATAGTCTGAGAAATAGTGTCTACACTTACACAATAATTTCAATATAATAGTTCCTCCAACTGGGAATCACACCCACAATCCTCGCTTCACGTTGTATCCCGCACACAGCAGGGTAGACAGAGGAAACCTAGTGTTAAGACACTCTGTTCCCCACTTTCCGGCGAATTCGGAGGCATTGTGTGTTAAGTGACGGAACTTAACGCCATGCTTTGCCTCTAATACTACAGCGAAAGATATGGAAATATTACACTGCGCCACGATTGGCCACAATCATCGCGATGGGCTCAAATAAGTTATATAATGTATTAATCAATTTTAGCATTACAAATGGTTCACCCAGCAAGATGTGTCAAGAGCCGGCAGTTTTACATGGGCATAGATTAAGACTAAAAATAAAATATGTTTATACTATGAAAGAACGTGTACCTACTACTTTTGAAGAATAGAAAAAATGTATTATGCGCCTGATGCTATATAATTATTAAAGTGACGATAGTTAATTTTTTAATATGATTTTTCCTAAAAAGGACAAAAGCTAAAACAAATAAAATCTAATTAAAACCTTACTGGTTTAATGCGTATCAGTAAAATAACTGAAAATCGCCTCGTCTTGCGGTAGCTTTACATTCATTCGACGATTCAAAAGTCCTTACAAAAGTGGCCAGTCGTGGCCCAGTGGCACAAGCGTGTGACTGTAAACGACTGGTTGTGGGTTCGATTCCCACTCGAGGAGTGGAAATATTTAATATTTCCATTTTCTTCGCTCTGGTGCCGAGGTAAAGCGCGGCGTTAAGTTCCGCCACTTAACACGCAATGCCTCCGAATTCGGCGGAAAGTGGGGAACGGAGTATCTTAATCCTAGGTTCCCTCTGCCTACCCTGCTGTGTGCGGGATACAGCGTGAAGCTATAAAAAAAAAGTCTATTTGAATTAATACCAGAGCGAAGGAAAAATGGAAATATTAAATATTTTCCACGACAGGCCCTTATATTTAATTAATATTATAATAGTAAAACTATTAACAAATTTTAAATATTAACAATACACTTAATACAGGTTATATCCATAATACATTAAAATTCCGAACGGAAACCATTTCCTGTACCCAACTGAAAGTAATCATAAATTATTCCCTTACAAAGCAACTCTCGTGTTCTGTTATTGAGTTATTTGAAAGTTTACAACATTATTGGAGGCCGCAGGCGCAGTAGACACCTTTTAACTGTAAATAGTTAAGTTGTGGGTTCGATTTCAAAGTCAACGTTAAATATATTTTTTTTTTTGCTTCACGCTATATCCCGCACACAGCAGGGTGGCAGCAGGCAGAGGGAATCTAGTGTTAAGACACTTCGTTCCCCACTTTCCGCCGAATTCGGAGGCTTGCGTGTCAAGTGGCGGAACTTAACGCCGCGCTGTACCTCGACACCAGAGCGATAAAAATGGAAATATAATTTCCACTCCTCGAGTGGGAATCGAACCCACAGCCAGTCGTTTATAGTCACACGCTTGTGCTATAAACTGGGCCACGACTGGCAACGTTAAATATTTTTATTTAAAATAAAAAGTTACGGTTGTGGGTTCGATTCCCACTCAAGCAATGATTATATTTAAATTATTTTCTTTTCTCTGCTCTGGTAACTAAGACCGATGTCAACAAGCAATGTCTCCATAGCGGGCGGAAGAAGGAAAAAAGAGTGTATTGACACTAGGTTCCCTCTGCCTACCCTGCAATGCCAAAAAAGCTGCTAAACACACAACTCCTTAACTTAGAGTGGAAAACGTAGAACGGAGTATATTGCCACTAGCTATTCTCTGCAATGCGGGTGAAGGCGTAAAAAATGAAAAAAAAAACATGAAACACTTTAAAACAACAATTTTTATTTAAAGCAATTAGTGGCTTAAGTTAAACACTGGTGTGGTCATATTAAGTGCTATGAGCGTAGTCGAAGTTGCATTTGGAGTTGGCGGTGTCGCGTTGAACTGGAACATTACTAACTCATACGTGACTATTGTGCCGGCGACCTGGGAGAATGAAACAAAAAGAAAATTTATATTTTAACATATTTTTTTATTTAATAAGATGAAAGGTGTTGTGGCCGGTCGTGGCGCAGTGGCACAAGCATGTGACTGTAAACGACTGGTTGTGGGTTTGATTCCCACTCGAGGAGTGGAAATTATATTTCCATTTTCTTCGCTCTGCTGTCGAGGTAAAGCAGTCCGCCACTTAACACGCAATGCCTCCAGATTTCGGCGATGTGTGGGGATCGGAGTGTCTTAACACTAGGTTTCCTCTGCCTACCCTGCTGTGAAGCTAACAAAAAATACCATACCAATCCAGGATGGGTTAAAATTTTACTAGGCATATTATAATTCATATTTTGCCAGAAAATATTTTCACAAAGTGGACCAGACAAACTGTTTTCTTATTTATTTAGAGAAAATGAAGAGGTATTTAGTTTATATTTTAGTAAAGATTGAGGTTTAGAAGACGAGATCTTTACTTTTAGTGCAAAGGAAATTACTTGTTTCGGAGCATAATGATTTCCGTTTAGAAAGCTTTTGAAATTGGTATTTGTATTTTTTTACAATATATATTATTAAGGAAGAAAATTTGATTTTTATACAATCATTTTATCAGCACCTCCTTTTTTGATACGAAATTGAAATTTTAAATATGACCTACAAAAAAATGAGGTTTGAAATGATAGTCTTGATGTGCATTTGATTACGTCCACACGCTTGGTTGTGGGTTCAATTCCCACTTGGTGGAATGATCAAAACTTAACTATTGTCAATTTTCGGCTTTGAATTAACAAATTTCTCCGAGACACTCTGTTCTCTACTTTCTATCTTTGGATAGAGTGTCTTTACACTGAGGTCACACTTTTAAATTGATTTTATTCTTGTATTTTGTGTATATATGTGTGTGTGTGTGTATATATGCTTGTATGTATTTATATATGCTTATCATTTATATGTATGTTATACTTATGCACCTTTCTGCAACTCTTAGTAAGAAATTTCTTTATCCATTATTGGTTGCCTGTAAGAAATTGCTTATAGCGATAAGGCCGCCATTGCACATGTCCTTAAACAATGTAATAATGACAATTGTAAATATTATGTGCAATAAAGTATTGGGGCCAGTCGTGGCGCAGTGGCACAAGAGTGTGACTGTAAACGACTGGTTGTGGGTTCGATTCCCACTCGAGGAGTGGAAATTAATATTTCCATTTTCTTCGCTCTGGTGTCGAGGCAAAGCGCGGCGTTAAATTCCGTCATTTAACACGCAATGCGTCCGAATTTGGCGGAAAGTGGGGAACGGAGTGTCTTAACACTAGGTTCCCTCTACCTACCCTGCTGTGTGCGGAATACAGCGTGAGGTTAAAAAAAATAATAATAAAGTATTTATTATTATTAAGTTCTTTCTGACTACTCTGCTATACGGGAAATGGGTAATAACTATTTATTGTATACCAGATAGATACAACATTGGTTTTAATAATCAGAAAAGCACGATAAGCTTCTTATCGCTAAGTAATTTAAGAAAATACCAAAAAAGATAAAAATCAAACCACGATTAAAACCAAATAAGTCCACTTAAAACGGGCAAACGATCAAAAATACTTAAAAGTTACGCCCTCACTTCATTTATTTTAATTGAGTCCGTCTAGAATTGGCACTCCAAGTTCATATAACATTCAATTTTTTACCATTCTCAGCACATTATAATAGGATTTCCTCAGGTGAGGCAAGAGTGACATAGAAATGGACTTTGTTAAATGGGAGCTTTTAAATATGAATGAATGGAACTTTATAGCTTTACCTTTAGCCTTGTGATTGATCAAAGAATATGAATTTTGATATTTTCAGCTCGTTTTGTGAAGAAATGTAAAATGATTTATGTGTTTTTTTTTGTTGTGTTCAATGAGAAATGATGGAATATATTTGATGGTAAGAGCTTTGATTGATTTATGATTTATTTATTTACTAGCGGCCCGCCTGCGGCTTCGCCGCGTTATCTACGTTGCTGTTTCGTTATATTGCAAACCTCGGGGGTGGATTTTTATAAAATAAAATAGCCTATTATAGCTTGGGAAAAGGAGAACGAAGCAACTTAACAGTAGGTTCTCATTAACTAACGGCCTAAGTCAGAAAAGGCATGTAACTGTAAAAAGCTGACTTTCTTCTCAAGCAATAGGCAAGTTCTAATTGTATTCTATCAACAAGTAATCTTATCTATCAATTTTTAATATAAAATTGATGTTTTCGTAAACAGAATATATTAAAAAACTTTTTTTTTTTAGCTTCACGCTGTATCTCGCACACAGCAGGTTAGGCAGAGGGAACCTAGTGTTAAGACACTCCGTTCCCCACTTTCCGCCGAATTTTGGAGGCATTGCGTGTTAAGAGGCGGAACGTAACGCCGCGCTTTACCTCGATACCAGGCGAAGGAAATGGAAATATTAAATATTTCCACCCCTCGAGTGGCAATCGAACCCATAACCAGTTGCTTAACAGTCGCACTTTGTGCCTCTGCGCCACGACTGGCCCATGGTTTATGTTAATTGGTTGAAATATAACAATTACTTTTGAAGAGTAATTTGATAGAGACTAAAGTAATGTAGTAGACATCAAATTGTACATCTAAAAATATACTACAAAAATGATACATGTCTCTTTCTTTTATGGTTATCTTACAATAAGTACTTATATGTCAATAATTTCTATTAAAACATTATTATCGAGCCAATTTTCTTCTGTTCAGTATAGTAGTATACTGAACAGAAGAAAATTGCTTGCTGCAAGCAAGCCGCTAGTATACATCTTTAATACGCTTTTTCAGCTTCATTGGTATATATCGACATTAGAAATTCTTGCAACGCTTTTCACCTACTTTTGGCGTACAATTTGCGTAAAAATTTGGAATCAATTGAATTTGTGTCCGGATCCGATAACAATTCAATATTTTCGTTGTATGAAATAAATGTCCTTTCCAGTCGGTTAGCTTTTACTTTCTACCTTCTTATTTAAATTAATTTGCTTGTTGTTTATAGCTTTACTCTTTTTAACAGAATATTCAAAGAAAAGTTCTTGTAAAAAAACAACTTTATTTTTGTTTCCGCTAACAAAGTTTTCTCTGTCTACTCGTTAGAGAAAATTAGGTTCTTTTTTTCGAAAAATAAAGGAGGCAAACGAGCAGAAGGCCCACCTGGTGTTATGTGGTTACCTTCACCCATAGACATGCACAACATTGAAGTCATGGATGCGTTGCCCGCCTCGGAGATGTAGGGCAGAAGGGAGGAAGGATGGGAAGGATGGGAATGGTGGGAATAGGGAGAGCTGGCTTACATGCCATCGAACCGGAACACATCATCAGATGTTTGGCGGTTTGTCTATGACACGATAGTGGTTGCGAGCTAGTCGGAGAACGAACCTCCTATCACCAAGCTACGGGATTTTGAAGCACTTTCCTCCTGAAATCGAAACATTGCTTGTTAAGTGGAAATTCAATGTCGCGTTTTGTCTTGTCACCAGAGATATAAAATGAATAAAATAAAATATAATCATTTACTCGAGTAAGAATCGAACCCATAACCAATCGTGTATAGAGTCAGTTGCCGTACCACTGTGCCACGACGGTTTAATCTATAGTAACATGGGTTTATTTCCGCATTTACCGTAGAATATATTTACGAATATCGTTTTAGGAAATTTATAAAATTTTCATTTTGAGCTTTAGTGCTTTGGTTAATAGGTATCGTGTATGAGAGAAATTTTATGTATCTCATATAAACTTTAAGTCGTTTTTGAGCGAAAATTTTAAGAAATGCGTTAAATTTTGACGTTTATATAATAATTAATCAGGCCAGTCGTGGCCCAGTGAGTGGCCAGTCGTGGCCCAGTGGCACAAGCGTGTGACTGTAAACGACTGGTTGTGGGTTCGATTCCTGCTCGAGGAGTGGAAATATTAAATATTTCCATTTTCTTCGCTCTGGTGTCGAGGTAAAGCGCGGCGTTAAGTTCCGCCACTTAACACGCAATGCCTCCGATTTCGGCGGAAAGTGGGGAACGGAGTATCTTAATACTAGGTTCCCTCTGCCTACCCTGCTGTGTGCGGGATACAGCGATAAGGTAAAAAAAAAAAAATAATTTAATCAATATTTTAAGGTTTTATTATCTTGTCATGTGTAAAATCAAAAGATTGAGACGAATTACACTTGAATAAATGAATAAGTTATCATTTGTAAGATGAAATGCCATCGAGGCATCGTTGTTTTCTTGTTCTACAGAAAGAACAATGTTTTTGATAAATTTTTGATAAATTATTTAAGTTCTACTATTTTCAAAATGTTATTCACACAGGATAACAAAAACATTATTATGTCAGCTTTATTTTCCCCCATCGCTCACAAAATTCCACTCCTACTGTCAAGTCCTAGTGTCACTCCGTTTACTTTAGTCATTACATCCACTCCAGGCCAGTCGTGGCGTAGAGGCACAAAGTGTGACTGTAAAGCGACTGGTTGTGGGTTCGATTCCCACTCGAGGAGTGGAAATATTTATTTTTTTTCCATTTTCTTTGTTTGGGTGTCGAACGGAACGGAGTGTTTTAACACTAGGTTCCCTCTGCCTACCCTGCGCGGAATACAGTGTGAAGCTAAAAAAAAAATTACATCCACTTTCCGTCCGAATTCAACGTAATGCGTGTTTAGTGGTACTTAATGCTACTTGTAATAGTTGACATTTTTTCACACTAGTGTGTGAAATAATAAAATAATTAAAAAATGATTATTCCATCGAGTCGAAATCGAAGCTGCATACAATCACGATTATAGTCAGACACTATTCTACTGGGCCATGATGGTCTCAAAACATTTTTAGAAAACATATTAAATTTTGAACATAGTTGGTTAAACTCAAATCCGCGCTTCTTGGAAACCGTCCATTGTATACTTTGTAATTCTTATATGCTTGTTACTACAACTTATGCTTGTTGTTCTATAGTAGATATATTTTTACAAATTCTTGCTGTATAAAGATCATTTCTAAGAACAATCGTTTGGTAAGAGAGGATGCTATTTTAAATTTTAGGAAAATATTTATATTTCAAGATAAGTTGCAACAATGTATTAAAATAGTAAACGGGACTGGTTGTGAGTTCGATTCCCACTCGAGGAATTGAAATATTTAATATTTCATTTTCTTCGTTCTCGTTCTGGCGGCGCTCATTCAGAGCTCGCTCATTCAATACGTTATGCCTCTAAAATTTGGCAGAAAGCGGGGAATCGAGTTTATTAAAACTACATTCCCGCTGCCTACCCTGCTGTAGATTACCCAAGACCTTTGAAAAGTACTGCAAACTTTTCGAAGCGTCAAATTTTCTGAAAAATTATATTCGAATACGAAAAATCATTTTTTAATATATCGACATGCATTTTTACAAATGTATCTTAATTTATCTTACTTATACATACCTCTACACAGTAGACAGGAGAAGGTACGTCATACAATACAGGTGCAGGCACAGTGGATGCGCTGTTCACTTGCGAGGCTATCAGAGAGACAGCCACTGATCTGGCGATTAAATAAAACAGAGAGAAAAGAAAGTAGAGAGCCGCTTCGTAACCACCGAGGAGGTTTGTTTTTCTGAAAGTAATATTTTTTATATTAGTTTTGTTAATTAGAGGCTATTGTGACGCAATGGGAGAGTGTCTGACTGTAAAACAATGGTTGTGGGTTCGATTCCCACTCGAGAACTGGAAATATTTAATATTTCCATTTTCTTCGCTCTAGTGTCGAGGCAAGACGCGGCGTCAGGTTCCGCCATTCCGCACACAATGCCTCCAGAATTCGACGGGAAGTAGGGAACTTAGTATGTTAACACTAGGTTCCTCTGCTTACCCTGCAGAATACAGCATGCAGCTAAAATAACAATCTAAAATATTAAAATAACAATGAAAAGATAACATAAACGATATCACTTTTCTGTAAAGAGATTGTGGACTAATACAATATTTCGTTTATTATACATATTTTCTTAAGCTTACCCTTTTTCTCGGTTGGAGCATTCAGCCTGTCCCTTTATACCGTCTCTGGAAAGGATATTTTATAAATATAAATGTTTACGCCTTAAAAAAATATTTATTGCAGCTTCACTTTCATTTTCTTTTTCCTTATAGCAGAGAAAATATGGTGTCAAGACACTCCGCCCTCCACTTTCCACTAGATTCAAGAATTCAAAGACTGTCGTTGTGTTGATCTAATGCCTTAAATGATTCATTTACATTTTGAAGGTGAAAACTAGGAGTCCTCTGCTTATTTTTACTTTTTTTTTTGTATCGTGTCTATCAGTGATTTTTTATATTTAGTTGTGTATATTTTTACGGACGAAGAAAATAATATTATACATATATTGTAAAGCAACAATCAGAGTACCCGTTTTATTATAACTTTTCGAAAAAAAACATATAATCGCTATGACATAAAAATTTAGTGATGGTACTTGAATAGAATTTAGTGAATCGTGATACTCGGGCAATTTTACAGTCTTACTAGAAGTCATACTCGAGTTTTAGAGTCACTTGAGTAAAAAATGTTATTCAAGTTGTTAGCTTGCAATTTTACATAAATATCTATATTAAAATAGTGTCATTATAACAGATGGAGCAATGTGAATGATGACGAAGCTAAAAAAATATAATATAATCAACAACGTAAAAAAAATGTTTAAGCCGGTCAGTTTTGATATTTCCCAGCACATCATATGCCTAAGTAAAATAGTAATAGTCGATGCCTTGAGTTGACTTGGTAACTCGAGTGAACAGAGACTTGTACAATATTTTATTTAATAATTCACTCGATTAACTCGATTAAAAATAGAATTCGAGTCGCATCACTAGTATAAATATCTATATATATCCCAAATCCTGAACGCACATGTAAATTTTCTCACGATATCCTCCTTTAATCAACAAACATGGAACTGCTTAAGACGCTTTATCCAGTTTACGAAGAATTTCTCGACTGTCATTTGTACTTAATGTTTTCTATCAGCAAGTTCTGTTTGTATGTTTGAATGTAATTTAATGAACTTTAGAGGTCATTGTGGCCCAATGGTTAAAGTCTAATTAATTGTATGTGATTTCTTTTGATGGAGGTTTGATGCCCACTCGGGGATAAATTATATTTAAATAATTTTCATTTTTCTGTTCTGGTACGACAAAATGAGGCGTTGAGTTCCGCTACTTAACTCGCAATGTCGCAACTTCGTCTCTAAAGTGGAAAACGGAGTGTATGCTATGCTGAAAAAGCATGACACTGAATGTTCATATCAACATTTTATTTATTTATTTGCATTGTTATATTTAGACCAACGTGGCTCAGTGGGGCGGGATGTGACTGTATGTTATTTTGGCTGTGTGTGGGTTTGATATTCACATTAGGGAATGATGCCATTTAAATTATTTAAATTTCTCTGTTCTAGTAAGATGAAGCGCTGCGTTGAGTGCCTAATATAACACGCCTTGGATTCTATCGGAAAGTGGAGAACAGAGTGATTTAACATTACGTTTTCTTTGTCTACCTGCTTTTGTATTAATTGTATTAATTGATTGATTGATATAGAATAAAGTTAATCAAAAAAGTAACTCTAATATACTAATAGCATAAAATATATCTTACTCCAAAGTATTAAACAGTTGAAGGCAAATAAAAAATAGGTTATTCGCAAAAGATATGAATATGATCCCACTGATCACTTCATCCACTTTTCTTACAAGCTGAACTGCACGTCCGTAATCTTCGCGAACATTCCTCCAGAACACTTCTGGTAAGTACTGTAACAAATAGAAAAATATTTTACCAGTCTTCTGAAAGTGAGAAAAAACATTTTTATAATATGAACTTTGGTTTTTGCGACTACTACACATTTTGAAATGAAACTATTTTTAATCGGATTAATCGCGTATATTTTTGGTATTCGAAAATACATTTTTATAAACCCGACGTTTCGAACACTTTACAGTAGTCCGTGGTCACAGGTACCTGTAATACCAAAAATATACGCGATTAATCCGGTTAAAAATAGTTTCATTTCAAAACATTTTTATACTTATTAACTTAGCAACTTCACCCTTTTTCCCGCGTAGCATGGTCGTCAGAGAGAACCTAGCGCCAAGACACTCCGTTATCCACTTCCCGCCGAGACATAGCTAGTTGAGTGGCAAGACTCAACGCCGCGCTTTATAGGAACCGGGCGCTAGATGCTAGCACGCAGAAATGAAAATCACATATAATCATTTCCCCGTGTTCCCACCGGACCCTAATCTCATTAACTTTGCTAACAAAAATAAGTTTTCTTTAAACGCTTTCTTTAAATGTCTTTTTCAATTTTCCTAAGTGTGGAATAACACTTTTAAAATGTTTAAAAAATAAGTTGTCGAATTTGAATACCGCTGCGTTCAAATTTTTGTACGTTTACTAAAAATGTTTTATAAACTCTAAGAATGCTTATAAAACTTCAAAAATGTTAAGAAAATTGTACTTACTTTTCCTTGAGCGTTCAATAATTTCTGATTTACGTGATCAAGCCGAGCCGTTAAATAGTAACTCATGCATATTACAAACAAGTCTGAGAAATTCCAAATAAACGTTGATTGGAAATGAAGAAACTGAAAAAAAGATTATGATGTCTTATAATAAATATCATTAATATTTATAAATACCTATTATAGTGCAGTGGGATGTCATGTGATTGTAAGCGCGATTGGTTTTGGATACGAATCCTACTCGGGGAATGATTATATTTAATTTATTTTACTTACTCTGCTCTGTTACATAAGACAAATCAAGATATTGAGTTCCGCCACCCTTATTATATGGTAAAAAAGAAGCACTGTAGAAAAAAAGGATTTTTAAGAAAAATCTATTAAATTTAATTTACCTGAGTAAGAACTCCTAACCAGAATGAATATGGTAGGAAATTAAAGACCCAAGGATAAAAATGACTAACAAATTTCTTATAGGAGAGCCCGTTTGAGATACACGCCAATGTGCCAGCGACTGCTGACAGTAAAGACAGGATGTGTTCCACTGAAAACAAAAAAAAAGTTTTTATTTTTTCCCGTATAATGTAAGGTAGGCAGCGAACACATAATGATGAGTCACTTCGATATCGACTGGTAAATAATAGTCAGTATTTAATTATTACATAGTTAGAAGAAGTACACATGGCTTAGCGGTCATAGCACCTGGACGATTTTTAAGGGGCGCGGGTTCAAACCCCTCTTTGTTCTAATTTTTATGTTTTCTAAAAATTGTGTTTGACTTTGTTCATTTCTTTGGTATTATTTCCAACGCAGGCGCCTTTATTTTTCGAAGAACCTACTATTGCCAGTTTTCATTTGTACTACGCTCATATTCTAAATTATCCTTAAATTTTATGTCATTGGTGACAAATACTAAATAATTTTGGATATCCGATAGTATCAGGTGCGTTAATGGCGTTTCATAATTTTCCCGATAACTCAGTGTCAGGCACTTCGTTTTTCACGTTCGATGACTTCAAATTGACATATTGCAAGTGAAATGCCAGAACTGGACGCCGGTCATGATAATCGTTCATACGGATATAATTTTTGACGCCTGTTTTCTGTACCTCTTCTGTTCATTAGTCGATATTGCTTCTTATTTTATTGAGGTGCAAGGGTGTTTGTAAGTTAAATGTTCTACATTTAATTTTATGTCATTTAAAAATACAATAAATTGTATAAAAAAGTTAACTTTGTACATTGTATGATTTTATAGACAGTAATTAAAGTTTGAAGGAGTACCTATATGGTCCTCCATACTACCAGCTACCAGCGCGTTATGTGATCTCTTTACACTTACTGTTAAATATCATTAATTAATATCAATACACAAGTAATAAAAGTATTCAACAGTTGTAAATAATCATTTCTTTTATCACGTGCACCACAATCCAATGTACAAGAGTATACAATTACCATTTCCTCGGATGAGAATCGAACCCATAACCATCATGGTTACAGTCAGTCGCTATACGACTGCACTTTGACAACCTCTTTGGTTAATAGACAAAAGGAATTTCAAAGTAAAACTTACGCAGTGCGAGACTTAATACTACAAAACACGTAGTGTTACATTTGTATGCCAGACTTCTATTATAGTCAGGGTCTAAGTCCTCAGCCCTCGCGATATGTTTGACTAGATCTGGCCATTTTATAGCTATTTTCAAGAACAATAACATGGTTATACATGTTGTACTGTAGAATATTATTGGCGCTGAAATAAATAAAACATGAGATAAGATTAAAATATTATTATTGTGAATTAAAACGAAACCACTGCAAGAACTAATTTTTTAGATATTACAATTTTTGTGATTTTTAAAATTTAACATTACTTACTAAATAGATACTAATGATAAATTACCTCGTTGTCTACTTTCTGTTTAGAAATATTTTTGTGTCAAAACATTCTATTCCCCCCTCTTAGCCAAAGACGCTGTGCGACGTAACCTGACTATAAATTCGAAGATTGTGGGTTCAATACCCACTCAGGGGAGTGATTATATCCATCGCTCTGTTATCCATAGCACAGTGCTGACATCCAACACTCGACATATAATGTCTCGATTTCGTATAAAAAATGGAGAATAGAGAGAAAGTTAAATTGTCAAAGCAATTAGATTTTTCCACCTGCTATAAAGAGATACTTGAACCGAAAGAAAATCGAACCTATAACCACTGCGTATAAAGACGCCAAAGGATTGCAACAAATTCTAGTAACAAGTAACAAGCAGTAGTTTATAGAATAGAATAGAATTTAAACATAAAACTCTATCGTCAACACGAGAATGCACTACAGTGCAAACCAATAGTTGTCTAAGTTTGAAAAGTTTTGGAACGCTGTTGATGGTATACAATCGAAATTATGTGGTAAAGGATAGTTTTTGTTTGAGTTTCATGTTTCCTGTATAGCAGAGTAGGCAAAGAGAGTCTAGTGACAAGACACTCCGTTCTCCATATTCCACCCGTAATCGAGACATTGCGTGTTGAGAGGTTTTAAGTACCAGAGTAGAAAAATGAAAATAGTTTAAATATAACCATTCCAATACCAATCGTTGAGTTCTTTATGGTGCAGAGTGACAGCGTCTGACTGGCACTAAGACTGGCACCTAAGGCAAAACACGGCGTTAAGTTCCGCCATTCAACACACAATGTCGCGATTTCGGGCGGAAAGTGGAGGGCGGAGTGTTTTGTGACACTAGGTTCTCTCCGACGACTTCGCTATGCCCAAAAATTAATAAAGCTGCGAAAGAGAAAAAAGTTCCTCCGATTGGGAATCGAACCCATTACCATAGCATATAAAGCCAGACGCTGTCACACTACTGGCTGTCGTTGGTATATATATATACCAAAATTCGTTACAATCGGTCAAGCGGTTTAGATTTTTCATATAAACTTTCATTCCCTATTTCAACCTTTTAGAGGTTGATTTTTGAAAAACTAAGTAGCCTAAATTTCATCCAAATCGGACCAGCAGATTAGTCGTGAAAGCGTGACAGATAAACACACAGACATTCGCATTTATAATATAAGTATGGATAATTGTATAATAATCCAACGCTTTACACCAAAAATATTAAACGCTTTCTAGAATACCTTTACATTTTCGTTCGCGAAAAACAAAAAAATATATACAAGGAAATCCTTACAATTTAAAAGAGAAATGTAAAAGATAAAGGTAAGTACGTACTTATGCCGTTTAATGACGACGCGGAGTGTAAAACTTTATGGATACACATACACGTTATAAAAATTTGGCCGAACAGCGACAGGAATGAGTAAGTGCATTTCCATGACGACCATACGAATCTGGAATTAAATAATATTATGAGCTATACTAATATTATAAATGAGAAATTATGTCAACGTGAACGTGAACAGTGGGGAACGGAGTGTCTTAACACTAGGTTAAGACACTCCGTTCCCTCTGCCTACCCTGCTGTGTGCGGGATACAGCGTGAAGCTATAACAGATTGTCTGTTTGTTTGTTACGCTTTTATGTTTAATATACTGGTCCGATTTGGATGGAATTTGAAATGAAAATAGTATAAGTTGCTTTTAAGTATAAGTAAAGAGGAATAGTTGGTACAAGTAAGATATAAGTTGCTTTTTTATTAAACAACAACCCCCACATAGTTGAAATAGAAGACGAATGAATGTAGGTGCACACAGCAGGGTAGGCAGAGGGAACCTAGTGTTAAGACACTCCGTTCCCCACTTTCCGCCGGATTCGGAGGCTTGCGTGTTAAGTGGCGGAACTTAACGCCGCGCTTTACCTCGACACCAGAGCGAAGAAAATGGAATTATAATTTCCACTCCTCGAGTGGGAATCGAACCCACAACCAGTCGTTTACAGTCACACTCTTGTGCCATTGCGCCACGACTGGCCACATATATGATAATACATAAAATTTTCAGGAAAATCTAGACGAAAATTAGAACAGTTAATTTTAATAAGTAATTCCTAATTAATTTAAATAAGTTAATTTTAATAAGTAACAAAACTAGTAAAAGGGCTAATAGGAATAATATAGGTTAGAAATTAAGAGGTCATACATAAAATTTTCAGGAAAATCTAGATGAAAATTAGAACAGTTAATTTTAATAAGTAATTCCTAATTAATTTAAATAAGTTAATTTTAATAAGTAACAAAACTAGTAAAAGGGCTAATAGGAATAATATAGGTTAGAAATTAAGAGGTCATCGTGAAAAGTCGAATAGTGCAGTAACTGTAAATGCGATTAGTTTTGAGTTCGATTTCCACTAATGATTATATTTAAATTACTTTCATTTCCCTGTTCGAGTAATTAGGACACGTACGCAAAAAATTCAATCGGACGGCTTAAGAGAGGTAGCTGTCAAAAAAATGTTAAAGGCTACTAAATACAAGTCGAGAAAACATTTATATATACGTAGCATACATACAATTATTTTTTGAAATATGAAAAACAGATTTTAATATACGAATATTATTAATTTCCTAAATCCATGGCATTGCCAATCGATTGAAAGAACTCAACATTTAACTTTGTCTTTACAAGTGCGATGGAATGAAAATTTAATTATACCCTCAAGTGGGAATCGAACTAACAACCTTCCGTTTACGTATTATACCACTGCACCACGACGACCTCATACAGTAAATACTAATAAATCAATAATCTTTAATACATATCTATATACTTAAATATAATACATACTTGACATCGGAAGCTCTCTTGCTCCACACTCCATTTACCGGTATAAGAGAGAAAATCTGTCCAATAACGAGTGTCGCTCGTAAGCACACTTGGAACGAGGCGACATATTTTTCAGTTTTTTGCGCCATTACATCAATTTTATTTTCTGAAAGCCCATACAGTTATTAGGTAATGTTTTATTTTTTAAATCCCTTTTAAGCCTTGTCTGATTTAAAATATATCTAGAGAATACTGGTAGGTAAATAGGTGCTAATTCAAATCGAAACTGTAAGCAAGTAAGATAAAGCACGGTGTTGAGTTCCGCCTCTTAACAGGTAATGTACTCGGATTTAAGTAAAATGGAGAGAGGAATGTCTCGACACTAACTTCTTTCTGCTTTTAAACATTTTTAAAGTGTTATTCCACACTTAGGAAAATTGGAAAACATATTTAAACCTGAACGGTATTCAGGAGGCGCGGGTTCGATTCCCGCTGCATTCTAATTTTTATACGTTTTCTTTAAATGTCTTTTTCTTTCTGCTTAATTTATAAATAAAAATGCGTACAATTATGAGACAAACAGGCCAGTTGTGGTGCAGTGGCTAACTGTGACTGTAAAGCGACTGGTTGTGGGTCCGATTTCTCCTCGAGGAGCGGAAATATTTGCCTCCCTCTGCCTATCCTGCTGTGCGCGGGATACAGCGTGAAACTAAAAAAAAACATACTTACTGTCAATAGGTATCCAAAAGGCTAAATATTTATTTTTGACAAATTTCATTTTCATATTAAAATCCGGAACAACTTGAACATACGTGCTAATAGATAACTTGGTACCGACTAAAATCATCGAAACTTCAGTGATTGATTAACAGTGAGCAGAATGTGCTTGTAATTTTCTCTAACGACAAAATAAAAATCGTTATTATTTGTTACTTTTGATCAAATTATCGTTATTTAATTTTATATAGTTTTGGACTTAGGTAGAGTCTGAGTGAATAATGCAATAGGGTGTGGGTTCGATTCCCACTTGCGGGAAGGTAGCATTTTAAATTTAAATAACCCTTAAGCGAATGTACACAAAATGTGCTTAAAAAAATAATTGTGCATTAAAATTATTTCGGCAATAGAAATAATCAAGTAATTTAATTTAAATCTAAGATATTTTGAAAGGGGTTAACGGGCATTTAATTAAAATATATCTTCTCACAATATATTACCACAATACTAATAAAATCAAGTTCTTACTTTGTTTGTTTGCTTGTCTCCATATCCTAAGGACCTGTAGACTATGTCTATTCATAATTCATTAATACATAGTTAATAATTGATTCTTTGGTAAAGAAGAAATATGCCTTTTCTTTTCATACTATAAAATAGTTTGTTACAAATAAAAAATAAAATAACAATTAAATTTATTTATTTAGTATTTTATACTAGGAAATAAACGTATGTAGTCTCAGAATGAACATTAGGTGGCGGTTTTGATAAATGTCCAGCGAACAAACTGAAAACACAGAACATATGTTTCGTAAAATGTCCTAAGAATAACTCTTATTTTTTAATTTATCACGCTGTATCCCGCATATAGCAGGGTTGACAGATGAAACGTAGTGTTAAGACACTCCGTTCTCCACTTTCCACATAATTCTGGAGCTTTTACGTGTTAAGTGGCGGAACTCAACGCCGTGCTTTGCCTTGGTACCAGAGCAAAGGAAATTAAATATTAAATGGTTTTTCATGAAGCTGCAAAAAGCATTAGTCAATAGCAATTAACAATCTATATTCTATGTTATCTATGCTCACACTTCCCCTTCCGTTTGTCATAATTCGCTATGGCTCATAAAGTATTGCGCTTTGTTTGCTTCTAATAAAATATAGTTATAAATTTTAAGGTTAAATGTGTTTCTATTTAATTATTAATATAAAAACAATATAATTTAATAACGTTACTTTAAGTTTGAAATAGTTATTAATATTTTCACCTTAGCTTTTGTCCCTTAAATGCCCATCAAAATACTATATAAGGAGTTACTAAGCCCCACGTTCTAGGTTATAAAAGCGAAGCTCTTCTTACTCATTAATTTGATTTTTTTTATAACTTCAAAAATTTACTAACCGAAAATCAGCTTATTTAGCTCAGGTCTTATCCAAAACTCAGTGATAACGTTCATAGTGTCACCTGACCTCTATGCCACTGGGAAAATCAAAAAAGAAAAATGAAAACCAAAAACGGAAAAATGTATAAATATAATACATTAATATAATTTTCATATTTTATAGTGTTTTTCACACACTTTGAAATTGAAAAAGATTTTTTAAATAAATGTTTTACAATTTGAAAGCAGCGGATAATAATAAAAATAGGATGTAATAAGAGTATAAGAATTCCAACAAGCCGGTAGTAGAAGTTCGAATTCAGCTGCGTTCAATTTTTTTTTATTCTCTAAATATTTTACTTTTTTATTAATGTTGTTTTCAACAGAAAAGAAAAAGTGAGTACATTTTACGAATATTATAATACTTTAGGTAATCGACACGTGTATAATAACGTGGAAGTTGTGTTTTCAATGGCTCGAGGGAATATTTGTTTTAAAAGTATGGGTTAATGCTCTAAAGTCTGTACAAAGATAGGCCGATTTCATTATGTAACAGGTAAAATTTCTTATATAAGTAAAATGGAGAACTAAGTATAGTATTTCGAAGGATATTAAATAAAAATATGATCTCTTTTTTCTTACACTAAACAAAAGAATGAAAAATTAAAATTAAACAAATTTGAAAATTAACAAAAATAATTGAATAAGACATGTTTAAATTATTTTTTACATATCATCCGCTATCATTAGTTTTACGTTTACGATATGAAAATATCGTAAACGTAATATTATCAAATTCGGACACAGGTGCAAATTTTGAAACAAATTGAATAATAGTACTTAGACACAACTTAAAAAAATTCTAAAAAGCAACAAAAATTGAAGATATAAAAGTACCACAAACAGGATTCGAACCCGTAATCATCGTCTGCTCTTAAATATATAAAAACAATTCTACAACAAAAGCAAATATATCACTTCTGTTTGTAAGTAACCATCAAAGGTGTCCATATAATGACTGCTCCATACAAAAAGTACTAAACTTCGCGTGATTCGAGCACCGCCCGTCCTCAATTGTTGATGTATATCGCTACATACCAGCCAATTATTTTCATCGTAAACAAATAGAAAAATAAGCTATCGATTATATTATATTGGTATTTGCTGCGATGACACTGTATTCGTAATATATGCAATGCATTTTTTTAGCTTCACGCTGTATCCCGCACACAGCAGAGTAGGCAGAGGAAATCTAGTATGAAGACACTCCGTTACCCACTTTCTGTCCAATTTCGGAGGCATTGCGTGTTAAGTGAAGGTACTTAACGCCGCACATTGCCTCGGACACCCGAGCGAAGAAAATAGAAATTTTAAATATCTCCACTCCTCGAATGGGAATAGAAACTACAACCAGTCGCTTTACAGTCACACTTTGTGTCACTGCGCCACGACTGGCCCCATGAAAATGCATTTCAAGGTTCAAATTTACTAAAGAGACAAATGTTTACTGTTTCTTTTCCAGCTTCACGATTTTTACCGCGTGACTAGGGTAGAGTCAGAAAGAAACTAACGTTATCTTAATGTTATAAATATTTTTTTAAAAATGTTCAAAGTTTCATATATTTTGATCTTGTATATTATATTTTATATTATTTAACACGCTAAAAATTAACAATAAAGAAATACTCTTTATTGTTATTTTTTCCACATTTGCTTTTAGAAATATAAAATTTAATGTTGAGACCCTGCGTCGAGTGAAGGAATTCAATTTAATGCTTTGGTTTACTATGAAAGAAATAAACATCGTTTTATGATCGATTCGAATTTTCGATTCGAAGAATCGATTTTCAATACCTAATAGAATAAAAGTAATTAATCGAATTCTCATTAAGACGCTTTTATAATGTGCCACAGTGTTTTAAAATCTTGTTTAAATTAAAATGTTTGAATTTTTATTTGTATTAACATTTATTTCTATGTTTTAAATCTCTATCGAGTTTTCAATTCAAAGCAATGTTGCCCTAATAATATTCATTGCTCCTTCTGGTAAGGACATCAGTTTCTGAAAATATTATATGCTATGATCGAATTCCTTTTTTAAACAAATAAATTTAGTGAAAGTTTTATGGTCATTTTACATATTTTGTTATTATAATATTACATAAAACTAAAAACCGGAAGGGTTGATCGACTTATTTATGTTGTTAGCATAAGTTGTGATTAAGCGTACAAGAATTTCGACGCAGCGGATAGTAGAAAGAGCATGGCTCAGTGGTGAGAGCGCCTGGACGGTATTCAGGAGGCGCGGTTTCGAATCCCGCTGCGTCGAATCAAATTTTTATACGTATTTTTAAAATGTCTTTTTCAATCTTCCTAAGTGTGGAATAACACTTTAAAAACGTTTAAAAAAAAAAACCAGAAGGGTTGTTTTGTGAATATATAGAACTGGTTTAGAAGTTATCTGTGTATCTATTCATATATAAGAGACGCTAAAAACGTAAAAAACTAGTCAAAAGTAATAATAGTTAAATTATTTAACTTGCGGATATTTAACTGTCCATATTAATAGTACAGACTGACAAAATCTGTTTATACACCGCACCGCGTACATAATTAACACAGTTCAGGCTCAGGCTTAGTGATAAAACGCAGCTTATGCTAACTAATGCCGTAGTACACTGGTGATCAGCTTCATTGTTCCGCGTTGATTTATTTATATATTTTTTTCATAGGATTGTCACAGAGAAACTAGTGACAAGACACTCCTTTTCTTATTGAACAGCGGCACTTATCACCGCGGCACTTACCACTATTACAATTTGTTCCCTCGTGCTACAATGATTTCTAGTATTAATAGTATATTTTAAAATAGTTAAGAATTCTGTTCTTACCAGTTAACATTTTTTAACAGATAATAGAAAGATTTTTCTATTACTCTTTCTTACTCAGACTTCAGATTCAACACTCATATAAATAAGATAACAAATAAGGCATTTCAAATGTTGGGATTTGTCATAAGGAACACAAGATACTTTAAAAAACCACAGACTAAAGTTAGACTCTATTCGGCATTGGTTCGACCAGTTCTTGAATATTGTGCTCAAGTCTGGTCACCACATTACGAGGTGCACATTAAACATATCGAGAGGGCCCAGAAGCGTTTTTTATGGCATCTCTCTTACCAATGCAATAAAATTAAGTTGTTGCCAAATTATCAGAGTCGACTACAACATTTTGATCTGCAAAGTTTGTCAGACAGGAGACATTTATTGGATCTGATCCTATTATATCCATTGGTTAATGGATGGTTGGATTCCCCTTTCCTTCTTGATAAGCTTCAGATAAATGCCCCCTCACGGTTACCCCGGGCATGTAAATACGCCCCTTTCGCGGTTAAAGCAACCAGAACTAAATTAGGGCAAAACGCTACCTTAAAGAGATTACAGATCGAATATAACAAAATTTTAAATAATCGTGCAGTCGATATCGATATATTCTCTGACAGTCTCCCTAAGTTTAAATACAAAGTTAAAACTTGCTTAAACTCTTTGTTACTCTGAGCCTAAAGTATACTATATAAAGTGCACCGATCATGTTCTCTTTTGTACCGACCATAATATACATTGTATTTTTTTTTTTGATATATTAAAATTTTATTTTCTATTTTCTGTTTACAAATAAAATCTCTAATGTGATTGCGTATGATTTTGTATGTGACTATGTGTATTTTTGTTATTTTGAATGTGATTATTTCTAACTATTTTTTTTTATTTTTATAATTACCTTGTATATTGTAGTTTAGAAAATTGTATTTAGCAGTACTAGTAGAGTCATAGATTTATTAAAAATTTGTATGTAGTATTAATATTAGCGTATTTAGATTTTTATTTTTCACCGTCCCTATGCATGCCGGGGCGACTTATAATTAAGCCAACACTTAGCATATAAGTTATTATTATTATATTTGTATCTTGTATTAGTGTTTGTCTTGTTAGTTGTCCATAATAAATAAATAAATAAATTACTTGTATTTTCACTGATGATTCAATGATTAATATTAGAAATATTAATTCGTATCCGATACAATACGTATAAATAATTAAGTTTTATACAAAATACGAATGCTTAAGTAAAGAAGTTATATAAAATAAGTTATTTTTTCCGCATAGCGGGATAGCCAGAGAAGACCTACTATCAAGACACTTCGTCCTCCACTTTGCGTGCTTGTGTGAATCATTGCGTATTGAGCGGCGGAATTTAATATCGCGCTTAGTTTTAAGTATCAGAGCAAAGATATGAAAATTTAATTTAATTTAAAAAAAAATAAAACTCGGGGAATAATTTAATAATTATTCCCCGAGTGGGAATAGAACCCGTTTACAGTCAGAGACGAACCCGTTTACATTGCGCCACGACATCATCGATTTACAATCACTTTAAGCAACGTTTTCTAAAAATATATTATTAATTAAATTTTGAAAAACATAAACAATATGAAGTTAACCAAATGAACCGTCTTCGCACTAAGTGACCCTCACTTTTCACTCCCCTATATCAAAATATGTATGTTTATATTATTGAAGCAATGAACCTATAAGACCGACCAAGCTATAAATTTTCCATCTGCATTCACATTTATGGCCGTAAAGCAACAACATCATAAATTTATTGCCAAAATCTAAAGGAATAAGAACCCTTGTAATGTTCAGTTATATACAAGAATATGGACTTTTTAAAGCTCTTTACTAATTTATTTGATTTATTGTAAGGCTTAATTCATTTCGCTTTAGAGGTTATTGTGGTGCAGTGGGATAGCGTCTGACCGTTAACGCGAATGTTTCTGGGTTTGATCATCATTCACTCGCAGGAATAATTATTATTAATATTTAAATATTTTTTCATTTTCTGTTCTGGTATAGCAAAAGTCAACTTTGAATTATGCCAATAAACATTCAATATCTAGAATTCTGATCGTAGGAAGTGTCTTGAAACTAGAGTCTCTTTGACTCATGTTTTACACATTGTACAATATAGCTTGATCTTTTTGACAGATGTCAATTTTTCTGACCGACATAACTTTGCAATGACGAATATATTATTTTCTTAATTTAATCATTTTAAAAATTGTAAAAATATTAAAAAAAATACGTAATACATTTGTGTATTAAATAATTTTAAGAAGTTTTATTGCATCAAAGTCAAATTTAAATAGGAACATTGAAAGTAAAAGACGCTGGCACAATGTTACACCGGATGACGGTTAATGATGTGCTACGTCCACTTCGACAATTTTATTAAACACGAAATAATAAATAAAGTTCGAGATGTTCACACAAGCTAGGACGACTCTGGTTGTGAGGGATACAGGGTAAGGGTCTTGGATGTTCTAAAGGTGGTTCAGACCATGAGACATAACAACTTTTCCAAAGAAACATGCGTTAAAAAGTGTTGAAAGTATTATAAAATGTACTTTTGGCCTACTAGATAATTTTTGTTCCCATCACTAGCCCTTCTGTCAAAAAGATCAAGCTATCTTGTGCAAGATATAGCTGTTAAGCTATTCAATTCATTTGTATTATGACAGTGAATTTACATTCACTCATAATACAAATGAGTTAAAAATAATAATCATTGTATGTCATGCTTCATTCAGTAATAACAAATAATTATTAAAAAATAACTAAAAAAAACTCGTTTTATTTAATTTTTTTTAATATATAAAAAGTTGAACACTGCGGAACTTAAGTCCGTCCTTGGACGTGCTTAGTGGCTGTGACCACTAAGCCATAATGTCTTTATATATTAAAACTTTAAATTGTTTATAAAGTAAAAGCATTTAATTATTATTGTTAGTAATAAATAATCATACCAGTAAATTATTGCATAAAAAAATCTTTCCTCCTCAGGTCTGACGAATTTTAGATAACTAAGGTTTTTTAGTTAGGTATAGTTTGGTCAATTGTCTGATGTTTAAAAAATGAAGCATGTTCTTATAAACTAACGTAAAATGATTTAAAGAGTGAGTTTTGAACCCGTCACCACTGTCAGTCAAATTCTAACCTACTTCGCCTCAATGACGTCAAAGTATACGATTATTCCGCATCACGTAAACCGGATTTGACGTTACAACAGATTATTCATACATGCGTTCATTATTCAGTACATTCTCGTAATACTTTACTCCGTCGCATTTTTTATTTTGAATGATGAATTGTCGGCTGTGTGTTTGTTTGGATTGCCTTGTTTTAGAGGTTTTTTAAGCCGCATCGCATAGCAGAGATGTTGAAGAGAGCAAATATACCAAGTTCACTACTTTTTAAAAGACATCGACAATTTGCGTGTGGAAAGGCAGAATTTAATGCCGCGCTTTGCCTTACCAGAACATAAAAAATGAAAATAATTCAATTTTTGAAAAAGATATTTAAAGATTTTTCCTAAGTGTGGAATAACACTTTAAAAATGTTTTAAAAGTAATTCAATTTTTATCATTCCCCCGAGTGGGAATCGAACCTATAGCAATCATCAAAATTACATTTAGACATTTTTGAAAATTTTAAAGTTTTGTTGACTCTTTTTAAAAAGACATTTAGAAAATTTATAAAAGCTTGAACGCAGTGGGATTCGAATCAGCGCCTCTTGGATCCGTACCAGCGCTCTGACCGCTAAGTCATGCGTTCTACAACCAGCTCCTTCGAACTTCTTATACGCTCATTACAACTTATTTATGTTGTTAGCATATTTATAGAGAGATTTTTACAAATTTCTGCTACCTAAAGATATATAAGAATTGACTTCACATCCATGGCATCTATAGTCTAAATATTACAAAAAATATAATAATCGTTAATTAAAAACTTTTTAAATATTTTTACCATACACTTAGTTTTGTTAAATATTTTCTCATAACCTCTTGTTATTTCAATTAGAAATACTCTCAGCATGAAAATAATAAAGAAATACTTTAAGTTTCCCACTTGTTACAAGATATAAGCTCGACAAACAATTCATATGAGTAAAGTTTAAACGGTACTTTCAGTTTTCTTTGTTTCGGTATACAATATACATACATTCGTCAACCGCATACTAAAGATGAAAGGTAATTTGTTTTGTTGATATGCGAGATATTTTTTTTAGCTTCACGCTGTATCCCGCACACAGCAGAGCAGGCAGAAGGAACCTAGTGTCATAATACTCCGTTCTCCTATATCCGCCGAAATTCGAAACTGTGTTTGATGAGTGTCGTAACTTAATGCCGGGCTTTGTACCACCAATGTTTACATCACAGCAGGATTTTCGAAATATTTATTTATTTAGAATTTCTGCCTATGCTACTATACGAGTTAAGGCTTGAAACTGAAAGGAAAATAAACATATCTCAATAATTTTCTAAATAAAAGCCATAAAATTACTTATTTAGTTATATGAAATAGTTTCACAAGCCAACACTGCTTCTTGTCTTAAGTGCCAGAAGAGAAATGAATATAATCTAAAAATTTTCTAATATAATCTACATATTCCCTCGAGTGGAAATCGAACTCAAAACCGCTTGCAGTCACAATGCATTAGATTCACCCGAATATTAGTTAAAAAAAAATTTACCGCGGCGTTAAGTTCCGCCACTTAACACGCAAGCCTCCGAATTCGGCGGAAAGTGGGGAACGGAGTGTCTTAACACTAGGTTCCCTCTGCCTACCCTGCTGTGTGCGGGATATAGCGTGAAGCTATATTTATATTTAAATTCTTTACTAAAAAAATCCCTTTTCGTTTTAATATATTGAAGCCATTATGGCGTAATGAGAAAACGTTTGACTGTAACCCCCATTGATCGTGGGTTCGATTCTTTACCCTACTCAGAAAAATTAAATTTTGAAAATTAAGCGTGAAAATATATTATTACCTTTAAAAAAATGTGGCCAGTCGTGGCCCAGTGGCACAAGCGTGTGACTGTAAACGACTGGTTGTAGGTTCGATTCCCGCTCGAGGAGAGGAAATTATATTTCCATTTTCTTCGCTCTGGTGTCGAGGTAAAGCGCGGCGTTAAGTTCCGCCACTTAACACACAAGCCTCCGAATTCGGCAGAAAGTGGGGAACGGGGTGTCTTAACAATAGGTCTGCCTCTGCCTACCCTGCTGTGTGCGAGATACAGCGTGAAGCTAAAATAAAAACAAATTTTAGTTTTAATGCAATATAAAGCACTTTGTGAACCAACACTATATTGTTCGTAAGCTCCATAGATTACTTGTGATGAACAAGTTATAACAAGCTCTTGTTCCAGCACGGGGGTAGAAAATTTAATTTTATAAGTAGAAATTCTTGTTTTGTTAGGGAAATTGTTAATTTAAGTAAATTTAATCATTTTAAAGCTTTTATATGGCAAATTATTTAATGTTTACGCTTTATCCCACATGATGAGATAGGCAGAGAGTTCGTAGTGTCAAGACACTCTAGAGATTACTTTAGATTCTTTCTACCTGAATTTAAGACATTATGTAATGAAAGGTGAAATTTAACACTGCGCTTTGCCTTACCAGAGAAGGGAAATTAAAATAAATTAAATATAATATAACCATTTCCGTGTGAGGTCGAACAATTATCGCGAGTCTGCATAGATTTGAAGCCTTGGATAATAAATGATTTTTTATAACCCAAAGTTAAGTGGTGGAACTCAACGCCGCACATTATCTTCGTCTTGTCAGAGCGGCAAAATTAAAATAATTTAATCATTCTTTAAAGCATTAATTTATTCCACAATCAATATGGCGGAAAATGAGTGAAATGCTAACACTAAATACTTTATGTACATATGTTGACATTAAATACATTAAATACTAGTGAAATTAGAAACTACAAGTGTTACTTGCATTTAGTCCCGTCGTTTATTTATTTTTAAATGAGTTTTCCTTCTCCACGGACACAGCTCCGTGCATTTGTTGTTCTTGATCTTGATTGTATTTCCTTTTCCTTTATTTTTTATTATTTTTTCTTTCACGACTTCTGTTGCTCGGTCAGTGTACTCAGCTACATGAAATCTTTATATTGTATAGTCCCATCTCAACTACTCCGCGAAGGATTTAAAGTAACTCATAGAATTTAGAAGAATATTTCCATTTAAAGTTTAAATGAACATGTAACACCTCTATCGCAGTGGGATAGCATCTGACTGTAAACACGATTGCTAGTGGGTTCAATTTCCGCTAAGGGAAGTGATAATTATTAAACTATTTTCATTTCCTTGTCCTGCACCTAAGACAAAGCACGTTGTAGAGTGCTACCACTCAACACGTAATATCTCAATTCGGGATATAACGCAATTATCGGAATGTTTTTTTAGCTTCACGCTGTATCCCGCACACAGCAGGGTAGGCAGAGGGAACCTAGTATTAAGACACTCCGTTCCCCACTTTCCACCAAATTCGGAGGCATTTCGTGTTAAGTGGCGGAACTTAACGCTGCGCTTTGCATCGACACCAGAGCGAAGAAAATGGAAATATTAAATGTTTCTACACGGAGTGTTATAACGCTAGATTATCTTTGTTCAATCTGATATGTGGAAAAAAGTATGTACATATATAGCTAGCTGCAAAACAACATCTAAAATATCATTTATTCATGCATAAACAAATAACTTTCCCGATTCTGGTGTATGGAAAGTTTGTTCAACAAGCTATTAATTTTATGAACGGTTTGATTTATACGTTTCGGATCGAAAATACGATGTAGGAAAATACAATTAATGGTAGGTATATCCATTAAAGCTTTTTGTTAGGCATTAGGTGACTTTGGTTAAATTACTGAAATCAAATTTTATTTTTATGTAAGTTTAAATATATATAATATTAAGTCAGGGCACTGCGTTAAGTTCCGTAACTTAATATGCAGTGTCTCGAAACTTGATGAAATTAGGAGAACGGAGTGTCTTGACACTAAGTTCTCTCTGCCTAGTGCATAGACTAATGAAAAAAGTACATATTTATGTACATATATATGGTACATATATATGTACCTTTTTTGAAATAAAATTTAAAAGTAAACATTTTATTAATTATTGCTAGTTATAATTTTTAAATACTCTTTTCATTCTTACATTTGATATCCATATTATAAGAGTGTATTAAAATAGCTAGTCCACCATCTTAGGTAAAAAGTGTTGAATAAACGTCATATATTCCAAACCAAAGGTGTATACAACATTTTAGCTCAATTAGTTAATGATATATACTTCAAAATAACGTTGCAAGATTATATTGCAAGTTAATAAAACGTTTGTAAAAAACGAGAAAAAGAAAACAATTACTTTTCCTTATATTTCAGCGTACTACATACTTACAATAATATCAAAATCAGTAGTCGTTCAACATTTCCATCAAACAGTGCTAATAAATTCGGGACTTTTAAGTATCAAGGTCATCAAAAGGCAAATCTGCAAAAATACCTTCACGCTTTATCTTTTTTCTTTCTTTAGAGGGAACTTAGTGTCAAGTCACTCTGTCTCTCAATTTCCGCCATAAACTGAGACATTGCGTGTCGAGTGGCGGAACTTAACCCCGCGTTATGTCTTAGGTACAAGAGCGAAGAAATGAAAATTTAAATATAATCTATCTTCCGAGTGGGAATCGAACCTACAACCATGCAAACAGACAATGCGATGGTAAGTGTGCTATTTATTTATTTATTAAGGACAACTAACATTATTTTCATTTTGTTCAGTCTGGTACAGAGGCAAAGCGCGGCGTTAAGTTCCGCCACTTAACACGCAATGCCTCCGAATTTGTCGGAAAGTGGGGAACGGAGTGTCTTAACACTAGGTTCCCTCTGCCTACCCTGCTGTGTGCGGGATACAGCGTGAAGCTAAAAAAAAAAAAAACCGACAAGACAAACACTAATAAAAGATACAAACACATTTAAAATAACATATATGCTAAGTATTGGCTTGATTACAAGCCCCCACGGCATGCATAGGAAAGGTTCAAACGTAAAAAACAAAAAAAATCTAAATACACTAATATAAATACTACATATAAAATGTATAATTATATTATTACTACTAATTACAATTTTGTAAACTTTAATATACAAGGTAATTAGACATCTACATCGTCAGAAAAAATGTAAATGCCTTGAGGCCACTCGTGGCCCAGTGGCACAAGCGTGTGACTGTAAACGACTGGCTGTAGGTTCGATTCCTACTCGAGGAGTGGAAATATTTAATATTTCCATTTTCTTCGCTCTGGTGTCGAGGTAAATCGCGGCGTTAAGTTCCGCCACTTAACACGCAAGCCTCCGAATTTGGCGGAAAGTGGGGAACGGAGTGTCTTAACACTAGGTTCCCTCTGCCTACCCTGCTGTGTGCGGGATACAGCGTGAAGCCTTGAGGATGAAAAGTTACTTCATTTAAGTTCAAATTTTTCAGTGCTACCGTTTTCCACTCCATGTCACCTGATTCGATCGTAAAACACATGTGCTCGCAACTGATCACAATACAATATTTTTATAGCACGAAACCGATATCTTTTCCAAGACGATCAGAATAAGAAGAAAAAAAATTTAAGGTGTCTTTTAGTTTCTTTTTCATATGATTGTTTTTTTTAACTTCACGCTGTATCTCGCACATAGAAGGGTAGGCAAAGGGAACTTAGTGTTAAGACACTCCGTTCTCCACTTTCTGCTGAATTCGGAGCCATTGCAAATTAAGTGGCGGAACCTAACGCCGCGCTTTGCATCGACACCAGAGTGAAAAAAAATGAAAATAATAAATATTTTCACTCCTCGATTGGGAATCGAACCCACAACCAGTCGCTTTAGAGGCACACTTTGTGCCTCTGCGCCACGACTGGTCCCATAATTTTATATTAATTTAATGTGATATTCAATTATATATTGACTATTGAGGGAGATAGACAGAGTTAATAAGTATCTTCCCATATCTTTATATATATTATAGGTTTCATGCTTCGTGCTTTTTACCACATAGCCGCTATTAACCAAATTCCCCTTCTCACTTTCAACTTACACTTACAATCCTTCACCCGAATAAAAAAAAATACATTTTTTATAGACTTAAAAAGTAAAAGCAATAATCATAAAACTATTTTAGTAATTACCTAACTTGGGGACAGTCGTGGCGCAGTGATACAAGCGTGTGACTGTAAACGGCTGGTTGTGAGTTCGATTCCCACTCTACCACTATTTAATATTTCCATTTTCTTGGCTCTGGTATTGAGATAAAGCACGGCGTTAAGTTCCGCCACTTAACACGCAATACCTCCGAATTCAGAGGAAAGTGGCAGACGGAGTGTCTTAACACTAAGTTCCATTTGCCTACCCTGTCGTATACGGGATACAGCGTGAAGCTAAAAAAAAACCAACTTATACTTCTTATAACTAAGCCTTAACATCTAGAATACAGTTCAATAAACTCAAATAATAAAAATATTTACTACAATAATGTATAAACGAATATAAATAACGATTTCTTTCAAACACCTGCGGCGCATTTCAAAAAGATACATGAAAGGAGATTTACCAAATAAGGCTTGCTTTCCACTTTCACAACGTTAATATTATTGATATAGCTTCACGCTTTTTTTCTTATAGCAGAGTTTTCAGAGAGAATTTAGTGTCAAGACACTCTGTTTTTTACTTTCCTACCGAATTGTTAATATTGCGTAATGGTCGAACTTAACGCCTCGCTAAACCTTACCTTAGATGATAAATAAAAATAGCTTAGGTTAATATGTATAGTGATTTAGAGGCAGTCGTGGCTGGCACAAGGGGAAGTTTTTATATTTATAATTATCAGTTCGTTGCTCTGGTACTCAAGATAAAGTTCGATGTTCAGTTCCACCAAACAACACGCAATGTGAAAAAGACATTGAGAAATCGTATAAAAATTTGAACGCAGCGGGATTCGAACCCGCGCCTCCAGAATACCGTCCAGGCGCTCTCATCACTGAGCCATGCGTTCTACTACCAGCTACGTTGAAATTCTTATTACAATTTATTTTTGTTGTTAGCATCTCTGTAGAGAGATTTATACAAATTTCTGCTACCCGCTACTATTTATTCGACGAACAATCATTTGGTAAGAGAGAATGCTATTTATTAAAATACTTCTAAACATTTTTAAAGTGTATAAAAAGACATTTAGAAAACGTATAATTTTCAATTTTCCTAAGTGTGGAATAACACTTTAAAAATGTTTAAAAGTAAAAAAAAAACACGCAATGTCTCGATATCGAGCGGAAAATAGAGGACGGAGTGTCTTGACACTAGATTCTCTCTGAACCAGCTAAACAGATAAAAGCGTGAAGTAGTTTCTATAGTTATTCCCATGAATACGGGTCCCACAACAAACATGTTTACAGGTAGACACTCTCCCACTGTCTTAAAATATATAGAAATAGTTATAGTATAGCTTTAAATAAAACGTTATCCTTAACCGTAGGTCACTTTGATCTTTGAACGCTCAACTGGAATTTTAATCATATCCAACCCTTAACTGATCATTGACCGACGGCGAAAATACCAGTCGAAGCCGTTTATAGCAAAAGATAAGCTTAAAAAGATAAGCTTTAAAAATAATATAAATGCTAACGGAATACGTAAATACGTGTGGTGTCTATTTTCATTTTTCAGCTATTTTAAAAATAAAAAATATTGTGTTTTATTTAGGTAGTATTTTAATCGGGCTATCGTGGCATCTGACTATGTTCGCGATGGTTGTAAGTTCCATTCTAAATTGGAGGAATAGTAATTTTAAATTATTTCTATTTCTTTGATATGGTACCAAAAAAGCAACGTCGAGTTGGACAGATTACAGAAAATAATTATTAGATTATGACTATCAAGGTTGAAGCGTTGTGAGTTACTTTTAAAAAAAATGACTGATAGACACTTAATTTAATTGTTTTTTTTTGAGAAAGTTTCCATAGTTAGGAACACAAAATAAAATTTACTTCAATAATTCATCACACAGTATTTATTTTCATACGTAATTTTTTAAATATTTTAATATTCATAATGTTTTTTAATCTCCATTAAATTGTAAAAGCACTAGCTCATATGTCACGATGGTGCCTACAACCTGGAACAAAATATATTTTTGTTATCAACAAAAAACTGCTACATAAATAAAATATATATAATGATATGAGGAAGGATGGATGATGGAATAATTATATTTAAAGATTCATTTTCATTCATTTCCCGAATTTAAAAAAAAGAAGCATTCCTCTCTAGTTCACACCGTTGAGTTCTGCTACGTAGTGTCATTTCGGGCGGAATATCAAGACTGGAGTGTCTTGACACTAAGTTCTCTCTGACTACTTTTACCGACTCCTTACTATTCATTAAAAAGCGTCAAGCTACATAGACATTTTAATATAAACAGGGATAACGCAAAAAATAAGAAATTTTACATTCACACATTTCCCTAGTTTGACATAAACACAGCAGGGTGGGCAGAGCGGACCTAGTGTTAAGGCACTCCCCTAATGAGGTTATGAAATATATGTATATAATGAAAATTGATTTTAAAACTTACAGATAAAACTAATTCCTTAGTGACATAGAAGAAGTTGAGGCCACTCAGCGCCACTGTATCGCCGTGAAGTTGTTCGATGAATCGTTGTACCTGTACAGTAATTTGATTTATTTATTTATTTGTATTTACTTGAAATTGTGTTTCGCTGTTTTATTAGAAATCGCGTAATTTAGACTGTTAGAAAACGTATAAAAATTTGATCGCAGCGGAATTCTACCCGCGTTTCTTGGAAACGTCCACGCGCTAACGCGCGCGACCGCTAAGCTATGCGTTCTATTACCAGTTACGTCAAAAATGTTATACTAACAAGATAAATAAGTTGTAATACATGTATAAGAATTTCAATCTTCGCTGCGTTCAATTTTTTTTTGTTAGCTTCACGCTGTATCCCGCGCACAGTAGGGTAGGCAGAGGGAACCTAGTGTTATGACACTCCGTTGCCCACTTTCCGTCGAATTCGGAGGCATTGCGTGTTAAATGGCGGAACTTAACGCCGCGCTTTACCTCGGCACCAGAGCGAAGAAAATGGAAATATTAAATATTTCCACTCCTCAAGTGGGAATCGAACCCACAACCAGTCGTTTACAGTCACACGCTTGTGCCACTGGGCAACGACTAATAATATATGATTTCTAAAAATGTCTTTTTCACCGAATAAACATGTAATAAACCTGCATCAATCGCCATCAATGTCAACTGGATATTTCTAATAAAACACCGTTACAAAAGTGAACACAAACTTCGGCTCACTAAGAATTATTCTGTAGTTGAAACTTAAAATGACTGGACTATGAATCCTTTAAGAACTTTTAGTACCACTTGAAAATATTGTCATTTCCTCGCTATTAAACTTTTGAAACTGCTTTTATTTGCTTTTATTTATTTACTTTTCTCTTGAATATATTATTTTTATGCATCTTTATGCCTTTTTTGTGTAGGATAGTCAAAGAGAACCTTGTGTTAAGACACTCCGTTCTCCATTTTCATTGTTATATACAATGCAATTCTAACATACAGCGCGGCGTTGAGTTCCACCACTCAACAACCAATGTTTCAAATTTAGACATAAAGCGGAGAACAAAATGTCTTGACACTAAATTCTCTACTACCCTACTGTGCTATAGATACTCACTTCAGTACAATATGAAGGCGACGGTACATTGTAAAGAGAAGGTGCCGCCACTAACGACGCAGAATGCACTCTTGCAGCTATTATAGATACCAGAAAAGACCGTAAAATGACAAACGCCAATGAAAACGTGTAGTAGATGACGTCTTCATATCCGTTAAATAATCTGAAAGAAAATGAGCTAAATTTTATATTTTTTGTGGTAGTTTGGTGGTAGGAGATTCGTTCTCCGACTGACTCGCGACCACTATCATGTCAAAGACGAACCGCCAAACATCTGATGATGTGTTCCGGTTCGATGCCATGTAAGCCAGCTCTCCCTATTCCCACCATTCCCATTCTTCCTCCCTCCTTCTGTCCTACAATAAGGCTGGCAACGCATCCATAACTCTAATGTTGTGGATGTCTATGGGCGAAGGTAACCATTTAACACCAGGTGGGCCTTCTGCTCGTTTGCCTCCTTTATTCCATAAAAAAAAAAAAAATTAAGTTAAGATTATAAGTAGTTAATGGAAATTGGCAATTATTAATTAAATATTCCTGTCTGTCTCACTCTAGATGCCACATATCGTGGTCAGATACACCCATAACTAAAGGGAACTAATTATTATAGACCTCTCTCAGATAATGAGCTTTAAACAAGTTATTTTCTTTAAAATTTAAATAAACCAATAGTAAAACTCCACAATATATTTTGGATTAACGTCTACAGAAACTTATAGTTAGTATAACACAATGTTAAGCTTATTAATCTAAAAAAATTACCCCTTGCACTGTCCCGCTATTTTCTTTTTATACTTGTATATCTATCTACTTTAAGAAAAAGGTTGCCTGTAAGAAATCACTTATAGTGATAAGGCCGCTTTTGCACTAATATGTACAACATTCAATTGTTAATTAATATTTATTTTATTATCTTTTGTTTTGTGCAATAAAGACTTTTCATTCATTCATTCATTCATTCAATATGCAGAAGTAATATCACTTGAATACAATAACCTACATTGAATAGCTATCATTGCATTTAATAATAAAATTGTAATTTATATTGGAAAAAAATAACTATTGTGATTCTCACTGGCAGATGCAGATGCAAATACAAGTGCAGTTTCACATAAAAGAGCAGGCCTTATATATGTAGCTTAATAAAGAAAGGTACAATAATTTACTTTAAATTTTTCACAGTGTATAACGTCGTTTAACGACGTTTTTTCATTGAAGACAGACAAAAGGAAGTGTTAAAAAATAGCTATCTTTCGGCATCCAATATTATTTTCTTGCTAACAATATTGTAAAATAAGTTACCCATTAGAATGATTGAGACATGTGTGATGATCCGGAGACTCGTGCGGCACGTTGATGCCTACTCTGTAAAAGAATTATATTAGGACTGATGATAATTTGTACTGATGCTATATATGCTAAACTATTTTAGTAAATTATGGGGAATATAAGGTATACAGAAATACTTGATAATAGATCACTGTTAAGATACTAATTTCAAGTTATGGTAAAAGTAGCTAATTGAAATTTCAAAGTATATAAAAATATTATATAGTAGAAATAAGTATAGTAAATGTAATACTCGCTTAGGTAATTTAAAACGTCATTTTAGTTTTGAGTAGCATGTCAATGTAATTTAAGAATTGTAATCAAAGAATTAAGGAAAAAAGGATACGAGAACGGGTGTATGTAGAGTTTGATTAATTGAATAAAAAAAAAACAGTAGCAGTCGTGGGACTTCTGATAAAAATGAAAATGGAACTATTAATTTGAGTGTAATTAAAACTATATGCAAAAATTATATGATTTTTTTTATGTTTTATTTATTAGTTACATATGATGGGTTAAACAAATCATGAACAAAATATAAATACAAAGTGGTTGAAAAAATAATTAATATACAATTATCTTAATCATACATAGTATTTATATATACACGAATTTCAATTTCAATGCTATTATCATTAGCATGTCGGTGACGCGAACCGAGGATTTTACCCTTTACCAAAACGCTCAACGCGCCTAAAGAAAGTTGGCACGGCAAAAAAAAAAAAAAAAAAAAAAAAAGAGAGATAGAGAGTAGAGAGAGAGAGAGAGAGAGAGATAGAGAGAGAGAGATAGAGAGAGAGAGAGATAGATAGAGAGAGATAGAGAGAGAGAGAGAGATAGAGATAGATATAGATATATAGATATAGAGAGATATAGATAGATATATATAGATATATATATATATATATATATATATATATATATATATATATATATATATATATATATATATATATTATATTATTCAAGACAATGTATTAATTGCTTTACAGATAAATTAAATACGCGTTGCGACTTCACTTTATAATAAAAAAAGATCTGAATCCTATGTTTTCTTTGACTTTATGCGGGAAAAAATATGATGTGGAGAAAAATATATAGATACTTACGATAGTACATGATAAAGTTGTAAGCATATAAAGAATAGATTACATGCAAAAGATACGAATATAAGACTGTTAATGACATCGTCGAAGTCTCGGATCAGGCGAGTCGCTCTGTTGTAATCTTCGCGTAGAGAACGCCAGTAAGAAGCGGGCAAATACTGAAAATATAAAAAATGTATGTTTTTTTTTTCAGCTTCACGCGTAGTAGAGTGGTCAGAGAGAACATAATGTGATGACAGTCCGTTATTGACTTTCCACTTGAACTCGAGGCAAGACGTATTAGGTGGCGGAGTCAACGTCGTTCTATTTTCACAATTTTTTTTACAGAAAGTAGTTTAATTACATAGAGAGAGAGAATAAACTTAAAAATTCACCGCGTTGGTGCCTATTGTGTTGCAGAGAGAAGCTCAGAACAGCGCCTAGTACTTTATTATAGTATATAAGGCATAGACTTAAGTCACCCCAGTTTAACATATGCATTAACGCTAGCCTCCTCTATCTGAGCTCTTATCATTGAAATTGATATTTCCTTAGGTACCATGGCGAAGAAATGAAAATTTAAATATAATCATTCCCTACGTGGGAATGGAACCCACAACATTCAGTCAGACGTTGTTCCACCGCACCACGACGGCCTTCTGTATAAAAGTATAGCTTTGACCTGTAGCACTACTGTATTGTAGAAGCGATATATGCATAAATGTTTTTAATGTTTAATGCAATAGTCTCACCTGGCCCTCATGAGATAGAATCTTCTTGTTTACTTGCTCCAAAACCGATCCCAAGTAGTAACTAATACAGACAATGAACATGTGCGCAAAGTTCCAGCTCAGTGTTGACAATAAGTTTTGAATCTGAGGAAAAAAAATGATTAAATGCAAAAATATATAACAGTCCCATATATATATATATATATATATATATATATATATATATATATATATATATATATATATATATATATATATATATATATATATATATGTTTTTAATTCTAATTCGTTTCGCACAACAGGGTAGTTAGTTAAAATTTTCTGTTAAGACACCCTGTTAGTAGTGGAACTAAACGCCCGAAAATAATTTGAAGACAATCATTAAGAGGGCTAAGCCTTGGACTTTCAGCATTAACTTAATTTATACGAATAATGTTAAATGTGAAGATAAAAAATATATAAGAAATATTACCAACAAATAGATTCCTATATAAGGTGAATAAGTGACTTTCAGATCAAAAAGCCACGGAAATACAACTCTTGAAAACGTCTCAAATTTATCAGCACTGTCTGGATAGCAATCTTGTACGACTGCTAGTTTTGATATTATTGTAAGTATATGCTCCACTGAAATATAAAGAAAAATAAATTATTTTATGCAGTTTTTAGTTTTTCACAAGCTTTTATTTAACTTGCAATCAAATTTTAAAGTATATCATCGCAAACCGACTGAGTGGAAATTTTGTATATACGTTTAGTTTGGATGCCAATGTATAGTTAAGCATGTCACGTCATTAACTAAGCCCAACATGGTGAAACATCCAAGATTGGAGACTAGTTATTTTTAGTGCACTCCAATAATATCATTATCAAATAAAAGAGCTTGCTGAGAGTATATATTTTGAAAAAAATACCTTTAATATATTCTTTTATAGTCATGGTAGTTAGGAAGAGCCTAGTGACAAGATACTCCGTTCTCTGTTTGTCGTTCGAAATTGAAATATTGAATATTGAATGCAAGTTAATTTTTCGTCTTTACTAAGTGTACGAATAAAAATAATTTAAATTTAATTATTACTTTCTGTGTGAATCGAACCCACAAGCAATTGAGCATAAGCTGCAATTTGAGCATAAAGCAATGTCCACTTAGTATGTCAACTTTAAATTAACTGTTTTTTAAGTATTAAATAACAGTTAGATTTAACAGTTAATTAAATTTAAAAAATTGAAGTCATTGGAATGTGTCAGACAGTATAGTCGTGCACACGATGGTTGTAGGTTCAAGTTCCATTTCTACTTAGTTCGAGGTACCTTTGCTCAGCCAAATATGGAAAACTGAGGGAAATAAAAAGTATTATAACGATCGAATCCACAACTTGACATTAAAATTCTGATAGAAACTTCCCAATATCGCTACCACGGCTTCAATTACTATAGTAGTTACGTGTTTTTCTCCACAATTTCGTTTGCGTGGACTTTACAATCCCCGCTATACTATTTGCATTTTTACTTATAGTTTTGATTGGAAAACTTAAAATTCGGTTGTTTTCATTTCTTTAGAAAATCGTCTCTTACAGTTTCCTATACTTTCCAAGGAATCAACAAGCCAATATTTAATGTTTTACATTCAATAAGTGTCAACTATGTGGTGTCTATCTTTGCAAAATAAATAAAGAATTAGTGAGATCTTTTTGTTTCGCGATTATTGCACATTTTGAAATAAAACTATTTTTAACCACAATAATCGTGTATATTTTTGATATTCGGATATATATTTTTAGAAAACTCGACGTTTCGAATATTGTAGTGTCCATGATCACTAGACTAGATGAAGACTTAGGTGACATTAGTCTGTCAATTAATACATTATTTTATTAAACTACCGCCAACGGTTTCTTAATTTTTGCAACCACATCAGAGGGCAAGGTACATTCAGCTCATTTCAATCATAGGAATAATTTTAATTTTTATTGATGACTAAAGCTACATACATAGATAGAAATACTATATTACTTATGCAAATAGCAATATATTAGGCTTTTCAAATCAGTTCAGAGCTTGCAAAGGCGATCCTATCGGTGTTAGCAATTTCCGATAGACAAACTTTCCAGATTGGAACTAAAACTAATTAAAAAAAGTAGAAAAAACTAACTCACTCAAAAAAATGTTTTATCCAAAAGGGTATCGCTAAATTAATTAAATTTATATATACCAGTAGATATCAAAAGTTTATTAATTTCTCACGAGGCACTAACTTCCAGGGACAGTGTACGCGTGACTTCTATTTCAGGGGTAACTTTAAATATTGTTAGTTACGTTAATTATGTTATAAGCTTTAGAGTTTATTTTGTATTTATATAAATGTACCGTGCTGTTTTTTTCTTAGTTTTACTTTTTTTAAAGTGAAACTTGAAACTACAGTCAACAAAATTAATGGCCATGCTCCAAGTATGGTGTACAGTTCCTAATTTCGGAACTTTATTCACTGCAAGCTTTTGAAAACAATTTTATTATAAATATTCCTGTCAGTCTTTTTTCCGGCTTCACGTTTTTTCCCAGGTCATATATATAGAGAAGCTAGTGTCAAGACATTCCACTTTCTGCTCAACATAGAGACAGAGACATAAGTTTTTTTTTTCAAGTCAATTTGGAGTTTTATAATTATTCATTAGCTTTGTCAAAATTATATAATTATATCACTATGTAAAAATAACTATAAAATTTCATACTCACCTAATGTAAGACCCAGTATAGCAAAGAACACGGCATTGCTTCTATAAATTGCACTGGGATCGACATATTCGTTGAGATTGGACGAGGCCACTTGCCTTATTAAATAGTTCCATTTAGTTGACAGACGTATGAATAAAACGTTAGTGACGAAATTCGAGAAATAAAATGAGAAAAATGCTGCAAAAAATAAAAAAATTGATAATGATCAATAATTACTAATATATAAGTCTAAATTACCAGTCATAAATAAAAATATTTATTTTCAGTAATACTTAGAGATCAACACTAAGACCCTTTAAAGTTGTTCTTACAGGTTCATACTTCTTTCCGCACGGCGGGGTAGTCAGAGAAGACCTAGTATCAAGACATTTGCTGTCCGAAATCCAGACATTGCGTGTTAGTGGTGGAATTAAACGCCGCACTTTGTATTAGATACCAGAGCGAATTCCCGTGAGTGGAAATCGAACCTACAATCATCGCGTTGCAGTCAGACGCTGTACCACTGCGTTAAAAATATATATATATTTTTTAGCTTCACGCTGTATCTCGCACATAGCAGGGTAGGCAGAGGGAACCTAGTATTAAGATACTCCGTTCCCCACTTTCCGCCGAATTCGGAGGCATTGCGTGTTGTGGCGGAACTTAACGCCGCGCTTTACCTCGATACCAGAGCGAAGAAGATGGAAATATTAAATATTTCCACTCCTCGAGTGGGAATCGAACCCACAACCAGTCGTTTACAGTCACACGTTTGAGCCACAGGGCCACGACTGGCCACATATAAAAATATAAATGAAACGTCAATATACATAATAAACGATTGATTTATGTATAAAGCCTTTACCAATTACGTGAAGATTCACAAGTGAGACCGTCATTTTGTAAAAGCATACAACAGCAGCGAAAAGCTGCCCGAAGCTTACTGCAAAGCTTATTGAGTATCTCCATGATAGAAAGTGATATCTGCAAGATTAATTAAATGATAGTGAAATAATTGCATAATTGATTATTTTTCAGCTTCACGTTTATTCCCTTATAGTTGAGTAGTCAAGGGACCTATTATCAGGGTACTCAGTTTTTTACTTTCCGCCCAAATTGAATAGTTGCGTGTTGAGGGGCGGAGCTTAACGCCGCGTTTTGTCAACTCACCAGAGCGGAGAAATGAAAGTAATTTAGTTATATTCACCATTCCCCTAATGGGAATCGAACTCACAACCGCTTATACGCTGGCCACGATGACCTTATCATAATTGTTATATAGAAAATATAATATCGGTATATTTTCTTACGTCTTTCCAAAATATATATGTGATTTTAATGTTGAACTAATATTAAGTAGTCGTGCAAAAAAGTACATTTAAAAAAATTTGAGCCCACGTGCCCTCGGATAGCCCTTGTAAGTGCGCTAACTAAATAATGTACATAATCCATATTACGACAACAACTCGTGAGTCAGTCGTGCTTTTGATTGTAAACGAGAAGGTTGTCGGAATTACTTTCACGTTTCCGTTTCGATAACTTGAGAAAAATTGAACGTGGTAGGATTCGAACCTGCGCCTTTTCCAGCATACATTCCAAAAATGCTTTTCAATATCTTAAGTGTAATTCAGAAATAACACTTTAAAATGGTTAAAAATATCTTACTTTGAGTCAGGTGTTTCAGGACTTGTAGTATCAATCATAGGGAATATGCCAAAGCACTGACCAGTCAACAAGAAGTACTTCATAGATCGCTGGAACACTTCAACTTGGCTAGTAACGTGCGGGTTACGTGAAAAATATTTAATTATGTGTGATACTGAAAGTTGAAAATATTTAATAATAGTTTATTAGTTTATTTTAATATCATATTAAATTTAAAAACAATTGATTGTGACATAAAAAAGGGAAATGTACCAAAAGCGGTTTTGGCTGGCTAATTATTTTTTTAACACCTGCATGCTTTTGCCCGTATAGGAGGGAAGTCAGGGAGAACCTAGTGTTAAGACACTCCGTCCTGTACTTTCCGTCCTGTACTCTCCGCAGGTAATCGAGATATTGCGTGTTAAGTGGCGGAATCGCGCTTTATCTTAGGTACCAGGAAAAGATGTTATAGTTTTAAATTAAATTGTGGGTATTCAACATTCAGTAAACATTAAACATATTTATAAATATATAGATACATACAATAAATATTATGTAACTTACAATAATAAGTTACATTTATATCCTTTGAAAACAAAAGTATTTAACAGAACGAATTTCAAAATCAAATCTAATAATTATAAGTTGAAAAAAAGGGCAAACCTAAAACCCATAAAAATGAATTTGATATACGACTGAAACTGTCTTCATATGCAGTGGATCTGCGTTTGATTCCCACTCGGAAAAACGATCATAATTTGTTTATTTTCCATTACTCCGGCCTCGTAAACGAGACAAAGCGCGGCGTTGAGTTCCTCCGCTCATACTTAATGTCTTGAATTCTGGCGAAAAATGGACAATGGAGTGTCTTGACATTAGTTACTTTCTGACTACGCGGGAAAAATGAGAAGATATTAGAAAATTTGAAAGTTTAAAAGACTTGGGTCAGATATGGTGTCACTACGGAATAATCCTAATTGCAGGATTCCAACACCCGACGTGCAGTGTCTAAACAACTTTAATACTTACGATATCCAACTTTGAAGAACTTCCTTTTCGCGTTGATTAGAGTTTTCATCTTTTTCCTACAAGCATAAGTACACCAACATTGATTAGTGTTGTTTGTCTTTGTATTTTTTTTATATAATTTACACTTTATTTTGAAGTCAATTACGTAAACGTTCTCCCAGGGAGCTGCTGATATAGAAATTCCTTCCATGTGAACAGTTTTGAGTGTTGACATCATCGGCGTGAGAAATGTAAAATTGCAATTTGTGAATTATAATTTTATTGTATTTTCTGGATCATTTATTTTTAAAACTTACATCGAGTAGGTCTTACTTTAGTTTAGATAATAAGTTAAATGTAATTATTTTTAATTAATTAAATTAGTTTTAAATAGTTTTTGGTTTTTTTTCGACCTTTTGACTGTAGCTAACGTAACTAGTCATAGTGGCACAATGTGACAGCATCTGACTGTGTACGCAATGGTTACGGGGTTGATACCCACTCAGGGGAATGATTATATAATTATATTTTTTATTTCTCCTCTCGGAACTTAACGCACCGCATCGGCGTTAAGTTCCGCCACCTAAACACGCCATATCTCGATTTCTGATGGAAAATGGAGAACAGAGTGTCTCAACACTAAGTTTTCTCTGACTCCCCTTCGAGTAAAAGCGTGAAAGCGTTAAATAGTAAAAATAATAATAATATTACTTACTTGTTAATAAATGGCCGCTCATTATTTTCATTTGTATACGTTTTTAAGCCTATTAAAGTTATTCCATTATTGATGTCAGCGTTCAAATTTTCTGTAAAGCATGACAAGATAAAAATAATAAAAAGATGTATATTGTATTCCAAATTAATAATCGTTTTCCTCTTGTGTGTGAATACGATTGGTTATTGATTCGATTCCCACTTGACTGACACAATTATTATATTTAAATTATTTTCAATTTCTCCTCTGGTTGATATCTAATACAACGTGAAACCTTGATTTCGCCTCTCAATACGTAATGTCTCGATTTCGGGCAGAAAGTGGATAACAGAGTGGCATTACACTATGTTTTCTTTATAACGTTTCTAAGCATGAAAATGTAAAAAAATGAAGGTTAAAAAATTCAATTTAATTTCCAAAATCTCTCTAAGTTTTTCATGTATGAAAAAAATAAAAAATAAAATGGGTCTATTCGGCCACGAAACATGTTAAACGTTTTTAAAAAAGAAAAATGTTAATAAACGGGACTCGAATCCAGACCTCTAGGAAACTGTCGAAGCGTAGGACTAATGATAATTAAATATTAATTTGGTCGTCAGACCTGGCTACATACATTGTATATCTTAATTTGCAAGCAATTCCAATGACAAAAAGTAGGTCAAAATAGCGTTGCAAACGTTAATATATTGATTGATTAATAGATATTGGTGAAGCAAATAAAAGAATTTTAGAATACTTACCTTTACCTTTTTCATTATAACTCTTCACATTAACTTGTTTAGGTTTTACAGACATGTTATAAGTAAACTGTACTTCAGGATTTGAGTTAGTTTTCCATCGGAACGAAGGCTGTATAATAAATTATATGCTCGATCACACGTAAATAATGTATGAACATGTCAATTCTTCAAGTTCTACAGCGATTCGACCTTAGGCTTTTACGATATTAAATATTAAATGATAAATGAAAAAGTATTTTCGAATTTCATTTGGAAAAATGATTTTGTGGTACAGTTCCGTATATATATTAATTTTTAGGTAGAGAGACTTAGTGTTAAGACACTCCGTTCTCCACTTTCTGTTCAACTTTCAAACATAACGTGTGTTAAAAGATAGTTACTGAACTCAACACCATACTATGTCTCACCAGAGTGGAGAAACGGATTTTTTTTAGCTTCACGCTGCATCCCGCACGCAGCAGGATAGGCAAAGGGAACGTAAGACATTCCGTTCCTCACGCACCGCCGAATTCAGAGGCATTGCATGTTAAGTGGCGTAACTTAACGCCGCGCTTTGTGTCTGTTACCAGAGCGAAAGAAATGAAAATATTATATATTTCCACTCCTCGAATGGGAATCGAACCCACAACCACTCTTTTACAGTCACACGTCCGTACCACTGCGCCACGACTGGCCTACAGATACGGAAATAATTGAAATGAATGGGAATCGCACCTACAACCATTCACGTTTAGAATCAGTGGCTATCACACTACGCCATTATGGCGTTTAAATTTAATTTCAAATTTTGAACATCTTTCGAGTAACAAAAATGGAAACTATTTATAAATAAAGCAATATCAAAATAAAGTCGTCAATATAATTTGGTACTATTTAACGCTTCAACTGAAAGTTCGTTCATTATCGGTCAATTACTCGGCTTAAGTTGCAATCGTATCGGATTATACACTGTTTATTTCAATTGTTTGGTGTTTGTTTCAACTGAAAAACTAATTCAATTTATAAATAGTAGAAAAAAATATTTTTAGTTAAGATTAATAGGTAGATATACAAAAGCCAGTCGTGGCCCGTCGTGGCCCAGTGGCACAAGCGTGTGACTGTAAACGACTGGTTGTGGGTTCGATTCCCACTCGAGGAGTGGAAATATTTAATATTTCCATTTTCTTCGCTCTGGTGTTGAGGTAAAGCGCGGCGTTAAGTTCCGCCACTTAACACCCAATGACTCCGAATTCGGGAAAGTGGGGAACGGAGTATCTTAATACTAGGTTCCCTCTGCCTACCCTGCTGTGAGCGGGATACAGCGTGAAGCTGAAAAAAAAAATACAAAGGCAGAGTAGTGTTAGATACTCCATATTTTTTTTCTTAATTGGAACCATTATGGGTTGAGATAGCGGAATTCAACGCCGCGATTCCTCCTACCATAGTAGAAAACTGAAAAAAAACTGAAAACTCAGAACCACCGCTTTTATAACGGGAAATTGTTCAACTATACAACGAGGATATTTGATTTTATATTCTAATATAATTTGAATATATTCAAAAGCCATCGTGGTGTAGTAGACCAGCAAACTGATATTAGACGAGATTGGTTATGGTTTCTATTCCCACTTTGGGAAATGACTAAGTATGTTTAAATATTATCATTTCTCTTCTGTGATAAGACAAAGTAGTTGAGTTTCGCCACTCCACACCAGTTTCAAGTTCGATTGGAATGTGGGAAATGATTAAAAAAAGGATTAAAAAAAATCCTACTACCTGTGATGCAGAAAAAAGGTTGATTGTAAATGGAGAACGGAGTGTCTCGACACTAGGTCCTCTCTGACTACTCTACGAAAAACAAAATTATGAGGTTGTTCTTTCTCTTTTTATTCAAATCAACGAACCCTATACGTTTTATGTATAAAGAATGTAAATATAACGTCATTTACTTTACATTTCAACATGTCTTCATTTAATAAGTGAGTAAACATGTTGGAAATAAATAAAATCATTTATAGTAATAAATCAACTTCGTGTTATCTGTCATCCTTAATATCAGTTTATAGAGATTATTATAAATTAGTAAGTTAAATATGATTACTTTTTAGGTATTATTCACATTGCTATTATTTCTTAAACTTATTAATATTTAAGCTATGGCTTATTAAGGGGACAAATTGCAAAAGCTTCGAGCTCAGGCCTAACTTGGGGAACGGGAGTGTCTAGACACTAGGTACCTACTTTTCAGTAATGACTCTCTGTTCTCCACCTTTCGTCCGAATTCGGGACATCACGTATTGAGTGTGAAACTTAAAGTCGCGCTTTGATTTATCAGAACAGCGGAGACATGAAAATAATTCACGATTAATCATTTCACTGAGTGGGAATCGAATCCGTAAACATCGCGTGTACAAGACGCTGTTACACTACGCCACTCGCTGTTATTCATATATTAAAAAATATATATTAAATCAAATTAAAGGTATGACTGTAATGCGATTGGATGTGGTTTCGATTCCCACTCGAGGAGTGGAAATATTTATATTTCCAGTTTCTTCGCTCTGCTGTCGAGACAAAGCGCGGCGTTAAGTTCCGCCACTTAGCACGCAATGCTTTCGAATTCAGTGTCTTAACACTAGGTTCCCTCTATCTACCCTGCTGTATGCGGAATTACGGAGTGAAGTTAAAAAAAAATTGAGTAGTAGTCATTTAAAATGTGGCTTTTCAAGAATACAAAATGGCTATAGTTTTTAACGCAGGCGAAGCCGTGAACGGGTCACTAGTAATTTATATATTTCTACTTATATATGCTTGTATGTATATTGTACATATTAAAATAAACACAATATGGTCAAGCCCTAACTTGAACTAATGTATCGGAATAATACAAATTTCTCACTAAAACTCCTCATAATACGTTCAAAGGAGTCAAAATGAGCGGAAAATATCCGAAGCAAATGAAAGGTTTCTACGAATGTGTACGAAAAATATTGTACGCTTGTAGAATAGCGGGCTTCTTGCCCATTTCCGGTTTGCTAAATGCTCATAGCGAATTTTCTAGGTAATTTTTAAATAATATTATGTATTCTATTACATTGAGGCCAGTCGTGGCCAATAGTGTGACTATAAACGCGACAGGTTGTGGGTTCGATTCCTACTCGAGGATTGGAAATATTTAATATTTCCATTTTCTTTGCTCTGGTATCAAGGCTTGAAATTTTTAGTTGTGGCGTTAACTCGCAATGCCTCCATATTCGGCAGACAATGGAGAACGCAACGTTTTAACACCAGGTTCCCTGTGCCTACACTGTTGTGTGCAGGATACAGCGTGCAGCTAAAAAAAATACATTGACAAAGCTTTTTTTTTTGACAGAACTTATTTTCTCTTCATAGTTAAAGTTACTAGAGGTCGTTGTAACCCTGTAACCCTGTAGGAGTCTGACTGTAACGCGATGGTTGTGGGTTCGATTCAACATAGCAAAGTTCCTCCTTTGCTAATATCTAGTTTTAAGATACTCTGTTATCCACTTTCAACCTGAATTCTGAATATTGTAAAGAACCCACTACCAGTGTGCTAATAGTACAGGAGAGTGGAGAAATGATAATTGTTTAAATGTAACCATTTCTCTCACCACGCCACGGTCCTACACGGCGTCAGATATTATTAACAACAATAATAATATTACATTAGTTTTATTTTTATATAAAACAATATTTACAGATGCACTTGGTCTTCATACAATTTATACTACATTATAAGTTTGATACTGTTGGTCGTTGGAGGTGTCATAAAGTATAATAATAATCAGCATCCTGGAGATCATTTCAGGGAAATGGGTATGTCTAACAAAATTGTAATATAGAATTCGTTTAAATAGATTAAAAATAAAAACAGCGTTAAGTTCCGCTAAAAAAAGTAAGAAAATTAAGACTGATTATTTGAATTAAAATAAAAACCTAACTTTATTTATTATTGAAATAATTAGAGATCATCGTAGGGTAGTGTAACAGCATCTAACAATAAACTCAATGGCTGTGAGTCCCACTCGGAGGGGCAAGACCAAATGCGGCGTTAAGCTTAAAGCTCAACACGCAATATTTCAGATTCAAAGGGGAAGTGGAGAAAGTAGTGTCTTGACTTTGATTATCCTGTTATGCGGGAAAAAGGGTAAAGATGAAAATAAATTACAAAAATGAACCGCTACTTTAAGTGCGATAAAGAAATAATATTAAAAATATTTTTTTCCGCTAATTACTAAATAACAATTTTTTTAACTACTTTAACTAGAAAAATGTATACCACAATTTAATTTTAAAAGTACCACTGCATCAAACGATGTATAATCCACAGTCACTGGTACACTGACTGCACTGTTTACTGACAGGACAAATATTCTATCATATAGTAATGTAGTACAATTTTATAACGAAAATTATATGTACTTTTAGAAATAATTTTATTTAATAATGTTTACATGTTGTTATGGTACAGTAGGAATTGTTGAATGTAAAATTTATACGCGTTGGCCGTTGGTTCGATTCCCACTCGCGGGAAAGATTACGTGTGAATTTATTGTCTCGCCTTTATAATAAAGATGTTGAGATCCTCCACTCATTACACGATCTCTGAAAGTTAATAGAAGCAGGGAGAGTGGAATATTTAAACAATAAATCCTTTGTCTTGTTACCAGAGCAGAGAAAGGAAAATAGTTATAATATTATTTTCTCTACTTAAATATTGAATATCCTCCCAAGTGGGTGTGGGCACGTGGGCAAGTGCTAATAAAACCCACAACCAATTACCTTTGCAGTCAAACGCCCTCCTAATTCACCATGTGAAGGTGACCTCATGTTTAAAATACATAAAAGTACAAAAAAATATATTTATTTTAGGTATATTTTTAAAACAATGTCTAGCGATTGTGGCTGCCTTCTTTCTTTTAAAATTTGCTCTCAATTGGAAAACAATGATAAGTAAAATCAAAGCTTGCGAGAGATTACTGCCGCCTCTTAACAATTCAGAGCGGGCGTCGAGGAATTCTAAAAGAATCATTATTTTAGTAGTTGCAGTTGATTGTAGTAAGTATTTGTTTTATTAATATATTAAAAATACATTTAAAGAAAACGTATAAAAATTTGAACGCAGCGGGATTCGAACCCGCGCCTCCAGGCGTACCGTTATGCCCAGGCGCTCTGACCGACTGAGCCATGCGTTCTACTACCAGCTGCGTCGATATTGTTATAGGATTTATTACAACTTATTTTTGTTGTTAGCATCTCTGTTGAGAGATTTTTACAAATTTCTGCTACCCAGAGATTATTCTTCGATCAATCGTTTAGCAAGAGAGAATGCTATTTATTAAATACTTTTTAAACATTTTTTAAAGTGTCCACACATAGGAAAATTATTAATACATTATTTATTAAGCCCCTGGGTGCAGTGCGATAATATCTGACTGTAAACGTGGTGGTTGGGGGTTCTATTCCCACTCGGGGGAATGGTTATGTTTAAATGATTTACCTTCCTCCGTTCCGGTATATAAGACAAAGCAGACGGCAGAAAGTAGAGAATAAATAGAGTCTCTTAATACTGAAACCTCTCTGACTATAACGCTATGCGGAAAGAAGCGTGACAATGTAGAATAAAGAGTCACCTACAACATCGTTTGCGTAAACTTTATGAATCTAACCTTATCATTTGTATTATGGTTTTCGTGTAAACGCTATTAGTCTTGTTCTACTCTTGTAGTTATTTTGAGAACTCCTTCCATAGTTTTAGGTACACTTACACTAAATTTTTCCTTTCTACGCTTAGTAGTTCTTCTGTGCGTTCTCTGTTAGTCAGTTAGTAATGGAAGATATTTATAATTTAATATAAAATAGAAAATTGAATTGGTAAATTATTTTGAACATTTATTACGCCGAATTTTGTTAATTGTTACTACATATTCTTTTAACATAAATATTTTCTGAACGACAACCATACTTACAACCGTTAGTTAGGCACTACTCAAGAAACATTGAAATAACAAATACTGATGTATTTTACAAATTTTCAGCGGAATACTTAGTACATTTTTTATTCAACATTCGTATGTTTGTATTATGCTCTAAGAAATATGATTTTACTGTGAAATCCTACTACATGTATAAGTACAAGTGGTTGACGAACAAAATGGCTTTTAATTATGGAATTGTTTTTATTATAGAGGTACGTATATTAGTTAACTTTTATTGAGCTTTATACTTTTTCTCGTATAGAAAACTAGCCACAGAGAATATAGTGTAAGGACACTCCGCTCTCCACTTTCCGCCAAAATCATTAATATTACTTCTTAAGTACTGGAACTCATCGACGCGTTTTGTCCTATTACCAGAGCTTAAAAGAGAAATGAAAATAAGTTAATAACTAGTTAGTAGTAAATATAATTCTCCCGAGTGGAAAATGAACCCGTAACCATCGCTTATACAGATAGATTTATTATAAAAGGAGGCAAACGAGCAGATGGACCACTTAATGGTAAGTGTTTGCCTTCGCCCATAGATAGGTACAACATCGGAGGAGTAGTGGATGCGTTACCGGCCTTGTGCGTGAAGGAGGGAGAAGAATGGGAATAGAAAGAGCTTATATAGAAAGAGGGAGCTTATAGCTAACTGATAACCGATGTCGGTGATAATTTTATATATTTTTTATATTTGTTTTTACAGTTTCAGAAATTACAAACATTATTTATATACCATTTCGTGGATATCTTGGTGTTAGCAGTCACTCTGTACTTAGTGAACCGTTTACGAAACTTCAACCGGCTGATGCTTTTAAGACAACTGACTGTGAGTGAAAATTAAAACAATTACCTAAAATTATCTATAAGGGAAATGCAGGTTAATTACTTTTTACTGATTATAATACTAAAAAAGAAATATGAGGCAATGGTGTAGTAATGACAGTCTCTGGTAAACGCTATCTATGGTTGTGGGTTCGATCCCTACTGGTTAAATGATGGTGGTTAAGGTGGTTAAATGATTATATTTTAATTGTTTTCAATTTTTACTTCTGGTACGACAAAGTGAGACGTTGCGTTCTGCCACTCAGCATGCAATGTCTAGAAATTGGGGAAGGGAAAAAGTGCTAAACTAATCCTGATACTAGGAGTATTGAAAAATAACATAATTTCAGATGGAAATAATTTCAGATTGTAATATTACGTAATGTTATAATCCGTTAAATATAATAAATTCTGCTTCCTGGGTGTAAGTAGCGTAGGTATATAGTCATTTATTGATCCCGCACACAACAGGGTAGGCAGAGGGAACCTAGTATTAGGATACTCCGTTCCCCACTTTCCGCCGAATTCGGAGGCATTGCGTGTTAAGTGGCGGAACTTAACGCCGCGCTTTACCTCGACACCAGAGCGAAGAAAATAGAAATATTAAATATTTCGACTGGACGAAACGACTGGTTGTGGGTTCGATTCCCACTCCTCGAGTGGGAATCGAACCCACAACCAGTCGTTTACAGGACACGCTTGTGCCACTGGGCCACGACTGGCCACAATATAGTCATTTATTGATATAAAAAGTTTAGCTAGCTAGAACTTCGTATAAAGTTTTTGTAACTGATTGGTAGTGACATTTCTCATTGAAAGGTCACGTAAAGCTTACCTAAAGCTTACCAATAAAAATTGAACTTTTCAATTTTCATGTTGAAAATTTAATAACCTTACTACACTTTTATTCACTTTCGATTCAAAAGCAGGCAAAAGGCAAATAGGGAAGGAAAGCCTTTCTTACAGGAATAACCATATTTTTTTTTCTTTTCTGATGAAAAAATGTCTCAATGAGGCAGAATACGATGGCATGTCGTAGTTGTGTTTTCGATTTCCACATAAATGAAGCTTGTTGATGGTCTTATAAGAAAAAGCACGAAATAATTAGATGGAAAACGAAAAACAGAGTGTCTTAACACTATATATTTTCTTTGTAACACAACATGTCTTCATTTTATTTCAGTGTACAAAGAACAACTACACCCGTTGGATGGATCTACAAGCGCACTACACTCGCTTAGCGCACTTAGTCAAGATAATTGATGATCACGTGAACCCTTTCATCTTCCTTTCCTTCTTGTCGAACCTCGTTTTCATTTGTAAGACGATATATGTTGTTATACAGTAAGTACATCTTATTATTACTATTGTAACTGTCATTGAATTTATTAAGAAATAGAGTTAAAAAATTGGGAAAAGACTCAAAAAGGTTAACCTTTTTTTTAAATGGAAAAATCTTTCATCATATCTATCAACTCTTCGAGTGGGAATCAAACCTACAACCAGTCGCTTTACAGTCACACTGTGTGCGTCTGCGCCACAACTGGTCCCATGCTTGAAATTTAATTAGAAAAGGATAAAATCCTTGAAAAAACCTACGTCTAAGAGAATTTATGTAAAGAGACGACGGGGACGAATCCGTCGGGGGCTGCGATCATTATTTATATTTCACACACGTTCTCGTAGATCTTACGCTTTGCTAAAACAGATGGCTATCCACCAAAACAGAATTGTACTATCTCGTACTTTTGCTAAAAAAAATTGAGAATGGAAATATTCCAACAGTCCTTTTATAATTTTATGGAAAAAATAATGTTGAAATTTATTGAAAAAAATTGAAATTAAAATTTAACAAAAATAACAAATTAAAGTTGAAATTAAATAAATAGTAGTCATATTGCCACGTGGATTGTTATGAATTTTGGTATTCAATTTATATAAAAGTGTCATGTCATATGTCAAACGTATGGTATAGTGTAATATTTATTTTACTAATTGAATGTATTTCTAATATATTATGATAAAATGTGTTAATTTCTCGGAGCCAGTCGTGGCGCAGAGGTACTAAGTGTGAATGTAAAGCGACTGGTTGTGGATTCGATTCCCACTCGAGAGGTGGAAATGTTTAATATTTCCATTTTCTTCGCCCTCTGCCGAGGTATAGTGCAGCGTTAGGTTTAGCCACTTATCGTTATATGTGGCAATGCCTCCAAATCGGGCGGAAAGTGGGGAACGGGATGTTTCAACACTCCGCCTACCCTGCTGTGTGCGGGATACACCGTGAAGCTAAAAGACAACATCTAGTGTCAAAACACTTCGATCTCTGAGATATCATTAATGCACACACTGTGTTTGAGGTTGAAGAGAATTTAATGGAGAAGTTAAACTCAACGCCACATGCTCTCCAAAAATAAGTTAAATATAGTTATTTCCTCAAGTTGTGACTGAATCAAAATTCATAATTATCTTGACTAAATTATGATATGAAAATAATACACTATGAAAATTATATATTTCATATGTTTTTGTTTTTTAAAATATTAAACTGACAGAAGATCTAATTATTCCAGGAAACAGAAACAACTCTCGCGTCATATTCATGACAACGAGTGCTCTGTAGCGCAGTGGTAAGAAACCTATTTATTATTTTAATTTAAAATTTTAAAGTGTTAACCACATACTTAGGGAATTGAACGGCCCCGGACCACGAAGCGCGGGTTCGAATCTCGTTGTGTTCTAATACCCATTAACCGATTAGTGGTTATTATATACTAGCGGCCTGCTATTGTTATTTTGTTATATTTCAACGCTTTAAGATAGATTTTTAAAAAATAAAGTAGCCTACGTTAAGCCCTGTCGTCATCCAAACTTACAACTTTTATTTCAACCCTTTAGGGATTAGTTTTTGCAAAAGTAGCCTAGTTTGACCCTAGATCTTCAACTATTTTCATTCTGAATTTTATTAAAAATGGATCGGTAAAATAGTCGCGAGAGTGTAACAGACAGAGACATATTTTCATATTTATAATATTAGTATATATTTACAATAGGTATAATCGTTGTTAAATCTATTTAAACTGTGAGTGGGAAGACGATGCATATCAATTAACAAAAGTGCACAACGGGCTACTAATTTATGTCACAATTTTTTTCTTTCAAAAATATAGAAATACCTGTTATAATAATAATACCTTTTTTTTCAGCTTCACGCTATGTCCCGCACACAGCAGGGTAGGCAGAGGGAACCTAGTGTTAAGACACTCCGTACCCCACTTTCCGCCGAATTCGGAGGAAATGCGTGTTAAGTGGTGGAACTTAACGCCGCGCTTTACGTTGACACCAGAGCGAAGAAAATGGAAACATTAAATATTTCCACTCCTCGTGTGGGAATCGAACCCACAGACGTTTACAGTCACACGCTTGTGCCACTGGGCTGCGACTGGCCACAACCTGTTATTTTTAACTTATTTAGTTTATTTCAGCTCCGATTGGGTAGCTGTACTGGACACATTTACAAATGTAATGCATTTATTCATCAAATCAATTCTCATATCCGGTTTAACGGCTCATCTCCATACGTTGAGTCGAAAACCGTTAGATGCTTTACACACTGTACCTGCTTCTGCTTATAATTTGGAGGTATGTATAATACTAGAATATTTTTTAAAATAAGGTAGTAGGTTCAAATTCAACTTCAAATATATGTTTCTTTTCATATTTACACATGGTGTTCAGAGAGAACATAATGTCAAGACACTATGTTCTCCACTTTCCACCTCAATTAATTCTAGACGTCGCATTTTAGGTGGCGTAAATGAAAACTGCGTTTACTCTTGTCCACTAAAACGAAAAAATTAAAATAGTTTCCGACAATTATGCTTATATTTTCACTGCGCCTCAATGGTTTGAGTTGTCTTTGATCTTAATTGAAAAGAAAGTGAGTTAAGAAAGAAATAAAAAGAAAGCAAGAAGTAAAAATCAATATTTGATTTTAATTTTTTTAATACTTTTTTAGGTCCACGTTGTATCCTACACACAACAGAGTAGTCAAAAGTAACCTAGTGTTAAGATACTCCGTTCCCCACTGTCCGCTGATTTCTAGAGAAATAACATGTTGAATGGCGGACCTCAACGCTGACTCAACCTCCTCCTCAACTCGAGCTGCATCGAGTGGGAATCGAACCCACAACCAGTCGCGTTTACAGTCCCACTTTGTGCGCCACGAACTCTTCTTAATTTTCTAAGCTTACATAATACAGGAAGTATAAAAGCAGACATGAAAATTAGGTATAAACGTAATAATGTATTAGAAGGCGTATGTTATGTCCACATAAACTTTTATTCACCAATTATCATAAATAACAGAATGCTCAAGATTATTAGGGGCTTTGTGTGAAGAACTTTTGGATTTACGACAATATAAGGCATATGTGTAAATGGGAAATAATATCGAATGGGAAGTGGAGAGCGGAGTGTTCTGACACTATATTCTCTCTGTCTGTCCTGTTATGAAGAAAAATCGTGAAACTGCTTATTTATATGTGTTCGTCCATATAACAATACTGACGAGGCACAGTGGGACAGCCAAATAGAGGAATAGAGAAAAAAAAAATAAATATTTCCATTTTCTTTTCTACATTCTAGTGTTAAGGCAAAGCGAGGCGTTGAGTTCCTCCACTTAACACGCAACGCCTTCACAGTTAGGCGGTAAATGAGAAACGGAGTGTCGTAACACTAGGTTCCAGTACAGCCTGCCGTACTGGATACAGCGTGAAGCAAAAAAAAATATAAATACATATAGCTATTGTGGCTTAGTGGGACAACGTTTATATACCTAATCACAATTGGTTATGGGTTAAATTCCCACTCGGTGAAATTATTATAATATTGTTATTTACATTTCTCTGCTCTGGCGAACAAGACAAAGAGCGGCGCTAAACTCTGACAATCAACACGAATTGTTTCAAATTCAGATGAAAAGTGAAAAATGAAGTACTTGACAGTAGTCTCTTTCTAAGTACTCTGCTATGCGGGAAAAACCTTTAGTTATATAGGATTTGAATCTATTTTTTTCACGTCGTATCCCGCTCACTGCAGGGTAGACAGATGGAGTCTAGTGTTAGGACACTCCTTTCCCAACTTTCGCCAAATTTTTGAAGGCATTACATGTTAAGTGGCGGATATCCACGCCGCGTTTTGCCTCCACACCAGAGCGAGGAAGATGGAAATATTAAATATTTCCATGTCGAGTGGGAATCAAACCCACAACCAGTCACATTTATATTCACACTTTGTCCCTCTTATTTGAATCTATTACTATCGTATTCTAATAAGTAGCGTCCACTGTACCATAACATCAAATTGAACGTATTTATTTTCATATACCTAGGTCAATAACATCTTAAGAGAAATATATTTTCTACGAATAATATTATGTAAATAAAACAGCGTTGTGATTTATGACCGACCCGTAATCATAATATATGTACATTGATTGAATTGAGACAGTCGTGGCGCAGTGAGACAGCGTTTGACTGTGAAGCGATGGTTGTTGGTTCGATCTCACTTAGGGAATGATTATGATATGCTTTTTCCCGCATAGCTTAGTAGTCGAGGAGGACCTAGTGTCAAGACACTCCGTCCTTGATTTTTCGCCCGAAATTGAGACATTACGTGTTAAGTGGCGGAGCTCAACGCCGCGCTTTGCCTTAAGTACTAGGGTGAAGAAATGAAAATTTAAATGTAAATTATTATACTTAAATTGATTTCATTTCTTCCCACATACATATGTATCTCTAATATCTAATCAAATATAAAATCTTATTCTTCATTATAAGAAAAATAAGAGTGACTGCGTTCCACCACCCAACACGCATTGTCTCGGATTCGGGCGGAGAGTAGAGAACGGAGTTCCTTAGGTTCTCTCTGCCTAACCTCCTCTGAGGAAAACAGCTTGAAATTAAAAGAATCGACAGAAATTGACGACTATTTTATGTTAAAGATAAAATATATTATGTTAAAACATATTTATGAGTTTGTTTTATTTATCTTATGTTTTTACAGATGCAGCGTTTCATGGACCAAGTATATTACTCCCATATCAATTTGACCGGATTTGGAATCTTTAAAGTCACACGTGGAACAATTCTTTCTGTATGTATTATTAATTTCTGTTATTAATAATAATGATAAATTATCATTTACAACTTAATTTTTCGTAATGTTTCTAGCTTCATGCTATATACAGCGGGGTGGGCAGAGGCGATCTAATCTTAAGAATTCAGTTCCTCATTTTCCGCGGATTCCTAGAGGCGTTATGTGCTAAGTGGCGAAACTCAACACTGCGCTTTGCCTCGACACCAGAGCGAAGAAAATTAAATATTAAATATTTCAATCCTTCAAGTGGAAATCAAGCTCACAACCAGTTGCGTTTACAGTCACACTGTGCGCCCACAAGTCACGACTAGCCACTGGCTTACAAGTAGATTAACAAAACTCCTTTAGTTTATCTGGTATTTATTTATTTAAAAGTTATTTCGATTGGTTTAAAAACTAGCCAATAAGCTATTTAATAAATATAATTTAAACGCAATCGTTGCTTCAAATGGAATCGAACCCGCAACTATCGTATTTACAGTCAGACGCTGTCCCACAACAGCATCATGATTTCATAGCATTAATACTTATTATTTTAAAATTGTAATTTCAGATGCTGTCAACTATAATTACATATGAACTGGTGTTATTACAATTGCCTATGGAACATTCTAATATATTGTAATTGTTAAAATTTCTTCATACTATTAAACTAGATATTTTTGTATCACATGATTATTAAAAAAAACTCAAAATAATTAACTAATTAAAATGTTTCTCTAAAAATTATTTATAATTTTTCATACATGTAATTCAACCTGCTCTATGTATTTCTCTATATTTAATAAAAATAAATGAATAAAAATAATTTTGGTTTTATATATTATTTCACATACATATTATCAATTATTGGACAAGAAAATTTTATCCTGTAATACTAGAAAAGGTGGAAAAACCGAGGAATTTATACTAAGATTTTTTGCTATTCAACAACTTACTTTATTAAACAGTTTTATCTAGCTAAATGTACTTTTTTTATTTTTTTTAGCTTCACGCTGTATCCCGCTCACAGCAGGGTAGGTAGGTAGAGGAAACCTAGTGCTTGACACTCCGTTCCCCACTTTCCGCTGAATTCAGAGGCATTGCGTGCTAAGTGGCGTAACTTAACGCCGCGCTTTGCTTTGAAAGGAGAGCAAAGCAAATGGAAATATTAAATATTTCCACGCCTCGAGTGGGAATCGCTTGTGCCTGTGAATATTTAAATTAAAAAAAAAATTTTTTTTAGTATATGTATTTATATTTTTAAAAGCACAAATCATAACATCAAAATTTAATTTTAAAATTTACATGAAGCTCATTGCTATGAAAGTTTAATATTTATTTGAATTTTCTTTTGTTGCAAAAAAAAATCGCCTTAAAATCGAGAGATTGCGTATTGAGTGGCCGAATTTAATGCAGTTCTTTGTCTTTCGCACCAGAGAGAAATTTTATTGCAATAAATGAAAATAATTTAAATACAGAAAGAGACATTTAGAAAACGTATAAAAATACGATACGTTTACTAAATGCAAATTTCAATGTCCTAAGTATGTGACCACTTTAAAAAAATTGAAAAAACAAAATTAAAAATTTTGAAAAAACCCACGACGGTTTAATTGTAATTGAAAAAGGATAAAATAACTAGAAATCCCCCGCCTAAAAGAATATAAGTAACGAGATGATGTGGACGACTTCGTCGGAGCTGCCATTACTTTAAGTTTGCTAACTTCTCCTAGGTTTTCATGCTGTTAAAACAGGTTTGGGAAAAAATTAAAATATTAATATGAATTTACAGTTTTGATAACTGATATTCCTTTTAAAAACTTTAAGAATGAAATCTGTACTGTTAGCTACTATATTTAAAATAGAGGTTGCAACTGGCAGCCCCCGACGAAGTTGTCCCCATCATCTCGTTACTTATATTCTTTTAGGCGGGGGATTTCTAGTTATTTTATCCTTTTTCAATTACAATTAAACCGTCGTGGGTTTTTTCAAAATTTTTAATTTTGTTTTTTATTTTAAACTTTTTAAAGTGAATAGATACACATTATATATTATTACATAATTTCGAAATACTTTTTAATTAATCTTCATGCAAATCCAAAAGAAAAGAATTATAAGCCCAATGCTTTCTGGTTATCAAATACTTATTGCAGCGCCTGGTAGATTGTCACCGTAACATTTTTAGGAAATTTAAGTCTAACCGAATCAGTGAAAATCACAAAACCCACTAGTAGTTTTGATTTTGAGCAAACTAATTTATTCTGGAGCGCCCCGTGGTAGTTCGTGATATGGCATATAAAAACACGCAACAATTAAACCTGAACCTATCACAGAAAACCGCATCTAAATAGGTTTCACACAAAAAATACAAGTAAATGCTCACTGCAGCGCCCCCTGGTGAGGTGTCACCACGACACATATACAAGAACACGCGCTAATTAAGCCTGATCCTATTTTTGATAACTGTATCCAAATCGGACTTATACTGTTAACTTTGCATAATTAAATGTTTAATGCAGCGCCCCCTGGTGAGTTCTTAACGTAAAAAAGAACCTAAAAACTTACACCAAGTAAAGGTAAATCTTATACTAAAAACTCTGCCCAATCGGACTAGTAGTTGTGGTTTTGTTTTAAATATTACAAACAAATGTTTACTGCAGCGCCCCCTGGTGAGTTAACACGATTAAACATATCCAAAAACAAGCATTATTTAAACTTGAGCTTATCATTGAAACTGCATCTAAATCGAATTCGTCATTTTAGCTTTGAACAAACAATATTTTACTGCAGCGCCCCCTGGTGACTTGTCACCGTAATATAAATTTAAAAACATGCACTAAGCAAAGCGGAATCTAACACTGAAAACTTATTCCAATCCTACTAGTCGTTTTGGTTCTACATAAAAAAATTGAAGCAGCTACTTACTGCAGCGCCCCCTAGAGAGTTGACACATACATGAAAATATGCACTAAGTAAACATACATGACACATATATGAAAATATGCACTAAGTAAACTTGAATCTATCATTGAAAACTGCATTCAAATCGGACTCGTAGTTTTAGTTTTGCACAAACAAATGTTCTTACTGCAGCGCCCCCTGGTGAGTGGTCACCGTAACGTATATATAAAAAGATGCACCAATTAAACCTAAACCTATCGTTGAAAGTTTTATCTAAACCGGACTAGTAGTTTTTACTCTGCATAAACAAATGTTTACTGCAGCGCCCCCTGGTGAATTTTCACCGTAACAAAAAAACAAAAATCTTAAAATATGCATCAAGCAAAGCTGAATCTAGTTCTGAAAATTCTATCTAATCGGATTAGTAATTTCGGTTTTAGACAAATAAATACAAGAAAAATTTTGGTTTTACACAAAAAAACTCAAACAAATGCTTACTACGGCGCCCCCTGATGAGTGGTTACTATAACATATATATGAAAAGACGCACCAATTCAGCCTGAACCTACCCTTAAAAGTTACATCGAAATTAGACTAGTAGTTTTTGATTTGCTGCTGCGCCCCCTGGTGAGTTTTCCCCGTAACAAAAAAAGAAAAATCTTAAAATATGTATCAAGCAAAGATGAATCTTTTTATGAAAACTTTTTTTTAATCGGAGCAGTAGTTTCGGTTTTAGACAAATAAATACAAAAAAAGTACAAACAAATGCTTACTGCAGCGCCCCCTGGTGGTTTGACACGATAAAACATATCCAAGAACATCCACCAATTAAACCTGAATCTATCACTGAAAATCTATCGAAATCAGACTACTATTTTTTGAGATAATTGAAAACATTCGTTTTCACGTAAAATGCTTACTGCAGCGCCCCCTGGTGAGTTAAGTCAGTAAGACATATCTAAAAACATAGGCTAATTGAACCTAAACCTATCATAGAAAACCGTATCAAAATCGGACTTATAGTTTTGGAAATAATTGACATAGTAATTTGCACAAACACACAAACAAACAAACAAACAAACAAACAACCTCTCACCCCAAACACATATACAGTCGCCGTTCCGTCGCGGGTAAAAAGTAATTTAAAGATAATTATTTCACGAGTTGGAATCAAACCGCAACCGTCGTGTTTACTGTCAGACTCTGTCTTACTGCGCCACGACGTCCCACTTAAATTACACGAATTAAATTTAATTTATTGGGCCAGTCGTAGCGCGGTGGCACATAAGTGTGACTGTAAACGACTGGTTGTAGGTTCAATTTCCACTCGAAGAGTGGAAATATTTAATGTTTCAATTTTCTTCACTCTGGTATCGAGGCAAAACGCGGCGTTAATTTCCGCCACTTAACACGCAATGCTTCAAAAATCGGCGGAAAATGGGAAACTGAGTGTCATAACACTAGGCTATCCTGCTGTGTGTGGGATACAGCGTGAAGCTAAAAAAAATTAATCTACAAACGTTTTTTAATTCAATATCACACAGATTGCAAACAATATATAAAACGCTTCGTTTCGCCTTACAACTCTGAAAGTCCGCGGGATCCCACAATTTAGTAGCGAGATTAGATCCACATATTGCAAACGTGATCCCGGGATTCCGAGATGCCGATTTTCCTTGTATTGTCTTGTGTAGTTGTACCTAGTTGCATTCTAGTAGTAAAAGGTGCATGTTCTTGTGCTTTAATCTTCTAAATATCTCTATTTGCATTTTCTTAAACTTAGTACTTATATTAATTAGTATTGCTTATTGCTTATTTTGCATAATACAATAACTAAACGTATATAATAAACAAATTTCTTGTTGTAGTTAAATTGAAAATGAACAGTTATTCGTCGAAATTTCGCAATCTAAACTGCAAAAGCACCAATTCATATTTTACCACAGTGCCAATTACCTGAAAAAATATTTTAAATAATTCAGTTATTCGATAGAATTATTATTATTTATACAACAATTTAGTTGACAGTATAGTTTTTAGACTGACTGTCTATGTGTCGGTTATGAGTTTGGTTACTACTCGGGGGAATATTTTAAATTATTATTATTTCTGGGGGCCAGTCGTGGCGCAGTGGTGCAAGCGTGTGACTGTAAACGACTGGTTGTGTGTGCGACTCCCACTCGATGAGTGGAAATAGTATTTCCATTTTCTTCGCTCTGGTACCGAGGCAAAGCGCGACGTTAAGTTCCGCCACTTAACACGCAATGCCTCCAAAATTCGGCGGAAATTGGGGAACGGGGTGTCATAATACTAGGTTTCCTCTGCCCTGCTGTGTGCGGGATACAGCGTGAACCTAAAAAAATTTTTATTTCTCCACTCTTGTGACAAGACAATGCGCGTCGTTGAGTTACGTAATACAATACACAATGACGGAATAGATTCGGGTAGGAATTGCAGAACAGATGGCCCTAACGCTAACTTCTCCCTGTCTGTAGCTGATTGTGTGAGTAATACTATAGTTAGTACCGTAAGTATCATTCCCCTTGTAATATAAAAGTATAAACCACTCAGAGCTGTCGTTGTGTAACGTATTTGTCGAATGAAGCGTTGCACCTTCGAACAAAAATTACTAGCATTACAATTTATAAATGATTTAATTATATATGATATGATTGAAATAAATATGACGTTCATTCATGGCCATGCAAATTGAATTTTTTTTTGGTAAGAAAATCTTTTACACTTAAAATTCATATCATAATTTAATTTTTGCAATTCAAATTATCTTTTCTTTAATTTATTTTTAGTGTATTTGTCTCAGTTTTGAATAGGAAGTGAAGAGAGGAGTGCCTTGACACTACGTTTTGACTACTCTTTTACAGGGGATAAAGCGTGAAGCTGCAAATAGTAGTAATAATTTCACAATCTTACATCTGCATTATATTCCGACGTGGGCACCATTTGAACACATGAACACATGTATTGGTTGACACGCAACAGTGTTTATATTTGCAGCTGTCAGCTGCCGCGCTTTACCTCGACACCAGAGCGAAGAAAATGGAAATATAATTTCCACTCCTCGAGTGGGAATCGAACCCACAACCAGTCGTTTACAGTCACACGCTTGTGCCAATGGGCCACGACTGGCCATTGGAAGTTATATATAGTTATATATAACCTAATATAATGATATTAGGTTCACTTATAACTTATATCTTATATCTCACTTATAACATAACGCAAAGACAAACGGAAAATAATTATAGTCATTACTATAATTATTTTCCATTTGTCTTTGCGTTTGTGCACGCTAACTGATGTTTGACTGTTGTAGTTTTGGTAACTTTCCCAAGTACATATGTCACTCTCGTAGCACGGTAAGCAGCGGCTGACCGTGAAATCAATTGGTTGTGAGTTTGATTCTCTCTGGGTGAGTATGTTTATTAATAAACTTATTAATATTTCCTTGCTGTATAAACTGTTGAAAACTCGGAGTTGTGTTTCAACTGCAATGTCTTCACACTATGAGTGAAAAGTCTTGATTATTTTAAAATATACTATATATTAAAAAATGCTAATATAAAAAGGTTTATACTCTTCATAAAACTTACTTCATCAAATAAAACAATTGAACGCATATAAAGAAAACGTTAGTAAAAAATGAGAGCAATATCAAATAGCACATTTTACTGTCTAGCTCGTTGACGAGGTCCACCAGATACGAGTAATACACTCTAACTTCCTTCCAGTTGATTGTTTTCTGTAAATAACATGAAATAATATGTTATCACGTTGTATATACATATATTTTGGGGGGCCAGTCGTGGCGCAGAGGTACGAGGTGTGACTGTAAAGCGACTGGTTGTGGGTTCGATTCCCACTCGAGGAGTGGAAATATTTATTATTTCCATTTTCTTCGCTTTGGTGTCGCGGTAAAGCGCGGCGTTGAGTTCTGCCACTTAACACGCAATGCCTCCGAATTTGGCGGAAAGTGGGGAACGGAGTGTCTTAACACTAGGTTCCCTCTGCCTACCCTGCTGTGTGTGCGGGATACAGCGTGAAGCTGTAAAAAAATAAATAAATATATAACTTCTCCCAATAACATTTTATTTATATAAGTATCTTTTATGTACAGACAGCGATTAGTTACATTTTTATTATAAGTGCATATTATGTATGAATTAAAAATTATATGTAAAACTTTGTTTCAGATCATACGAAGGTCCAGCGCATTTGCTTTATTTTTCGTACTCATTTTTGTTCTTGTTCATAAGAGCGACTGTTACTTCTTTGACAGCTGCAAATATAAACACTGTTGCGTGTCAACCAATACATGTGTTCATGTGTTCAAATGGTGCCCACATCGGAATATAATGCAGATGTAAGATTGTGAAATTATTACTACTATTTGCAGCTTCACGCTTTATCCCGTGTAAAAGAGCAGTCAAAACGTTGTGTCAAGGCACTCCTCTCTTCACTTCCCATTCAAAACTGAGACAAATACACTAAAAATAAATTAAAGAAAAGATAATTTGAATTGCAAAAATTAAATTATGATATGAATTTTAAGTGTAAAAGATTTTCTTACCAAAGAAAAATTCAATTTGCATGGCCATGAATGAACGTCATATTTATTTCAATCATATCATATATAATTAAATCATTTATAAATTGTAATGTCAGTAATTTTTGTTTGAAGGTGCAACGCTTCATTCGACAAATCCGTTACACAACGACAGCTCTGAGTGGTTTATACTTTTATATTACAAGGGGAATGATACTTACGGTACAAACTTTAGTATTACTCACACAATCAGCTACAGACAGGGAGAAGTTAGCGTTAGGGCCATCTGTTCTGCAATTCCTACCCGAATCTATTCCGTCATTGTGTATTGTATTACGTAACTCAACGACGCGCATTGTCTTGTCACAAGAGTGGAGAAATAAAAATTTTTTTAGGTTCACGCTGTATCCCGCACACAGCAGGGTAGGCGGAACTTAGTATTATGACACCCCGTTCCCCAATTTCCGCCGAATTTTGGAGGCATTGCGTGTTAAGTGGCGGAACTTAACGTCGCGCTTTGCCTCGGTACCAGAGCGAAGAAAATGGAAATACTATTTCCACTCATCGAGTGGGAGTCGCACACACAACCAGTCGTTTACAGTCACACGCTTGCGCCACTGCGCCACGACTGGCTCCAGAAATAATAATAATTTATAATATAACTATTTCCCCGAGTAGTAACCGAACCCATAACCGACACATAGGCAGTCAGTATAAAAACTATACTGTGAGCTAAACTGTTGTATAAATAATAATAATTCTATCGAATAACTGAATTATTTAAAATATTTTTTCAGGTAATTGGCACAGTGGTAAAATATGAATTGGTGCTCTTGCAGTTTAGATTGCGAAATTTTGACGAATAACTGTTCATTTTTAATTTAAGTACAACAAGAAATTTGTTTATAATTATATACGTTTAGTTATTGTATTATGTAAAATAAGCAATAAGCAATACTAATTAATATAAGAACTAAGTTTAAAAAATGCAACAATATTTGTACAAGCAACAATATTTAGAGGTTTAAAGCACAAGTTCTTAGAGCATGCACCTTTTACTACTAGAATGCAACTAGGTACAACTACACAAGACAATACAAGGAAAATCGGCATCTCGGAATCCCGGGATCACGTTTGCAATATGTGGATCTAATCTCGCTACTAAATTGTGGGATCCCGCGGACTTTCAGAGTTGTAAGGCGAAACGAAGCGTTATATTGTTCGCAATCTGTGTGATATTGAATTAAAAAACGTTTGTAAATTATTTTTTAAATTAAATAAGTCGTTTAGAAGACTTATAAAAATTTTGAATTGAATTTTCAGCGGGATTCGAACCCGTGCTTCCTGATACCGTCCAGGCGCTCTCACTGCTGAGAATTCTTATATGTTTACTAAATGTGTTTTTCAAATTTTCTTAAGTGTGGAATTTAAGTGGGCCGTCGTGGCGCAGTAAGACAGAGTCTGACAGTAAACACGACGGTGGCAGGTTTGATTTCAACTCATGTAATGATTATTTTTAAATCACTTTTTAAAGTGTTATTCACACACTTAGGACATTGAAATTTGCAATGAAAAAACGTATATAATTATAAGTTTTTTAAATGTCTCTTTCTGTGTTTAAATTATTTTAATTTATTGTATTTCTCTCTGGTGCCTGAGACAAAGCACGGCATTAAATTCAGCCCCTTAATATACTTTCTCTCGATTTTGGAGCGTTTTTTAGCAATGAGAGAAAATTCAATAAAATATTAAACTTAACACTTTCATAGCAATGTGCTTTGTGTAAATTTTAAAAATAAATATTGATGTTATGAGTTTTGCTTGTAAAAAGATAAATACATATACTAAAAAACAATATCTAAAATTATCTATTAGGGAAATGCTGGTTATTTAATTTTTACTGATTATAATACTAAAAAAAAAATCTGAGGCAATGGTGTAGTAATGACAGTCTCTGGTAAACGCTATCTATGGTTGTGGGTTCGATCCCTACTGGTTAAATGATGGTGGTTAAGGTGGTTAAATGATTATATTTTAATTGTTTTCATTTTTTTTTTTTGGTACGACAAAGTGAGACGTTGCGTTCTGCCACTCAGCATGCAATGTCTAGAAATTGGGGAAGGGAAAAAATGCAAAACTAATCCTGATACTAGGAGTAAAATAACATAATTTCAGGTGCCTTTGTAATATTACGTAATGTTATAATTCGTTAAATATAATAAATTCTGCTTCCTGGGCGTAAGTAGCGTAGGTATATAGTCATTTATTGATATAAAAAGTTTAGCTAGCTAGAACTTCGTATAAAGTTTTTGTAACTGATTGGCAGTGACATTTCTCATTGAAAGGTCACGTAACGCTTACCTGTATCAAACCCATAGAAATTAAACTTTTTAAAATTCATGTTGAAAAGTTAATAACCTTACTACACTTTTATTCATTTTCGATTCAAAAGCAGGCAAAAGGCAAATAGGGAAGGAAAGCCTTTCTTACAGGAATAACCATATTTTTTTTTCTTTTCTGACGAAAAAATGTCTCAATGAGGCAGAATACGATGGCATGCCGTAGTTGTGTTTCCGATTTCCACATAAATGAAGCTTGTTGATGGTCTTATAAGAAAAAGCACGAAATAATTAGATGGAAAACGAAAAACAGAGTGTCTTAACACTATATATTTTCTTTGTAACACAACATGTCTTCATTTTATTTCAGTGTACAAAGAACAACTACACCCGTTGGATGGATCTGCAAGCGCACTACACTCGCTTAGCGCACTTAGTCAAGATAATTGATGATCACGTGAACCCTTTCATCTTCCTTTCCTTCTTGTCGAACCTCGTTTTCATTTGTAAGACGATATATGTTGTTATACAGTAAGTACTTCTTTTTATTACTATTGTAATTGTCATTGAATTTATTAAGAAATAGAGTTAAAAATTTGGGAAAAGACTCAAAATGGTTAACTTTTTTTTTAAATGGAAAAATCTTTCATCATATCTATCAACTCTTCGAGTGGGAATCAAACCTACAACCAGTCGCTTTACAGTCACACTGTGTGCGTCTGCGCCACAACTGGTCCCATGCTTGAAATTTAATTAGAAAAGGATAAAATCCTTGAAAAAACCTACGTCTAAGAGAATTTATGTAAAAAGACGACGGGGACGAATCCGTCGGGGGCTGCGATCATTATTTTAAATTTCACACACGTTCTCGTAGATCTTACGCTTTGCTAAAACAGATGGCTATCCACCAAAACTTAGAATCGTACTATCTCATCTAAATTTTTATTTTAATTATTATGAAATTCATAATTATATTGATCAAATTATGATATAAAAACAATACACTACCAAAATTATATATTTTATGTTTTTGTTATTTAAATTTGAAACTGATAGAATATCCAATTATTTCAGGAAACAGAAACAACTCTCTCGTCATATTCATGGCAACGAGTGTTCTGTAGCGCAGTGGTAAGAAAGCTGTTTATTACTTTTAACATTTTAAATTGCTAATCACATTTTTAGTCAATTGATTTGCCCCGCACCAAAAGGGGCGGGTTCGAATCCCGTTGTGTTCAAATTTCCATCAACCGATTAGTGATTATTATATACTAGCGGCCTGCTATTGATTTTATTGACATATTTCAACTCTTTAAGGCAGATTTAAATTTTTCATACAAACTTACAATTCCTATTTCAACCCTTTAGGTTTAGTTTTTGAAAAAAGTAATTTATATATGACCCCAGATATTTAACTATTTTAATTTTGAATTTCATTGATCAGATCGGTAGATTAGCCCTGAAGGCGTAACAGTTAGACAGACAGATTTTCACATTTATAATAGTAGTATATTTTTACAATAGGTATAATCGTTGTTGAATCTATTTAAACTAAGAGTGGGTAGACGACGAGAATCAGTTGACAAAAGTGCATAACGGACTACTACTTAATGTCACAATTTTTTGCTCTTCAAAATATAGAAATATCTGTTATAATATTAATAACCTTTTTTTTCAGCTTCACGCTATGTCCCGCACACAGCAGGGTAGGCAGAGGGAACCTAGTGTTAAGACACTCCGTACCCCACTTTCCGCCGAATTCGGAGGAAATGCGTGTTAAGTGGTGGAACTTAACGCCGCGCTTTACGTTGACACCAGAGCGAAGAAAACGGAAATATTAAATATTTCCACTCCTCGTGTGGGAATCGAACCCACAACCAGACGTTTACAGTCACACGCTTGTGCCACTGGGCTGCGACTGGCCACAACCATTTATTTTTAACTTATTTAGGTTATTTCAGTTCCGATTGGGTAGCTGTACTGGATACATTTACAAATGTAATGCATTTATTCATCAAGTCAACTCTCATTTCCGGTTTAACGGCTCATCTCCATACGTTGAGTCGAAAACCGTTAGATGCTTTACACACTGTACCTGCTTCTGCTTATAATTTGGAGGTATGTATAATACTAGAATATTTTGTAAAATAAGGTAGTAGTTTCAAATTCAAGTTCAAATATATTTTTCTTACACATGAGACCGAACGCGGTCTTCATTTTTTTCTAATTTTTTGTAGCTTCACGTAGTGTCCCGCTCACTGCAGACTAGGCAGAAATAACCTAGTGTTAAGATACTCCGTTGCCCACTTTCCGCTCAATTGTACAGAAATTACACGTTGAATGACGGACCTCAACGGGAATCAAACCCACAACCAGTTACAAAATAGAAGAAGTATAAAAGACATGAAAATTAGGTATAAACGTAATAATGTATTAGGAGGCGTATGTTATGTCCACATAAACTTTTATTCACCAATTATCATAAATAACAGAATGCTCAAGATTATTAGGGGCTTTATATGAAGAACTTTTGGATTTACGACAATATAAGGCATATGTGTAAATGGGAAATAATATCGAATGGGAAGTGGAGAGCGGAGTGTTCTGACACTATATTCTCTCTGCCTATCCTGTTATGAAGAAAAATCGTGAAACTGCTTATTTATATGTGTTCGTCCATATAACAATACTGACGAGGCACAGTGGGACAGTCAAATAGAGGAATGGAGATATTTTATATTTCCATTTTCTACATTCTGGTGTTGAGGCAAAGCGCGGCGTTGAGTTTCTCCACTTAACACGCAACGCCTCCACAGTTTGGCGGAAAATGGTAAACGGAGTGCCTTAACACTAGATTCCAGTACAGCCTGCCGTACTGGATACAGCGTGAAGCAAAAAAAAATATAAATACATATAGCTATTGTGGCTTAGTGGGACAGCGTTTATATAATCACAAATGGTTATGGGTTAAATTCCCACTCGGTGAAATTATTATAATTTTGTTACTTACATTTCTCTGCTCTGGCGAACAAGACAAAGAGCGGCACTAAATTCTGACAATCAACACGAATGGTTTCAAATTCAGATGAAAAGTGAAAAATGAAGTACTTGACAGTAGTCTCTTTCTAAGTACTCTGCTATGCGGGAAAAACCTTTAGTTATATAGGATTTGAATCTATTTTTTTCACGCTGTATCCCGCTCACTGCAGGGTAGACAGATGGAGTCTAGTATTAGGACACACCTTTCCTAAACTTCGCCAAATTTTTGGAGGCATTACATGTTAAGTGGCGGATATCCACGCCGCGTTTTGCCTCCACACCAGAGCGAGGAAGATGGAAATATTAAATATTTCCATGTCGAGTGGGAATCAAACCCACAACCAGTCACATTTATATTCACACTTTGTCCCTCTTATTTGAATCTATTACTATCGTGTATTCTAATAAGTAGCGTCCACTGTACCATAACATCAAATTGATTCGTATTTATTTTCATATTCCGAGGTCAATAACATCTTAAGAAAAATATATTTTCTACGAATAATATTATGTAAATAAAACAGTGTTATGATTTATGACCGACCCGTAATCATAATATATGTACATTGATTGAATTGAGCCGTGGCGCAGTGAGACAGCGTCTGACTGTGAAGCGATGGTTGTTGGTTCGATCTCACTAAGGGAATGATTATGATATGCTTTTTCCCGCATAGCTTAGTAGTCAGGGAGGACCTAGTGTCAAAACACTCCGTCCTTGGCTTTTCGCCCGGAATTGAGTTCGTTAAGTGGTGAAGATCAACGCCTCGCTTTGCCTTAAATACCAGAGCGAAGAAAGGAACATTTAAATGTAAATGATTATACTTAAATTGTTTTCATTTCTTCGCTCTTATGGTAAGAGTAAATGCGTTCCACCACTCAACTCACATTGTCTCGGGTACGGGCGGAGAGTAGAGAACGGAGTGTATTAGGTTCTCTCTGCCTCTGTGAAAAAAAGCTCGAAATAAAGAGAATTCACAGAAATTGACTATTTTATGTTAAAGATAAAATATATTATGTTAAAACATATTTATGAGTTTGTTTTATTTATCTTATGTTTTTACAGATGCAGCGTTTCATGGACCAAGTATATTACTCCCATATCAATTTGACCGGATTTGGAATCTTTAAAGTCACACGTGGGACAATTCTTTCTGTATGAATGATTAATTTATGCATTTATAACTCATTTTATGACTCTTTTTTTTAGATTCACGTTATACCCCGCACAGAGTCGGTAGAGCGAATTCTGGAAGCATTGCATGTTAAGTGACAGAACTCAATGTCGCCCTTTGCCCCGACACCAGAGTGAGAAAATGAGATATTAAATATTTCAATTTGTTTCATATATAAAATTAAAAATAATTTTAACACAATCGTTGCTTCGAATGGAATCGAATACTCAACTATCGCATTTACAGTCACAACACAACACCAACAATTTAGTAAGTCATATTAATACTTTGTAATAGATATAAGTTACATTTAATAACTAAGAAAACTGGACTCTCTTATGGTATATTTAATAAACTTAGTTTTAAGCTCTGATATTGTAATCAAATAAGGAATTTATATATAAAAAGAAAAAGATTATTTTAAAAAAAGGTACAGACCTTATGTCCGTAGTGGTGTAAATTAAATTGTTAAAAAAAAAAAAACACAACACCATCATGATTTCATGGCATTAATACTTAATGTTTTAAAATTTTAATTTCAGATGTTGTCAACTATAATAACTTATGAACTGGTGTTATTACAATTGCCTATGGACCATTCTAATATATTGTAATTGTTGAAATTTCTTCATACTATTAAACTAGATATTTTTGTGTCATATGATTATAAAAAAAAACTCAAAACAATTAACTAATTAAAATGTTTCTCTAAAAAGTATTTATAATTATTCCTATATGTAATTCAACCTGCTTTATATATTTTGCTTTATATATTTCACTATATATTATGAAAATAAATAAATAAAAATATTTTTTGTTATACATATCATTTCACATACATATTATCAATTATTGGACAAGAAAATTTTATCCTGTAATACTAGAAAAGGTGGAAAGACCGAGGAATTTATACTAAGATTTTTTGCTATTCAACAACTTACTTTATTAAACAGTTTTATCTAGCTAAATGTACTTTTTTTTATTTTTTTAGCTTCACGCTGTATCCCGCTCACAGCAGGGTAGGTAGGTAGAGGAAACCTAGTGTTTGACACTCCGTTCCCCACTTTCCGCTGAATTCAGAGGCATTGCGTGCTAAGTGGCGTAACTTATCGCCGCGCTTTGCTTTGAAAGGAGAGCAAAGCAAATGGAAATATTAAATATTTCCACGCCTCGAGTGGGAATTGAACCCACAACCAGTCGTTTAGTCACACGCTTGTGCCTGTGAACATTTAAATTAAAGAAAACATTTTTTTGTATATGTATTTATATTTTTACAAGCACAAATCATAACATCAAAATTTAATTTTAAAATTTACATAAAGCTCATTGCTATGAAAGTTTAATATTTATTTGAATTTTCTTTTTATTGCAAAAAAAATCGCCTTAAAATCGAGAGATTGCGTATTGAGCGGCCGAATTTAATGCCATTCTTTGTCTTAGGCACAAGAAAGAAATTTTATTACAATAAATGAAAATAATTTAAATACAGAAAGAGACATTTAGACAACGTATAAAAATACGATACGTTTACTAAATGCATATTTCAATGTCCTAAGTGTGTGAATAACATTTTAAAAATGTTAAAAAGTTATTTAAAAATTATCATTTCACGAGTTGGAATCAAACAGCAACCGTTGTGTTTACTGTCAGACTCTGTCTTACTGCGCCCCACTTAAATTACACGACTTAAATTACACGACTTAAATTACACGACTTAAATTTAATTTATGGGGCCAGTCGTAGCGCGGTGGCACATACGTGTGACTGTAAACGACTGGTTGTAGGTTCGATTTCCACTCGAAGAGTGGAAATATTTAATGTTTCAATTTTCTTCACTCTGGTATCGAGGCAAAACGCGGCGTTAATTTCCGCCACTTAACACGCAATGCTTCAAAAATCGGCGGAAAATGGGAAACTGAGTGTCATAACACTAGGTTCCCTCTGCCTATCCTGCTGTATGTGGGATACAGCGTGAAGCTAAAAAAAAATTATCTACTAACACTTTTTAATTCAATATCACACAGATTGCAAACAATATAACGCTTCGTTTCGCCTTACAGTTCTGAAAGTCCGCGGGATCCCACAATTTAGTAGCGAGATTAGATCCACATATTGCAAACGTGATCCCGGGATTCCGAGATGCCGATTTTCCTTGTATTGTCTTGTGTAGTTGTACCTAGTTGCATTCTAGTAGTAAAAGGTGCATGCTCTAAGAACTTGTGCTTTAAACCTCTAAATATCTCTATTTGCATTTTTTAAACTTAGTTCTTATATTAATTAGTATTGCTTATTGCTTATTTTGCATAATACAATAACTAAACGTATATAATAAACAAATTTCTTGTTGTACTTAAATTAAAAATGAACAGTTATTCGTCAAAATTTCGCAATCTAAACTGCAAGAGCACCAATTCATATTTTACCACTGTGCCAATTACCTGCAAAAATATTTTAAATTATTCAGCTATTCGATAGAATTAGTATTATTTATACAACAATTTAGTTGACTGTCTATGTGTCGGTTATGAGTTCGGTTACCATTCGGGTTAGTAATTATATTTAAACTGGCAACTAGCCCGCTCGCGGCCTCGCCGCGTGAACTACATAACTGCTTCGTTATGTTGCAACCCTCGGGGGTGAGTTTTTGAAAAATAAAGTAGCCTATGTTTAAGCTTAGATTATTAACTATATTTATGCCAAAATTCATTATAATCGGTCAAGCGGTTTAGATTTTTCATATAAACTTTCATCCCCCATTTCAACCCTTTAGCGGTTGATTTTTGAAAAAATAAGTAGCCTATGTTAGACCCAGTAACTTTTACTACTTTCATTCTAAATTTCATCCAAATCGGACCGGTAGATTAGCCGTGATAGCATGACAGACAAACACACAGACTTTCGCATTTATAATATAAGTATGGATAATTATGATTTCTCCTTGTCTTGTCTCTTGTGACGTGACAAAACGCGTCGTTGAGTTACGTAATTCAATACACAATGCCTTAGATTCAGGCAGAAATAGCGGAACATATCTTTTTAAAACTTCCCTGTCTATTTAACAAGGAAAAGCTTGAAGCTAATTTTTTATTTAGTTTTTAGTCATATATGTCGGATAACGTGGTTGGAATTTGATTCCGAAACCACAAAAATACACAAACACTTTTAATTAAATTACATATACTATGTTAATATTGAAGTTAGTACCGTAAGTATCATTCCCCTTGTAATGTAAAAGTATAAACCACTCAGAGCTGTCGTTGTGTAACGTATTTGTCGAATGAAGCGTTGCACCTTCGAACAAAAATTACTAGCATTACAATTTATATGATTCATATGACTGAAATAAGTATGACGTTCATTCCTATGAATACAGACTGATTTCTTCGGTAAGAAAATCTTTTACTTTTGAAATTCAAGTCATAATAAATTTTTTGAGATCCAAATGATCTTTTCTTTAATTTTTTTAGGGTTGCTGTCTCAGTTTCGAGTCTTTGACTTTGGTTTTGACTACTCTTTTACACGGGATAAAGCGTGAAGCTGCAAATAGTAGTAATAATTTCACAATCTTACATCTGCATTATATTCCGATGTGGGCACCATTTGTAACACATGTATTGGTTGACACGCAACAGTGTTTATATTTGCAGCTGTCAAAGAAGTAACAGTCGCTCTTATGAATAAGAACAGAAATGAGTACGAAAAATAAAGCAAATGCGCTGGACCTTCGTATGATCTGAAACAAAGTGTGGAATACATATTATAATGTTTACAGCATATACATGTTTGAGGCATCATGGTGCAGTGAGACAGCGGCTGATTGTAAAAGCAGTTGGTTGTGGGTTCGATTTTCACCAGGAGTATTATTATATTTCAATTATTTTTGTTTCCATAGCATTAAGTCATTTTTTTTGCGGCTCCTAGGTTTTTTCTGCATAAAGGGAAATCAGAGAGTCCGTAATGTAAAGACATTCTGTTCTTCACTTTCTGTTCGAAATCGCAGCAGTCCGTATTAAGTAGTGAAATCTAATTAACGCCTCGTTTTATTACAGATAGGTACTAGAGCGGAGAACTGATAATGACATATAATCATTCCCCTAGTCGGAATCGAATCCCCAACCATCTCGTTTACAGTCAGACGTTGTCGCAATGTACCACGATGGTCTCAAATATATAATTGATTTAAAAAACAATTACTAATAAAAAATACACTCTCCAAGAAACTTACTTCATCAAATAAAACAATTGAACGCATATAAAGAAAACGTTAGTAAAAAATGAAAGCAGTATCAAATAGCACATTTTACTGTCTAACTCGTTGACGAGGTCCACCAGATACGAGTAATATACTCTAACTTCCTTCCAATTGATTGTTTTCTGTAAATAACATGAAACAATATGTTACCACGTTGTATATTCATATATTTTGGGGGTGAGGTGTGACAGTAAAGCGACTAGTTGTGGGTTCGATTCCCACTCGAGGAGTGGAAATATTTATTATTTCCATTTTCTTCGCTTTGGGGTCGAGGTAAAGCGCGGCGTTAAGTTCTGCCACTTAACACGCAATGCCTTCGAATTTGGCGGAAAGTGGGTAACGGAGTGTCTTAACACTAGGTTCCCTCTGCCTATCCTGCTGTGTGCGGGATACAGCGTGAAGCTAAATAAAAAATAAAAAAATGGTATATTTAAAAGTCTTGCATTTAATGTGGCCGATATACTTGAAAATTTGCACACGTGTCCGCATCCGATGAAAGTACATTGTTTTCATAGCTTAACGCTATTATAAGAAGTAAGGACGATCATAACAAGAAAATAATTATATTTCGTTTGCTTTAATTTATTAAAAGTAGGCCGTGAAGGTGCAGTGGGACTGTGTCTCATTGTAATCACGAGTGTTTATAGATTTCATTCCTAATTGGGGGAATGATAGTATATTAACTATTTTCATTTCTCCACCACTTAAAACTTAATACTCCAGATTTAGAGGAAAAGTGGATAACGAAGTCTTGATACTTCTTCTATTTGGGAAAAATTATGAAACTTTTATTAAATTAACTTGAATTTAAAAATTCTTTTATTAAACGTAATTTACTTGCCATAAAAAGATCCTTAATTAATTACCACAGTAAAACATTAGTATAGCACAGTATTAATAAAAATGTTTGTAACAAACAGAGCAATAAACAAATAAAATAATAAAATTAAAGTATAAAACTGCTATCAAAATACTATGTAAAACTCTTTATCAAAACACATTTATATACATCCAGTTTTATAATTTTTCCCGTATAATAAGGAGAGGGGTCAGAGGGACTCTAGTGTCAAGACACTCCGTTTACTTTAAAGTGTTATTCGACTTAGGGAAATTTTCTTCTGTTTTCTTTAAATGTCTTTCTTAGGCCAAGTATGTTTAAAATTTTTTGTGTTAAAAGTGTTATTTACACGCTTCATAAGAGTAAGAAAATCATATTTTAGAAATTGTCAATTAATAATAACAACATAAATAAGATGTAATAAGCGAATAAGAATTTCAACGCAGCCGGTGGTAGAACGCTTGCCTGAGCATTCAGATAGCCTGGAGGTTGGAGCTTGATAACAAACCAAGAGGCGCGGGTTCGAATCTTGCTGTGTGTCAACTTTTATACGTTTCTAAAAAATATTTTAGTCAATGTAGTTGAACATCTGGATAATTTTGAATAAAACGATTTTGAAACATAACACACTAAATTACTTCATGTAATTATAACTTAGCATACATACATACTTGTTGTTCTTGTATTTTTATAACATAATTTAAGTCCTTAAAATATGAAATTAAGTAAATACTGATGCACATCGTCATGGCATCTGTGAAGTTCCACAGGAACGTAGCTTGTATGGTGGCTACCTGATAATATAAATAATTATATATAGTTTTCATATACAGAGGGCAGTCGTGGCGCAGGGGCACATGAGTGACTGTAAACGCGTCTGGTTGTTGGTTCGATATTCGAAAAATAGAAAGAGGATAGTATCTTTGACTACCCTTCAAAAAAAATCTATTGTCATGACAATTCGTTCTTCCCTTTGGAATTTTGACACTGAATGAGTAGTGTAGTAATTTAGACACTGAGGTAGTGAAACTCAACACTGCGCTTTCTGTACCAAAGTGAAAATAGGATACACTCATTCCCCTGAGTGAGATTAGAACCCAAAACCATCGCGTTTACAGTCAAACTCTGTTCTACTGCGCCGCGGCCACCTCTATAAATAATTAATATACACTTAATTAAAACTTAAAGCGTCTCAAAGTAATTTATAAAGCTTAAATAACCAATATGAGTAATAAATATTGATCATTTTAATCAGTTTTCCATAATGTTGTTGTTAATTTTAATATTTTTCATACAGCTTCATGTTTTTTCGTTCATTAACATATCTGGCTGGGTAGGGAGAGGAACCTAGTGTCAATACTTTCCGTTCTCCGATGTTCGCTTGAATTCTAAATTTTCGTGTTAAATAGCGGAATTTTCTGCTGTACTTTGTTTGTATTCAAGCGGAGAAATGAAAATATGAAAGATAAGAAATGAAATTCATTATACCGAGAGGAAATCGAACCCATAACCATCGTGCTAACAGTTAGGCACTGTCTCACTGCGCCACTATAGCTAATTTAAACTTAAAATAAATACCTCAAATAATAAAGCTTTCCATTCGTTGTACTCGGTGACTTTAAAAACGTAAGGCGCATTTTTGGTAAAATAACGTTCTATCATTTCCAAATCGAAGCCAAATGTTATTGTGAAGTTTGTTTTGAATAATACTGATAAAATATGTTCAACTGTAAAAAAAAAAATTAATTAATTAATATAGCACGCTTAGTGACCATCGTGGTGCAGTGTAACAGCGTTGTGGGTTCGATTCCCACTTGGTAGAATGATTATTATATTTAGATTATTTTAATTTCTCAACTCTTATACCTCACTAATATCGACACCACACGTTATCATTGTGGCTTTGAGCACTGCCAATCGACACGAAATGTCTCGTGAAACTCAACGCAGTGCTTTGTTTTAGGAAACCAGAGAAAAAGATTAAAATAATAATATAATCATTCCCCGAGTGGGATTCGAACCCACAGCCATCTCTTTTTCAGACGCTGTCCAATTGCATCACGACAGCCTGTGACTATTAATTTACTTAAATAAGTGACTTTTTTTTTATTTTCCACTGTTGTGTGTGTGTGTGTGTGTATAGTGGCGGAGCCCATAGGAGGACTGCACTTGAACCCTTGAGCAGGCATCAAACCCGCAACCAATGTACGTTTAGTCAGTCATAACTAATTCTATGCTTCGTTTTTTTACATGTTAAATGGCGCTACTCAACGCCGTGCTTTGCCTCGACACCAGAGCGAAGAAAATGAAATATGAAATATTTCAATTCCTCGAGTGGGAATCGAACCCACAACCAGTCGTGTTTACAATTTGTGGCCCTGAGCCACGACTGGCCTCATGCTCATGCTTTACTTATTTATATAATAAAATATCAATATATAAACCAAATAAAGAAAGAAACATTTTGAATCTAATTTAATTGCAAGAATGTATTATTTCTTGGCATTACAAACTGTAATTTGTAAATACATTGTGCGAGTAAATTGGATCATTTATTCGATGCAAATAATGGAAATTTTATTTCTTTGTCATATATTCAAGTTCTTTGAATAATAATATTATTGTTAAAACTTGGAAAACATTGTTCTTAATTAAAGTATTCTTAAATATATGAAATGACAATTGTATGTATCTTTTATTTAAAAAAAATGTAATAATTAAAACTGTCGGCATTAAGTTTCGCCACTTAACATGCAATGTCTCGATTCCAATCTGAAAGTGGAAAGGAATGTCTAAAAGCACAAAGTGGGTATTGAACCCATAATCATCGCCTTGGGCTACTATGACCTCCTTAAGCCTTTAAAGTTGTAAAGCTAATATACCTAGGAAAGTGTTAAATATTGTGCTTCTATATTGTGAATTCTACGACAAATCACTTCATTTCCTCTCTTCTCAAATACAAATAATGTTGGTGCTATATTACAAAAGTGTTTTCTTTTCTTTGTAAATATAGCAATTTAGTATCATTAAGGTTTTTATATTAATAAATTAAAGTAACTAAAAAAATAAACTAAATTTACTACTAAAGTAACTAAATTTACTACTAAACTAACTCTACTAAAGTAACTAAAAAGTAACTAAAAAAATAAACTAAAAAAAATAAATTAAAGTTATCGTGAGAGAGCGTCGTGGTGCAATGGTAGGTACATCTGACTCTAATTACGATTGGTTGTAAGTTGAATTCCACTTGGGAGAATGATTTTATTGAAATTAATTTTTTTTAAGTGGGAAAAGCGCCAATCTGAAATAAAGTGAAAATATTTATTTCAGCTTCTCGCTTTATTCCTTTATTTTTTTTTATTACTAATTATATAAAACTTGAGGCCCGCTCAAGGCATCGCCCGCGTAAACCACACCACCACCATTGATGGACTAACCTGTGGTTTTTGACTATATTAATGTCAAAATTCATTACAATTGGTCAAGTGGTTTAGATTTTTCTTGCAAACCCTCATTCCCCTATTTCAAATGTTTAGAGGCTGATTTTAAAAAAACAGTAACAATTGACCCTGGATCTTAAACTATTTTCATTCTTAATTTCATTCACATCCGACTGTTAAATTAGCCGTGAAAGCGTAACAGACAAACAAACTTTATCATTTATAATATTAATATGGAGTATATGAGAAAAACGGGCGTACTTACGAAGTTGCAGGCTATTATTAGTGCAAAAATCAAACTATATGATAGTTTGACAATCATATATTAGTATACTTACAAAGTGCTAAAATCATAATGAAACTGGCAACTCTGTTATTTTTTTTGTAAATATCCTTCTTGGTGCGTATAGCGGCCACACAATTTTCTATATGTCCAGCTCTTTTCATCAATTTCGGCCAATTTCTTGCTAACTTTAAAAGAAACATTGATGACATCCAGCTTGTCGAATAAAATAGAAGATTTGCTGAAATTTAGACATTGTTATAAGTATGAAACCATATTACAGTTAAGTTATATAAGTAACCACTTTATTATAAAACTGTCAATAGATAAAAGATATCAATCTTGGCGTATGGTCACAATTAGTGCGCAGGTAAACACGACTCGTTGGGGGTTCGATTCCCACTCGAGGAATTGAAATATTTAATATGCCATCTTCACTGTGGTTTCGAGGCAAAGATCGGCGTTGAGTTCCGCCATTGAACACATAATGTTTCGATTTCAGGCGGCAAGTGGAAAACCGAGTGTCTTGATAGTAGGCTCTCTCTGACTACGTTACTATGCGGGTAAATGTTAGATGTTTTTCATCTTCTAAATATAATATTTTTTTCGCCCTTAGTAATATCAACTAAGTTTTGAATAAAAACCAGTCTCTTTAAAGTGATTCTCTGAAAATAATATTAATTTAAGAAATGATATTATATACGTTTCTTGAAAAAGGTCCTTTTTATGTAAAATTATATTAAAGATAAGGTAAATTTTGTTTGGACGTTCTTTGTTATTAACCTGACAACGGAAAATATCTAAATAGTATTTGTATTAAGTGTTTTTTTTATGTTTAAAGTGGTGGCCTAGACGCGCTATATACTGAAACATTTGTGGTGCAGAGGCACAAAGTGTGACTGTTAACACGACTGGTTGTGGCTTCGATTTCCACTCGGGATATTAAAAGATTTATTATTTTATATTCTTCGTTCTGGTTTTTCACCAACTTAACCATGTTGTTGCTTCGAAAGGTTTTGAATTATGAAACTGCATAGCTTTCCATAAGTCTCTTCTGCTAGACACGCAATGTCTCGGACATTGCGAGTTTAGCAGAAGTTAACACTGCATTTTATATTGTCATCAGACTGGACAATTGAAAGTAATTCAAAAATAATAATTTCTGCGAGGGCGAATCGAAATTGTTATGATTCTACTTTTACAAATAAACGAAATTAGTAAAAGACGCTAAATATTTTGTTTAACTTCACGCTTTTGCCCGCATTGCAGTGAAATCACTGGGAACCTAGTGCCATACCATACCACACTCCGTTTTCCACTAACCGCCCAAATTAGAGAAAATCACTGGGAACCTAGTGCCATACCATACCACACTCCGTTTTCCACTAACCGCCCAAATTAGAGACATTGCGTGTTAAGTTAGTTAAGTTAATTGTTTTAAATGTATTATATTTATAACCACTAAATTATATATAGTTATACGTAAATTCAAACTTACTTAAATTATGCAGATCTAAGTCGCTAACGAAGAAGTAGTACGTGCTCAGGCAAGCTAGAACGCTTTGGCAGAACAACGTTGCAACGTGATACACAACATAAGGAGATTTTAAGTTAAATCTGAAAATTATATAACAATTTCATTCATTCTGGCATAGCAGTGTAGTTAGAGAGAAGCTAGTGTCAAGACACTCCACTTTCTACTTCCCGCCCGAAAATGAGAACATCTCAATCCTTTTACTAGGAGTGGAAACCATAACCAGAGTTTGTTCAGTCTATTATATTTCAATTGCCCCATTATGGTGATTATTTTGTCTTATTAACAGCGGAACTCGAACCCGCACCTCTATTAAACAGCACAAGGCGTGAACGATATTTTAAGATAAATGATAATATATACATATCATTTAATAGTGAGCCATTGTAGCGCAGGACTATAGCGTCCAACTGTCAACGCAATGGTTGTGGGCTTGATTCCAACTCAGGGGAATGATTATATTTAAGTTACTTTCATTTCCTCGCTCTGGTACTTAAGAGAAGGTACGGTGGTGTTCCACCATACAAAACACAATGGCTCGAATTGAGTATTTGAACACTAGGTTCTTTCTGATTACCTTGCCGCTTGCTATGCGGAAAAAGCGAAAAAAATATAAAAAAAAATATGTCGTATGACAAAGTTTATACAGCGGTTTGATAACAAAAACAAAACACAAAAATTTGTCAAGTTTAAATATTTACACACCCCTAATGAAAGAGTTCGTTAAACATTCGTAAAAAGGAAAATGCTATTTTAAAGCACAAAGTGATTGCAAGTTTTGTTTAGTATTGCAAAGGGTTTGACTGTAAACGCGATGGTTGTAGGTTCGATAGCCACACATTATCTTTATTTCTTCGCTCTAGTGATAAAATGTAACGCAGCTTAAAATCACCATTTCCATACCTTTCAACATGTAATATTTCAGGTTCCTGTGGAAAGTGGAGAACGGAGTATCTTAAAATTATTTTTTTGATTACCTTGCGGGAAAAAGAATAAATCTTAATAATAATATTATGAAGAAAAATTATTGTACTGATTTTCATGAAACTTATGCGAACTGAGTAATATGAATTTATATAGAGAAAAAAGTTTGAAAACTATCTATAAATTGTTACAGTATTACAAAATAATATTACCCACACTATCATGCGTTTGACACATACTTTTGTATAAAGTGACGTGTTGCTAATTTTACAGGTCAATGGGTAAACGTAGGTGTCAATTCAATATCCACACAGGGTTTTCATATATAAATTATTTACGCTTCCCCGCTCTAATATAATAGATAATATAAACAAAGAAAGTGGAGAACGAAGTGTCTTGACACTAGATTCTCTCTGTCTATCTTTCTATGCGACAACAAAACAACAAAAATATATGTTCTTTATTGCACTTGGAAAAACGTACACATCAATAAAGTTACAGATATTGGGTAAGCAACGGTGGACTTATCTCTAAAAAAGATTTCTTTCAGCCAACCTGTAGAATGCAATACAATACAATACATGGGTGCAATACATGGCGGGACAACAACATTGAGCAATAAGCAATAATAGTTAAATTTTGAGTAAAATATAAATGTTACCGATATCAAATGTTTATACACAAATGGGCCCATCGTGGCGCAGTAACGAGTGTGTGACGAGTAAACGACTGGTTGTGGGTTTGATTTCCACTCGAGAAGTGGAAATATTTAATATTTTTATTTCCTTCGCTCCGGTATCAGAGGCAAAGCGCGGCGTTTTTTTTTTTTTTTCTCTTTGTTTTTTAGTCACCACAGACTCGAGGTCCGTGTACTTTACAGCTTTTATTCCTTATTCTGTTTGTGATTTTGCTTTGAATTTAATTTAGCGCGGCGTTAAGTTCCGCCACTTTACACGCAATACCCCCGAATTCGGCGGAAAGAGGCGAACAGAGTGTCTTAACACTAGGTTCCCTCTGCCTACCCTGCTGTGTGATCCCTCATAACAATACAGCGTGAAGCTAAAAAAAATACACACAAATAGACACTAACGAATATAAATAACAATATACATACACATAACTAATTTATAATAATATAACTGATAAAAAAAACTAACTCAATAAATATTACCTCAATCTACTTATAGTTTTCTTGTCCAATCCCTCCACGGGGAACACTCCAGCCCAGCGACAAAGTCTCATAGCAAACCGAAGGCAAGCGTGCAGCTCGCATTGTTTAGTTAGCAAATTGTGGAATTTTACTACCAAATCCGTTGAGATCTGTTGAATCATAGTTATTGAAAGGTTTATTTATTTTGAAATTAAACTATTTTTAAACGGATTAATTGATTATATTTTTCGTGAATTCGAAAATACATTTTTAGAAAACCCGACGTGTCGAACACTTTACAGTAGTACGTGGGCACTTGGTAAATTCGCTACCATTGGTTTACCAATATACATTTCAAATGTGCTAAATTATTGACAATCAGATGTCAAATTAGATTCAATCAGCCTTATTAGGGGAGAACAATGTTTTGGTATTATATCTTTTATTATATCTCTTTAACTACTCTTCTCTGTTTTTGCTATCACGATACATACCTTCTATTTTCTTACAAAGAATATGGATATTAAAAATTTAGAAATACTTAAAATAAAACAGTTATATTGAAGTTTATTTTCAATATATAGGGTAGTCAGAGAAAACCTGGTATCATTGCCATTTAAAAAGAAATAAAAGTATTCAAATTAATATTACCTGCGTGCCTACGGCCATTTTAAATAACGAGTAAAAGTAAAAATATATCACAAAAAATAATTTAGTAAAAGCCTAACAGTAGAAATAAACGTTATTTTCTTAATCGAAATTTTTGACTTAATAATTTATTCATAGTCACTTGTCCGCTTTCATAGAAAAAAACGTCAACAGTCAACATGTCAGATAAACACTTTTAATATTTTTACATTAAAATTCATAAATCATATTTGATGATTTGATTTATTATTCACTAGCTTAAGGCTGTGGTTTTACTTGTTTATTTTTTACTTGGTGCCGTTTAGGACACCACTATAGAGCAGTGCGGTAGCGTCTCATGACAATAGTAAGTTCGATCCCCACTAAAGGTTACAATTGGTTTATTTTCCTTTCCTCATCTTTCGTTTTTTTTAGCTGCACGCACGCACAAAATGCAATTGTAAAGCAACTGGTTGTGAGTTCGATTCCCACTCGAGGAGTGGAAATATTTCATGTTTTCATTTTCTTCGCCCTGGTGATGAGACAAAGCGCGGCGTTAAGTTCTGCCACTTAAATTGCAATGCCTCTAGAATACGGCGGAATGTGGGGAACGGAATGTCTTAACACTAGGTTCCCTCTGCCTGTATGTCTTAAGGTTGTCCCAAGGTTTCCTGGGCCTACCCTGCTGTGTGCGGGATACAATGTGAAGCTAAAAAAGAAGCTATCACTAGAAAATCCTTAAATTATTTAACTTACAATATATTCATATCAGGTATACGGAAATTTTACAAAGCGTTCCAAGAATTTAGCTTATATCTACGTGATTTTACATACTTCTTGATTAAAGGCTTTTCCTTGTAAACGTGTTGGCCACAACGACTTACTTCGGAATATCTATTTTACGTTATACGCAAAGAAAAAGATATTTTCTGCGAAATTGTTATTCACATAAGTCTAGTACACATTGTTTAGTTTTATATAAGCAGCGGTAAGGATTAACAGTCAAAATATAAATTAGTATATATGAGCTGACTAGAATAATATTTACTAAGTGAAATACAGCAATAGGAAAGCATCTGCCAGTAAATAGAATTGGTTGCGGGTTCGATTTGCACTAGGGAGAGTGATTATTATTTATTTTTTTTAGCTTCACGCTGTATTCCGCACACAGCAGGTTAGGCAGAGAAAACCTAGTCTTAAGACATTCCGTTCCCCACTTTCCGCCGAATTCGGAGGCATTGCGTGTTAAGAGTAGCGGAACTTAACGCCGCGCTTTACCTCTGGTACTAGAGCAAAGGAATTGGAAATATTAAATATTTACACTCCTCGAGTGGGAATCGAACCCACAACTGACCCCAGAGAGTGCTTATATTAAACATATTTCCTTCACTCAACACACATTGTCTCGATTTTGGGCGGGACGTGGGGAAAGGAGTGTCTTAACATTATGTTCTCTTACCTTTGACCTTGGTAAAGGGACATCTGCCATGTATATCAAATACATCTTTACATAGTTATAAAGCAAAGTTGCTTCCCACCGTCTGTCTGTTTGTAAGCTTAAATCTTCAGAACTACGCAACGGATTTTGATACGGTTTTTTTTAATAGATAGAATGATTCAAAAGGAAGGTTTATATGTATGAAACATGCATAATATAGTAGAGAAACACTGATAGTTTTAAAAATTGGCGACGTGTGTCTATAGTGAAATGATTGCGTAGTTCACGCAGGCGAAGTTGCCGCTAATTAGAAGATATATAAAGTAACATATATTTATTAATCTATCGGGTAACAAGTCATAAAACGTGCATGTTTATGGTTTTACGCTTTACCTCGCATAGCAGAGTACTTAGAGAGGATCCAGTATCAAGACTCTATTATCTCCATTCATTTGTTATTCAGTTTTCAAATATATTGAACTTAAAAATAAATGAAATTTAGTTCTATTTATCAAACGTAAGGGCAATATATACAACAGTTACCAAAATACACTTTACAACTCGCAAGGTAGAAGCTGACTTGCCAAAACAACTTTAATGAAAACATGTCACGATGATTTCACTATTTCCACCCCCATTTTAAACTTCTATAACATCTTAATACATGAATTTAAGGGAATTTGACCCATAAGCTTAGTATTTTTGGGCTAAAATCGTATGAAAATTTTCTTAACCTAAGGCGTTCTTGTAATAGGGAAGGACGATGCAAACAGTTGCTTGTTCCTCAACTAAGATGAGCGAATATGAAAATGATTTAAAACGATGCTTGTTTGTATAGTGCTGAAAGTATTTTATGATATTAAGAGTCGTACCCTGTGGTAGTAAGTGTGAACTAATGGCACAAGCGTGTGACTGAAAACGACTGGCTGTGGGTTCGATTCCCCTTGAGGAGTGGAAATATTAAAAATTTACATTTTCTTCGCTCTGGTGCAGAGGCAAAGCACGGCGTTAATATTCGCCACTTAACACGCAATGTCTCCTCAAAGTGGAGAACGGAGTTTTTTAACACTATGTTTCCTCTGCCAACCCTACTGTATGCGGGGTACAGCGTGAAGCTAAAAAAAAAGAAAACTAATTTCTTTGTGTTTCAGTGGTTATGGGTTCAATTCTCATTCTGTAATGATATTGTTTCAAATATTTATCCCTCTGTTATCTAAGAGAAATTGTGACGTATTATAAGAATTTTCGTTACTCGGAATGCAATATATTGATTTCAGGTCAAAAGTCTTCTTTTTCATACATACAGACATTACAGTCAAAACAATAAGTCAAGCATATAAAAAACACAAAAAATAGCAAAAAACAGACCAAATAACAACATATATATGCCATTTCTAATTTCCACTTCAATATTCACCTTAGAAACACTCAGGTGTTAGATTTTAATTCAATTGTGTGGAAGATAAATGGGTTTGTAGACGTGAGTGGTAATAGGTAAGTCCGTATACATTTCATTGTATTTAAATGTTCTATATAAATGAAGAGGACGGAAATTCATAGTAAACATATAAAGCTACAATATATAAGAGACATGTATGTATTTAGTAAAATTTAAGAAAAAAATGATTTTGGTGTATTTTTTTAAATTTTTTAGTATATTATGTATGTTGGGGCCAGTCGTGGCATAGTGGTACAAAGTGTGAGTGTAAAACGACTAGTTGTGGGTTCTATTCCCACTCGAGGAGTGGAAATATTTAATATTTCCATTTTCTTTGCTCTGGTGTCGAGGCAAAGCACGGCATTAAGTTCCGCCACTTAACACGCAATGCCTCCGAATTCGGCGGAAAGTGGGGAACGGAGTGTCTTAACACTAGGTTCCCTCTGCCTACCCTGCTGTGTGCGGGATACAGAGTGAAGCTAAAAAAAAAAAAAAATATATATTACGTATGATACTGTAACTAACTCAATAAATTTCTAAATATGTATATATGTGTATGTACATATCTGAAGACTTCGATCTCCACTTTATATTTTAAAGGGAATCCTTAATAATAAATTCTAAGAATTAATAAACTTTATTTATTATGAACGTTTGGCATATATTTCTTTTTAATTTTACGCTTGCTAGAACCTAATGCCAAAGGCAGATAGAAGTTGTTATCATAACACTGCATTCTCCACTTAAATGCTAAATGAATAAATACCAAGAAATGAATTAAAAATAATTGCTTCTTACTTTAACTTAACGCCGAATTTCGCCTTAAGTACCAGAGCGGAGAAATGAAAATATGGTAATAATCATTCCCTCCATTGAGAATCTAACCCAGAACCATCACGTTCATAATCAGATACTATCCAACTATACCACGCTACCTCAATAAAATATAATTGAGTATCTTTATAATAAGTACGACAAAAGTATATATATTTTTTATCAAACAGACAATATCCATCCAACATTTAAAAACCATTAGCGGTCATAATAAAAAAGCTCCAGTGGGCTTTATTTATGAAGGTATTAATATGCTGCGGTAAAAAACATCATTCATCAACGAAACTCACAATATCTGCCTTATATTTTAAATTAGAATTTACTTGACATGACATTTTAGGGCTGCGTACAGCTTTGGCTATGAAATATGTCAAATTGATCTGTTTTTTATAAGCCGACGTGTAAAATTATGTTTTTAGATTGTATCGATGTAGCCGTTTGTTTGTGGAGCATACGTATTTAATGATTTTATATTAGTAATTTTAATAAAAAAAACATTATTTTTATCATTAAAAGTTATGGTAGCTTTTTTCTTGATCTTTAATGTCTCCCTGTTTAAAATACAGCATTTTGAGTTTCAAATTAAACTTGCTTTACCTAAATCAACTATATTTAGATATATAAATAAGTATATATTATATATAAATATAATAAAAATAAAACGAATTGCTGTCTCTACATGGGAAATATATATAAGAAAAAATATCATTGTTTACATTTAAAAATGTAATGGAATCCAAAACATTAACTTTTAAATTTCTTTTCTGTTTCTTTGTTTGTGGACGTTAATTTCTTAAGTGGCTTAACCGATTTAAATGTAATTTTGACTATAGCATTAGCATTTTTTTTTAATACTTAGTATTTATTTCAATCGTTTCATAAATAGAAAAAATGCTTCAAAATATATTTTTTATTAAATTAGTTAACACTTCAATAATCAGACGAAGTTGCTAGTTTTAAATATATTTTATTCACTGGGTATAATATAATCTTTATCATTCAATCATAAATCTTTTCACAAGAAAAAATGTAATGATCAAATTATCCTACAATTAGTTTCTTAGATTGCGTATATATGTATACCTTAGAAATACGTAGGAATAAATATACTAAGCAAATATTTCAAAAAAATAAAGTTTTATTCGCACACTACACTTAGGGCTATTTTCTGCACAGCAAGGCATTTAGGAAGAACCTAGTGTCAAGACACTTCGTTCTCCACTTTCTGACTGAAAACGATACCATAACGTGTCAAGAAGCGGAACTTAACATCGCGCTTTACCTTAAGTCCCAGAGCAGTGAAACGTAAAATATTTATTTTTAATTTTTTTAGCTTCACGCTGTATCCCGCATGCAGCAGGGTAGGCAGAGGGAACCTAGTGTTAAGACACTCCGTTCCCCACTTTCCGCCGAATTCGGAGGCATTGCGTGTTAAGTGGAGGAACTTAACGTCGCGCTTTGCCTCGACACCAGAGCGAAGGAAATGGAAATATTAAATATTTCCACTCCTCAAGTGGGAATCGAACCCACAACCAGTCATGTTTACATTCACACCTACGTGCCCCTGCGCCACGACTGGCCCCAACGTAAAATAATATAAATTCAAATTTTTCAAATTCAAAATATCCTTATTCAAATAGACTTTTGTAAGAACTTTTGAATCGTCAAATATACATAAAGCTACCACCGACTCGGAAGACAGTTCTGCTGAGAAGAGCCGGCCAGAAACTCAACAGTTGATCTTTACAAATATATAAATTACAATTTTATTATTTGATACAATAGTGGCCAGTCGTGGCCCAGTGGCACAAGCGTGTGACTGTAAACGACTGGTTGTGGGTTCGATTCCCACTCGAGGTGTGGAAATATTTAATATTTCCATTTTCTTCGCTCTGGTGTCGAGGTAAAGCGCGGCGTTAAGTTCCGCCACTTAACACGCAAAGCCTCCGAATTCAGCGGAAAGTAGGGAACGGAGTGTCTTAACACTAGGTTCCCTCTGCCTACCCTGCTGTGTGCGGGATACAGCGTGAAGCTAAAAAAAAAAGAAAAAAGGTACAATGGTAGTTAACCGGCATTGGACTTATTCAGATTAATTCCACACATTTTTATCCTTTAAATACCCTTCTACAGAGTAATAAGCTTTACTTATTAAGGTATGTTTTACAATGGCTTTGACATATAATCATAGCCTCAAGCTTAAATCGAACCCACAACCGCATTCACGTTCAAACTCTGTCCAAGTAACCTACAATTTGTAAATTACAATCTAACATTCAAACATATGACAAAGTTAATAACTATCAGAATAATTCATCGTTCAATAACAAAAGGTGTTAGCCATTTAGTTTTGAAATGACCCTATTATTTTGCAGTGTCAACGTCATAATTGGTTTTCTAGTGAGAGAATGTACGAGTACATTATACATACGTCAGTGGGCGATATTTGATGGACACACAACATATAGACATTTGGTGAACATTTAATTTTGACAATGTTTAATGTTATAATGTTCTTGTTTATGTTTAAACAATAAAATAAAATAATGGATTACGTAAACATTCATAACTTTGGGAGGACTAAATTTGCTACGTGTAAGTAAATTTTAGTGGATTACACATAATATATTACATTACATATTGATTAATATATGATACCATTGTGATGCACTTGGATGATTGTAGCAGTACATCCTATGATGTGAATTATATATATTATTTTGATAATACTTAAAAACTAAGATTCTGGTGTTTGAAAGAGACGAAGGAAAAACGGAATGCAAGATCATGGTTAACAAAAAGAAATTAGAACAAGTAGATGTGAAGCTAAAAAAAAGGAAATGAAATATACTTATACTTTTCTCGATGTCGAGTGGAAAGTACGAATACACTGATTAAAACACGCTGCACAAGTAGTTTATTCCTTTTACAGTGCAGTTGCAGTCAAATCCATACTTTTTTATATAAATGACATACGTAGTTTCAGGTTAACGATAACTTCTTTGTCTTATTCTAAAAAAAAATTGGATCAATTATAATATAAGCTTTTATCACTCTTTTTACATAGATATTAAAAAAGTTAAAATATTTTAATATATAAATTATAATTTATTTACTTATGTAAGTTCCAGTAAAACCTAAGAAAAATGTTCATACAATTGAAAATAATTTTGAACAAAACTATACAACATTTCAAGCAGTCATGAAGCTACCTGTGTTCATGGGGCAAGTCTTCGGCCTAAATCCTGTTCTTGGTGTTTCTAACCCTGATTCTTCTATGCTAAGGTAGTACTGCAACATAATTCTTTATATATATAATTTGAGACCAGTCGTGGTCAGAAGCACAAAGTAAAGTAAAGTGCGACTGTAAAAAGAGACTGGTTGTATGTCATTAAACATACAACCAACCACTTGTTATCGTGGTGTGTAGGTAAAGCGCGGCGTTAAGTTCCACTACTTAATACGGAATGCCTCCAGAATTCGGCGAAAAATGAAGAACGGAGCATCTTACCACTTGGTGACCTCTGCCTACTCTGCTGCGAGCGGGATACAAAAACAGTACATGTTAAACATTTTTTTAAAGGAACATGAGCCTATGTATTAACAGAAGATAAGAATGACATGACAATATATTTTCCAATTTTCGCCAAATTTTGGAGCCATAGCGTGTCAAGTGGTGAAACTTAACGCCGCACTTTGCCTCGACAACAGAGCGAATAGAATAGAAATATAGATAAATAGAAAATGGTTAAATATTTTCATCCCTCGGATGGGCATCGAACCAACAGCCAGTCGCGTTTACAGTCACAATTTGAGCCACGACCGGCCACAAGAAACATTTTGGTTTATTATATATTTGTGTTACTTTTTAGATTCAAATATTTTTCTGGGCGCAGTATTTACACATACATTACAATATTCGGTCAAATTGTTTTCTTAAACGGATTCTTTTTGCTGAAATATTTCAAGGATAATGGAACGTCGGTATCTTCTAATAGTAAGAGATATTATGATTATTTAAAGATTAGTTTTTTTATTTTTTATTTTGTAAGAGGAAACGTAAAATATATTCGTTTCTAATATTTTTGACCTTTTTTATTATATTATGTTTACTACGCGTGCTCACGAGTATGTCCACGTGGAGTTTAACTATAAATTTATTGTACAGTGGGCAAATTTAACGATAATCTAAAATAAAAGTTGCCTACGTTACTCCTTATTAGATGAGCTTTCCTTCAGTGAAAGTCTTTTTAAAATCGGTCGAGCCTTCTAGAGATTAGCGGGGACAGACAGACAGATATACAAAAATTGTAAAAATATTAATTTATGTATATTTACTGTGTACACATACATTTAATAAAAAACGAAGACTTTAATAATAAAACATATACTCCATTTTTATTTTTTTTTTTTTTTTTTTTTTTTTTTAGCTTCACGCTGTATCCCTTGCGGGGTAGTCAGAGAGAACGGAGCGCCAAACGCTACGGTCCCTGCATACTTCTTTCGCCTCGTCCACAGTCATCAACCTCTTCATACACGCCCTCCGGGGGGTCCTCATGCTTTTTACGTGACCTTCCTCCAGTATCATCGATACTGTGTTTTCGAAGGTCAACCGAGGTCTCCCCCTGCCTCGCTTACCACTCACCTTTGCTTCATAAATCTTTCTTACCATTCTTCCATCACTCATCCTCTCGACGTGCCCAAACCACCTGAGCACGCCCTTCTTCATTCTTACTATGACGTTCTCGCTAATACCTGCCATTCTGTGTATCTCTTCATTGCGGATTCGGTCAGCTAAGCTGACTCCGCACATCTTTCGAAGAGATCTCATCTCCACAGCATTCATCTTTCTTTCATTCTTCTTCTGCAATACCCACGTTTCGCTGCCGTATAGCAGCGTCGGTACCAGCACTGCATTGTGCACAGCTAAACGTGCGGCTATGCTCACGTTCCGCCGTCGCATCAACGCAGCGAGGGCACCGTTAACCCTGTTACCGGCAGCAATACGCCTTTCAACATCCATATCATACCTTCCATCTCTGCTAAACATACTTCCCAGATATACCACCTCATTCACTTGTTCTAATTTCTTTCTGTTAACCATGATCTTACATTCCGTTCTTTCTTCGTCTCTTTCATCTCGTATTTTAAATATTAAAATTGTGCGTCACTATTTAAAAAGTGAAATGTAAAGTTTAAGTTTTAACATATTATAACCTGTTTTCAGCATCACTAGTATTCTACCTAACAAATACTACAACTACAATACTATTCTTGAGAATAGCTAGAAAGTGGCCTAAGCTGTGCCAACATATATCTAGCACGGAAGCTACTGATCCCTTCGTAGATCCAAGGCTTGTGAGGAAATGCGCTGTGTCTTGCTTCGTGGTTATGTTTCTGGCTATAGGTGAGGGAAATTATGTTATATGTATAATGTATAATAATATGTTGTTAATGTACGTTTTTTTTAATATATTATTTCTGTTCCCGATACTTTTCTAATTTTTGTCATTATATAAATAAATGTAAAGAAAAAACTTAATTTTCACCTAAATTCTGTCGAAGGATAAGTTTCAAATTTATTACACTTAAAATTTATATGAAAAACAAGTACAAATAAGCAATATTTTTTATAATTATGCATTAGAAGTACATTAAATTAGCAAGTTAAATCACTACCACTACTTATTACAGAAAAAAATAATTTTGATTGGTTCAGAGTTTGATTTCCATTCGTCAGAAAAATCATAATTACTTTTATTTATTTCTAAGATGAACAGGACAAAGTGCAGTGTGAAGGTCTGTTAATCAACATGCATGCATCTCGACTTCGAATAAAAAGTGCAGAACGGAGAGTCTTAACAGTACATTCTCTCTACCCTTCTATGTGAAAAACAACGTGAACCTCAAATTATGTTGAGATAGATACTCTAATTATATAGCAACTATTAAAATAATAAACAATTAAAAAAAGCAACCACTACTTGCGTTTTTTTTAGCTACACGCTATATCCCGCACACAGCAGGGTAGGCAGAGGGAACCAAGTGTTAAGACACTCCGTTCCTCAGTAGTGCCAAATTCGGAGGCATTGCGTGTGAAGTTGCCTCGACACCAGGGCGAAGAAAATGGAAATATTCAATATTTTCACTCCTCGAGTGGGAATCGAACCCACAACCATCGTTTACAGTCACACGCTTGTGCCACTGCGCCACGACTGGCCCCAACAGCAACCACTATTTAACTCCAACAGCAACCACTTTATACTATTTAACTCCAAAACTATTTAAATGTTAATATATTTCAGTTGAACACGGTCTATCCGAACTTTCGGGGTTTGTATCGGCGGTAGACTGCAAACCAGATAAGATTTACGAGACATTCATTATGCACAGCTTCCCTTGGATTAATCACCAGCTTAACTACAGTCCTGGCCTTGCTGCTTTAACTCAGGTAAGAAATAGTCGTTATTGATTGTTATTTTTTTATAGCTATTTTTGCTTAGATCTTTGATAATGAATTTAGAAAATATTATATACGTATATGACAGGGTTGGCTAAACTGCCTGCAAACAAATATAAAAATCTGTCTAAAGTTGCAGAAATAAGTAAATACATTTCGATTGACCTGGATATAAAGCGTACATATGGTTTAGTAAACAAAGTGCAATCAAAACGGAAAGAGGCACGGGTTTGAGTCCCGCTACATCTAAATTTGTCACGTTTTTCATTCATATTTATATATCTCATGTCTTTTTGCAAAGCAGTTTGTCAGTATATTAAATAAGTCAACAGTAATAAGTTAATATGAAAAATTAATATTTACTAAAGTAAATTAACTTGAAAAAGACATTTAAAGATTTTCCTAAGTGTGGAATAACACTTTAAAAATGTTTAAAAGTAAATTAACTTGGCTCAAGAACAGATTTTTAATACCTCCACGTGCCTTGCAGGCTCCCACAGCAGGTGTCTTCGGACGATTGATTGAGTCCCCGTGGCGGTCGAGAAGGAACACCGTCAGGTTTTAGTGGGTAACGGCGGCGTTACCATCTTGCCTCACAAGGGTCCCACATTACCACGTCCCGATTCCCCCCTTGAGCTGGTATCCGTAACGGATTTCATGACGTTAAAAAAAAGGATAGATTTTTAATATAAACATTTCCACAATATATCTTTGAAACTGCAACCACTAGAAATAACAAATACGTTAAGCTACTGAACCACTATATCTATTGTTTATTTACTGGATTTTTATACTTATTATAGTAATTTGTTTTTAGTTCCTGAATATACAATGCACGTTCAATTGGAATTTTGCTGACTTATTCGTTATTTGCATTAGCTTCTACTTAACGTCGAGGTTAGAGCAAATAAACAGGAAAGTCGCTGCTACGAAAGGAAAGGTAATTTATCATAATTTATATATTCAAATAGCTGTGGCGCAGTGGGATAGCGTTGTATTGTAAATGCAATTGATTACTGATTTGATTCCCATTAGTAGAAATTATTATGTTTAAATTATATTAGGGCCAGTCGTGGCGCAGTGGCACAAGTGTGTGACTGTAAAGCGACTGGTTGTGAGTTCGATTCCCACTCGATTTCCATTTTCTTCGCTCTGGTGTCGAGCGCGGCGTTTAGTTCCGCCACTAAACACGTAATGCCTCCGAATTCGGCGGCGTGGGTAACGAAGTGTCTTAACACTAGGTTCCTTCTGCCTACCGTGCTATGTGTGCGGAATACAGCGTGAAGCTAAAAAAAATATTTAAAGGATGAAACGGTGTGGAAGTAATATGATTTAAGTTTAGTGCAGCTTAGCTACGCTTGTGTTAAATAATATATTTTAAGTTTTATTTGAAAATAGTATCTGCTTAGTTTCTCGTTGGCTCATCTCATGTTCTCAGCAGAACTGCCTTCTGAGCCGGTATTAGCATCATGTTCATTCAACAATTCAAAGTATTTGCAAAAGTCTATTTGAATAAAGTTTTTGACTTAACCTTAATTTCTTGATTAGTTACAGTATGAATTCAACGTTTTAATTAAAAGCGTAAATATCTCTCTATTCCCTACTTACCCACTGACCTAACCGTCCCGCTTTACATCGCCACAAAAGGGAAGATATTTATATAGTAAAAATATTTAATCTAGTGGGAATCGAACCCACAAGCAGTCGAGTTTTCAGTCATACTTTATGCCCTTGTGCCACGACTTGCCTCTACTCTCTTCTTCTATCCTATATACTCTACCCTATAACTTATCTAATGATGTGGATGTCTATATATGAAGGTAACTTTCCCATCACCTCGTTTGCCTCCTTTATTTAATGAAAAAAATAATTTAATAAAAAAAATATTATTTTTAGAAGGTACCAGCAATATTCTGGAGATCAGTACGAGAGGATTACAACAGAGTTACAAACTTAGTGAGACGAGTCGACGAAGTCATTGGATCTATAATATTTATTTCGTTCGCAAATAATTTATTCTTCATTTGCCTTCAACTGTTGCATACATTGGCGTAAGTAATTGATTGTTTTACTGATATGGAATGGCTTATAGGCTTCAATTATTTTGAATTTTCAGTCATTTAATATTTTTTATAAGTAAAGTTATAATAGTATATAATAACTATCGTGGACATTTCAAAAGATATATTTTAAACTTACAAAATATAAATTTGAAATAGAAACCGAAAGGACAATTCCTCGTAATTCTGATGGTCCTGAGGCAGAACTTTAGGCTTAATTAGGAGAATGCTTATATCATAAAATATGATTTAATATAATTATTAAATTTCTTCGCTCTGCTAAGACTAAGGCAGATTGTTTCGACACTAGCTGCGTGAAGCTGCTCTGAAAAGGGGAGGCTTTCATTTGTTTAGTATTATCAACTATTATTAATATATTTTTCTTAAGGTTTTTTTTATGGAGGCAAACGAACAGAAGGACCACTTGATGGTAAGTGGTTATCTTCGCCCATGGACATCCATAACGCCAGAGGAGTTGTGGACGCGTTGCCGACCTTAGGGATGAAAGAAGGAAGGAGGGAGGAAAGATAGGGATGGTGGGATAAGGGAGGTTATATTCATGTTGGTATCTAATTTCAAGTAAATGGTGATGGTGGGGTCTAATCACTCGAAAAAAGCGGTTGCAGTGTTTAGATCCGCTATCCAACGCGTAATATAGTTTAAAGGAATAAAAGCTAATTAACTATACCTAGAGTAATTATTTTGTACTTATAATATTTTTTGCTTCTAGAGATGGAATCAAGGCAACGCCAGGTTGTCACTTCCCGGATGAAAGGTATTATACACTTATGTATTTTAATATTATAGGTAAATGGAACCTTTTTAGAGAAAGTATAAAAATTTAAACATAGAGGCACGGGTTCGAGTCCCGCTACGTATATGTAGTAAAATGCTAAATATATATTTGGTGCTTCTTTATTATCTTTCAAAACATTGAGGCCAAACTCAGCGTTGAGTTCCGCCAATGAGAATGGAGTATTTTAACAATAGATTCTTTTCGATAATCATCAAATCGTTCTTTTCCGTTCTTTTCACATATATTTCAAATTTTATTCAAAATACTGTTTATTTAAATTTAAACTATTATCTATATAGTAATATATTACTATATTTATACATCATATTTTATTATCTGGGTTTTTTGACTATACAAATACATAGTACAAAATATTTATTTTTAGAAAACCTATAAAATTTCTTTTTCAATTTCCTAACTGTGTGAATAACACGTTAAAAGTTAAAAGCTTACAAAAAACTAATTTTCACAGGCCACTCAGAGGTTACGAACAGCCAGTATACTTCACATACTCCCTCATATTCCTCATAGTGAGATCTCTGGCCGTGTGTCTCATCGCGTCCGGAGTGCATACAGCGAGTCGAACACCTGTATATGCTTTGTACGAAGTGCCTTCGCCTGCTTATTGTATTGAGGTATTTTAATTGTATACTAAACAAGATGTGACTAGAAGTTATTATTTAATTAACTGTTTTTACAATAATATAAAGCAAATGATCCACTTCGACAATTTTATTGGACATGAAATAATAATTGAAGTTTGAGATGATAACACTAGTACAATTTCTGTTTTTGTTTTTGTTAGCTTCACGCTGTATCCCGCACACAGCAGGGTAGGCGGAGGGAACCTAGTGTTAAGACACTCCATTCCCCACTTTCCGCCGAACTCGGAGGCATTGCGTGTTAAGTGGCGGATTTTAACGCCGCACTTTGCCTCGATACTAGAGCGAAGTAAATGGAAATGATAAATATCTCACTCTTCAAGTGGGAATCGAACCCACAACCAGTCGCTTTACAGTCACACTTTGTGCCTCTGCGCCACGACTGGCCCCAAGTACTGGCTGACTAGTAAAATCATTAATTAATATAAAGAGATAGGTATATATGAAAACAATATACATTTCATCAGATATGAAGCAGAATGTGGAGAGAGGAGAGAATTTTAACACATATTTTTTTGCTTTGCCCTACATGATTATGTAGGTTGAATAAATTTAAATAATATTGACTTTAACGAATATATACGTATTTCACAGGTGCAAAGATTTATAGAACAAATCCACGGACAGACAGTGGCTTTGAGTGGTCTACAATTTTTCAAAGTAAAACGTGGAATGGTTTTGGCTGTAAGTTGCTAAAAAAAAGGAAGCTAACTAGAAATTTGAAGAGTATAAAACATTTTTGATATAGTTGAATAAGTTTGCAAAATACAAATTTTTGTAATGCTTATTAATAATTTACATTGAAGTCGTGTTTTATTTTTAAACTTAATCTGCTAAAATATTCATTATATATGTACTAAAAATATTGGCTAACACCTTTTAAATCGCTATACAGAGACAGCCGTTTAACAAAATATTTTTATTGTATTTCAGATAGCCGGTACTATAGTGACATACGAACTCGTTCTACTCCAATTCGCCGGCGTCACGCCCACTGTAGCACCTCTGCATAGTGACGATGAACTTAATTGATATAAAATAATTGTTTCATTTTTATTGTAGCTTCACAATTTTTTGTATAGCATATGCCTAGAGATAACGAAGTATCAAGAAACCATCATTGTTTACCAAAGCTCGGAATCAAGACATTGCATGTAAATTCATTTTTTTCTTTTTTTTTTTTTTTTAGCTTCACGCTGTATCCCGCACACAGCAGGGTAGGCAGAGGGAACCTACTGTTAAGACACTCCGTTCCCCACTTTCCGCTGAATTGCATGTAAATTCATTAAGAACAAAATTTAAAGAAATGATTGATTGCTTTTCAATATATATTTGCTAATGTCATGACATTGTATGTTAGGAAAAATATTAATGATTTTATAAAAATCGGTGACATACATAATATTAATACTAGAAAGCATAACCTCATTACACCTGTAACTCGATTACATTAAGTCAATAATTCATTCATGGGACAGTGTATAATAGGACTCAGAAAACGTCCGAGATTTTTCTATATCACAATTTAAAAAAGTTGTGAAAGACGTTTATGTTTTAAAGGTTATCTAATTGGTTACCTAATTAAACATTTTATAAATGATAACACGCCTTGGGAATAAAATGCTCGCTCCAGGCTATTTCAAAATTATCACTGTCAGCAATAAATCTGTATAATACAATTGGTTTAAGAAAAGAAGTCCCGCTGTCTCTTGCGCCGGTTCTTCTCAGGTCTGAGGCATTAACTTTAGTGAACCGGTGGTAAACTACTTGACATTCAAAAAATGAAGCATTTAACTTCTTATTTTAAATAATTTGACTTTGATTTTGCAAGCGCGGATCCCCCGTTGTGGCAGTGGCCACTATGGGTGCATAGTGGCCACAACATAAAATGCTTGTCAAGTCATATTTTTCAGGTCTTGACACAAGTCCATTGACTTACTCCGTATTTCAGTATCACCGATAAGGTGACTTCAATAAAATGAAAAAAAAAATTGGTACGAGTTTCTCAATTGTAATTCTCTTTGTGTTCATACTCCGATTCGCACTAGATTCTAGATTCGATTTTAAGGTGGTTGTGACCACAATTTTCTTTCTGGGCTTTTTTTTAGGGCTTGAATCCGCCCCTGGCGAATTGAGCAGTAAAATTGAATGCCTTGCTATGATTTACCAGGGCGGGGAAATGGAAGTAATGTGTACTTTTCGGGGTAGGTATCAAATCCATAACCGTTTAGAGGCAACGGTACCTCTCAACTGTGGTGACTTTAATAGTAATTTATGTTATATAGTTGATGTTTTATGTAGTCACTTTTGTTGCTTGTAAAGACATTTTATAATTTCATTATTATATATTGTTAGAATTAACAATTCAATAAGTGGAAAGTGGTTTTCATATTAAAAAAATAATAACAAAAATCTAAAGAATTGCAGTTGTTTTATTTACGATGACTTTTAAATTTGAAAATGGTCTAATAGGAGTATATCTCTTTTTAGAAAATCAACAGTAAATTTACATTTTCTATTCATTTCTTCCAAATTATTTCGTTCCCCCATCGTCGTATTGGACAAGTACTAACACGTACGTCATAACACTACCTGCCATCTGAAAGTATACAAATAAAATTAATAAATATTTTTATTATTTTCTAATATAATAAAAATCATATCTTTTTAGTTCCCTTCATAGGAATTCCCTGGATAGGCAGAGAGCTAGTGTCAACACACTCCGTTGATCAATTTCTGCCGTTTAGGCAGTTTGCCGAGACATTGCGTATTGCGTGGTGAAACTCTAAAGCACGGTATTTCTTATCACCAGAGCGAAGGTTATTAAAATTATTTAAATATAATCTTTCCTTCTAGTGGGAATAGAACTTTGTACCTTGTCAGCTACCTGACGTACTTGTTGGACCTTTTTAATGTGTTATTTTTGAATTTATCCTTAAATTTAATATTTACGAATAACGCACAAGAGATTGTAACATGTAAAAGTAAATAAGAGCAATATAAAAGAAAGTATTACCTGTAATACGACACTCCTGTTCAAATTGAAAAAACCCATTCCAGTTAATGCGACGTAATCCTTATTTAGCTGCTTTTGAAGTCTTTCCATCTAAAACGTTAATATGTTTGTAAAGTTAACTTTGAAAGTACGACTTTGCCGAAATACTTATTATAATATGAGGCGGTGTGTTGAAGGCTTTTTAGGCAGCCAAATCAGGGATGAGCAGCCTTTTCTTGCAATATAATATTTGAAATATTTAGGCAATTTTCAATTTTAGTATTTACTATATATAAAAAGTAGCGGGAAAATGTCTGTCATATAAATACAAGCTTGGAGGGAATTATATCCACTATTAGACTTCCGGAGAGTATAGGGAGAAATAGTAAAATAGGATGGCACTTTTAACCTCCTATATCGCTATAATCTATACAAAAAGTATATATAAACTTTGACGTACATGTGATCGTGAATGCTTATCGTTTTAACACACAAAGTCACAAAAAATAACAAAGAAAAAAAAGGAAGGACCCCGAACTACTATAGTTGTGGAGATAAAAAAATTAGAAAATATTGAAGGTCCGCATAAAATTATTTAGCGGGCCACATGCAGCCCGAGGGATATGTTTGCGCACCCCTGAGCTAAATGGTATACTTGTAGCACTTCTATACGAAAAAGACGTCTTAATCTAAATACATTTTAGCTGCCTTAAGATATTCAATTATATAAATTAGAGGCTTCGTTAACAAGGAAACTACGCGTTGTTTTGGCAACTTGTGTAGAAACTTTATACAAAAGCTTACATATGTCAAACATAGTAATGTTTGTAGTATTTATTCTTATCCTTTTTTTGCTTCTAATGCATTATAGGGTGGTATGTCAGCGTCTGACTGAATACACAATGATTGTGGATTCGCTTCCCATTTGGACGAATAATTACAATCATAATAAGATATTTTGTTATCGCGATTATTACACATATTAAAATTAAAACTATATTTAACCGGTTAAAGATATTTATATTAATTAATCTTTTTCTTTTATTACTTCTTTTAACGACGGATTAGTCGCGTATATTTTTGATATTCGACGTGTTACAAGATTAATTGGGTTAAAATTAACTTTATTTCAAAATGATTATAATCATTCATTTGCAATTTCCTGCTTTAGAAAGATAAGGACCGGCAATGAGTTCCACCACTTAACACACAATGTCCGAAATCCATGGAGGAAAGCGCAGAACAGAGTGTCATGACATATCTTATCCTGCTGTGCTGGATAAAATGTGAAACTTAAGATCCTTCGTTGGATTAAGTTGTCGTTTCCAATAAAAACAATGCAACTTAGTGCATTGTCATCCTTTTAGTTTCTTTGTTAAAGTAATTTGTTTATGTAACTATTATATGTAACGTCTGACTGTAAGCGCGAAGGTTGTGGGTTCGATTCTGAACTCTCAATAGAGGAATTTTCAAATTCTATTCATGTATCCAAGATAAACCACTGTATTAAGTTCCGCTACTCAACGCAGAATGTCTCCATTTTGAACAGAAAGAGGAGAACGGAGTGTGTTGACACTAGGTTCTCCTGCTATGTGAAAAAATCTTGAAACTGCTTTTTAATAGACATACGATTTTCATAAAATAACATAAAATAACTTACCTCAATATTATAAAACTGCCCCTCACATTCATACAGAAAATGCAAAGCTAACTTAGAATGCTTATTGACATCAGCGGCCGCTAGCACAGTGTAACCAGTTCGAATACAGAGCCATGTTAGTGAAACTGCATAGTACACTTGCTTCAGTGGTAGTCCTGATAAGCCTATACTGAAATTATGTTTAAAATTTTAAATGTTATTATTTTAAACATAAAATATGCATTTTATTATATTTTTCCTTTTTTTTCGAATATAGAAATAATATAAAGGAAGAAATGGCCAGTCGTGGCCCAGTGGCACAAGCGTGTGACTGTAAACGACTGGTTGTGGGTTCGATTCCCACTCGAGGAGTGGAAATATTTAATATTTCCATTTTCTTCGCTCTGGTATCGAGGTAAAAGCGCGGCGTTAAGTTCCGCCACTTAACACGCAAGCCTCCGAATTTGGCGGAAAGTGGGAAACGGAGTGTCTTAACACTAGGTTCCCTCTGCCTACCCTGCTGTGTGCGGGATACAGCGTGAAGCTAAAAAAAAAACTTACTTTAAACATAAAATATGCATTTTATTATATTTTCCTTTTTTTTCGAATATAGAAATAATATAAAGGAAGAAAGCTAATCATATTTTTATAATATAAAACTATTGCACATAAAGCATTGATGTCAGTCGTGGCGCAGTGGCACAAGCCTGTTACTGTAAACGACTGGTTGTGGGTTCGATTCCCACTCGAGGAGTGGAAATATTTTATATTTCCATTTTCTTCGCTCTGGTGTCGAGGTAAAAGCGCGGCGTTAAGTTCCGCCACTTAACACGCAATGCCTCCGAATTCGGCGGAATGTGGGGAACGGAGTATCTTAATACTAGGTTCCCTCTGCCTACCCTGCTGTGTGCGGGATACAAAGTGAAGCTAAAAAAAATATATATATATTTTTCTTTTTCTTTTTTTTCAAATATACAAATAATATAAGGGAAGGAAATTAATCATATTTTTATAATATAAAAACTATTGCACATATAATATCTTCAGATTTTATGTTCTGAGAGTAAAATACAAAACACTATTACCTACCTATTATCTGTTTGCAAATGTTGAAATATCAATTGATTTTATAGTTCGTCGATTGATTTGAAAATTATCATAAATATTTTCTACAGCCATTACAGCGTAGTAGAAATTCGTAGGCGTTAATAACCGCTTAACACGTACGTGTGAAAGAAGGAAGGAGTTTATAGGAATATGTTTAAACTCTCCCTACTCTCTGTATAGAAATTGTTATAATCTTGTTTACAGAGGGATCTGAATTCACTCAACTCAAGTTTTAAATTTACATTTTTAATAAAAAATAACAAGTACTCTACTCGTTATATTACTTTTTCGCTCGAGTGATGAGACAAACCACCATTCAACTCGCAATATCACGGATTAGGGTGGAAAGTGAAGAAGAGAGTGTCTTGACACTAATTTCACGAGACACCTCTGCATACCGGAACCTGCTGTACCGGAAAAGGTTAAAACAAAAAAAAACACAACTTACGTGATACCAAGAAACAATTGCAAGCATATAAAGTAAAAGTTAAAGAATGTGGAAGCCAAAATGATCCCGCTCAAGTGACCGTCGACTTTTCGCACCAACATAGCTTGCTTCACGTAGGCCTCTCGTATTTTGCGCCATGTGTTCATTTTTAGGAATTCTGTATCCTATAATAATAATTGCAAATATGGAACCCAAGAAGAAAAACATCTATTTATATCTTAACAGTTATAACTTTGTTTTAGGTGATTTAATACTATCAGAAACTAAGCGGCGGCGGCTTGCGGCATTAAGTTTTGCCACTTAACACGCAAGTCTCCGAATTCGGCGGAAAGTGGGGAACGGGGTGTCTTAACACTAGGTTCCCTCTGCCTACCCTGCTGTGTGCGGGATACAGCGTGAAGCTAAAAAAAAGAAATTAAAAAACAAGGTGCAGTGGAACAGCATCTATGTGTTATCACGACTGGTTGTGGATTCGATTTCCACTCAGAGGAAACATGATAATTTATTATTTTTTATTGTCTCAGTTCTGGTCAATAAGACAAAGCGTGGTGTTTAGATTCACCACTCAATACCAAATGTCCCAAAATCAGGTGGAAAATGGAGAACGGAGTGTCTTAACAACAGATTTTTTCTGCTTACTTCGTACTAATTATTGGAACACATCGATTCATTCTGTTAAATATTTTCAGGCAACGTATTAAATTTTGAACGCAGCAGGATTCGAACTCGCGCTTCTTGGAAAACATCCAAGTACTATAACCACTAAGCCATGCGTTTCGTTATTATGAGAATAATACTTTAAACATGTAAAGAATAAATAATGCTTACTTTATTGCTTTGTTCCAAATTATATCTTGTAGTACATGTTTTCACACATCGATTCAGTCTCTGATATCGTGAGGTCAGTCCCATGCTTATTAAAATTATTATTAAATCTTGCAAGTTCCATATAACAGTGGCTAGAATACTCATGAAAAGAAGAGGAACGCCTATCCAGTGCGAGTATTCAACTAAAAATTAATTAAAATATTTATATCAACATAGTTAAAAGCTTGATGGCTAAGGGCCAGTTGTGGCGTAGTGGCACGAACGTGTAATTGTAAACGACTGGTTGTCGGTTCGATTCCCACTCGAGGAATGGAAATATTTAATATTTCCTCTTCTCTTGCTCTGGTATCAGAGGTAAAAGCGCGGCGTTAAGCTCCGCCACTTAACACGCAATACCTCCGCATTCGGCGGAGAGCGGGGAACGAAATATTTAACACTAGGTTCCCTCTGCCTATCCTGCTGGGTGCGGAATACAGCGTGAAACTAAAATGAAAGTAAAAAAAATAAAAGCTAGAATATTTTTAAACATTTTTAAAGTGTTATTCCACACTTAGGAAAATTGAAAAAGACATTTAAAGAAAACGTATAAAAATTTGAACGCAGCGGGATTCGAACCCGCGCTCAGTGGTGAGAGCGCCTGAACGGTATTCAGGAGGCGCGGGTTCGAATCCCGCTGCGTTCAAATTTTTATACGTTTTCTTTAAATGTCTTTTTCAAAGCTAGAATATGTTTCTCTCTGTGTATCTCACTCTATTTCGCACAGCAAGGTAGGCAAAGATAACTGCGTCCTGTCAGAATTCTATTTTGGTTGGCGTAACTCAACGCCGCGCTTTTTGCTTTTCCAGAACTGAGAAATACAATGTAACCTCGCGTTTGCTGTCGAACGCTATCCCGCTGCGCCACAACGGCAACACTATTTAATATGTATTTGAAAGCCGTCGTTACGATGCGGTTTTATAATTATACATAAACGATAAAAGTAAAAGTCTCAAATCTTCATGCTGTATTCCACACACAGCAGGGTAGGCAAAGAGAACCTAGTATCAAGTCACTCCGTTCTCCACTTTCCGCCGAATTCGGAGGCATTACGTGTTAAGTGGTGGAACCTAACGCCGCGCTTTGCCTCGACACCAGAGCGAAGAACATGGAAATATTAAATATTTTCACTCCTCGAGTGGCAGTTGGACCCACAACCAATCGCTTTACAGTCACACTTTGTGCCACTGCGCCACGACTAGCCCCTACATCCACGATTATATATTATATTCATTTTTCGCTCTGGTAACTGAACAAACCGCGGCGTTGAGTTCTGCCACTCAGCAATTGGAAAGAAGCGTGAAACTGTATAAAAAGACTTACATTCTAATAATAAAAATCCATGTGATTTTAATATATACTTTCTTAAGCATAGTGATGATTCGCATTGAAAGTCGAATGATGCTGCCATATCCAACATATGTTCAACTGCAAAAATTAAATGGAAAGGACATTTAGGAAGCGTATAAAAATTTGAATGCAGCGGGATTCGAACCCGCGCCTCCTGAATACCGTTCAGGCGCTCTCACCGCTGAGCCATGTGTTCTACTACCAGCTGCGTCGAAAATTCTTATACGCTTTATTACAACTTATTTTTGTTGTTAGCATCTCTGTAGAGAGATTTTTACAAATTTCTGCTACCCAAAAATTATTCTATGAACAATCGTTTGGCAAGAGAGAATGCTATTAATTTAAATACTTTTAAACATTTTTAATGTGTTATTCCACACTTAGGAAAATTGAAAAAGACATTTAAGAAGCGTCTAAAAACACGCTAATAATAGACTTTCGCCCTTATAGGTAATATTAGTACGTATCATATTATAAACTTTATTCCTTGTAGACGCAAATAGTCGCAAATTCGATTTTAATAGATCAATCAAACTGTTGTAGGAACATGTGTTCTGAAGTGATATCAATTTAAGTGTGGGTGGCAATCTAAAATGGCGAACTTTGAAGAACGCCCACGAACGAAACATGTTTATTGTTATTCTATTACTACTTATATAAAAGTATATATAATAAAAATAAACGAAGATTAAAATATAAACAAAAAATTAAATTTGCTTTACTGGCTGGTTGTGGATTCGATTCTCACTCGGAAACTTTATTATATTTAAATTATTTTCATTTCTTCGCACTAGTGATTACGGTAAACGCGAAAAATACTCAAAAAGTAATGTCTCGAAAGAGGGCGGAAAATGGAGAATGGAGTGTTATGACACTAGATTGATATTGACTAGGGAAAAAGCGTCTTTACGCTTTCTTTAAAGAAAAACCAGGCGAGTGTGCTTTAGATAACTCGACCTAACTAAAATTTAACTACCGTATGGCTATGAGAGAAAGAGTGAAAGTAAATGAGTACTACCACCTCATTTTCCTGTCCTAACGTAATATACAAAACGTAACTCTTTATATCTTCACAACCATATATCTTACTGAAAAAGACATTTAAAGAAAACGTATAAAAATTTGAACGCAGCGGGATTCGAACCCGCACCTCCTGAATAGGCGCTCTCACCACTGAGCCATGCGTTTTGCTATTCGCTGCGTCGAAATTCTTATACGCTTTATTACAACTTATTTTTGTTGTTAGCATCTTTGTTTGTAGAGAGATTTTTACAAATTTCTGCTACCCAAAGATTATTCTACGAACAATCATTTGGCAAGAGAGAATGCTATTTATTAAATACTTTTAAACATTTTTAAAGTGTTATTCCACACTTAGGAAAATTAGAAAAAGACATTCAAAGAAAACGTACAAAAATTTTATACTATTTCTTTAAATGTCTTTTTCAATTTTCGTAAGTGTGGAATAACACTTTAAAAATGTTTAAAGGCATATATCTTACTCTCAACTTCTGTTTACCTCATCCGATCACACTTATCGTAACGCTCTCGTTAAGCATTCACTAGGTTACTCCCCAAATCAAGCGTGCTTAAGGAAAATTTAGTCTATTATTTATATAACTAATATTTATTTATTATTTGTGGCCAGTCTTGGCCCAGTCGCACAAGCGTGTGACTGTAAACGACTGGTTGTGGGTTCGACTCCACTCGAGGAGTGGAAATATTTAATATTTCGATTTTCTTCGCTCTGGTGTCGAGGTAAAGCGCGGCGTTAAGTTCCGCCACTTAACACGCAATGCCTCCAAATTCGGCGGAAAGTGGGGAACGGAGTATCTTAATACTAGGTTCTCTCTGCCTACCCTGCTGTGTGCGGGATACAGTGTAAAAATATATATTAAAGAAACTTACTCGTACCACAAACAGCTACAAAAATAGCTACTTTATACATTCGTTTGCTTATCGTTCTATCTGGCAATAAACCTTTTATATTCAACACCCATTCCACTGAAGCCCAGTACTTTGATAAGTCTTCCCAACACCTGGACAATCTCCAACATTGTAGCAAGCTTATGATAGACGATGCATAGAAGAGTGATCCAGCGAATCTGGCTGTTACGCTACCTTGAATTAGGAAAAGAAACTTTGATTTAATAAATATATTCAACTATATTGAGGGTGTCGTGGCGTAGTGTGACAACGTCTCACTATTAATACGATGTATATCGTGGGTTCGATTTCCGCTTGAGAAAATGATTTTATATTTTCATTCTCTTCTCTAGTATAAAATATCTCGATTTCGTGTGGAAACTCTTTGTCTACTTCGCCATTTTGCTATAAAATGTATATCAATTATATGAACAGTATTTAGAATAAGCTCTATGTCTCATGGAGATATTGTGTAGACTGTAGACGATTGACTGATTGTGTTGACGATGGTGGTAGATTCGATTCCCAATCGGGGCAATGTTAATGTCTAAATGTAAAAAAATGCACGGTATTGAGTTCCGCCATTCCCTTCTGTAGTGAACCTACATAAGTGAGCTAAGCAAAACATAGTACTAAACATAGTACATACTTAGGTAAATATAAAGTTGAAGGTTTTCTTTATTAAGGCTTATCCTTCTTACTTTCACGATGTTTCTCACACAGAACGATAGTCAGAGAGCACGTAGTGTCAAGAGACACCGTTCTCCGCTTTCCACCTGATTGCATTGTTGAGTTGCAGAGCTCAACGTCTGTCTTAAGTACCAGAGTGAAGAAATTTCAATTTAATTATAATCATTTCCCCGAGTTAAAATCTGAACCACAACTGTCACATTTACAGTCAGACGCTATTCCACTATACCACGATGGTTTCTAGGATGCTTAGATAGAATAATATTTACATACGATGTCCAGCCATATCTATAGCCCAGCCAGCCAGCGCCTTCACTACTTTCCAAATGGCCTCCGCTTCTATAGCCAAAAATAGACATAGCAGAAGAAATGCCCATAACTTCCATACAAATGACTCGAGACCCACAAATCCGACCCAACGCGACCAGTGAAATATCTTTGTCATGGTTTGCAAGAAATCCTATAACATTCAATATGCTTTTTAAATTCACATTTTAACTCACTTTGTTTTGCGGGCTAAAGCATGTATACATTATGTTATTCTGTTCTTCGTCTGGATTAGAAACATTGTGACACTTTTTCTTACTAGAACAGCAAAAATATAATGATATTTTTTAATTTATTGATTTTTTATTAATATACATTTTTTAATGAAAATACATAATTTTAAAGTTTGGGGCCAGTCGGAGCGCTGTGGCACAAGCGTGTGACTGTAAACGACTGGTTGTGGGTTCAATTCCCACTCGAGGAGTGGAAATATTTCATTATTCCATTTTCTTCGCTCTGGTGTTGAGGCAAAGCGCGGCGTTACGTTCCACGCAATGCCCACGAATTCGGCGGTGCGTGGAGAACGGAGTGTCTCAACTCTAGGTTCCCTTTGCCTACCCTGCTGTGTGCGGGATACTTCGTGAAGCTAAGCCAGAAAAAAATGAAAATCAAAGTACTGTGGGCATTTCCGTCTTTACTATAAGGGCAAGTAAGCCCGTTCTCACGGCGCCTGATCTCATGGGGCTTTTAAATAGCCTGTAGATATATATATACAACGTAAAGTTATATAATTTATTTTACTTTCAAAAAAGACACATTCACTTTCGAAGGAATATCCTCTAAGAAAACTCTGATTGTATTTTCTAATACAATTCAGTCTGATTACTCAAAAAGGTATATTAGCGAAAGCTTTTGTATCTGCATTGTGTGTTTTGATATCACATAAATTGTGGAATATGAGAAAGGAAGTGGTCATGATAAATTTTAAAATAGGATACTAGATTTTTGTATAGGCTGATTGTGCATACTCGGTCGTGAAAATATTTAATATAAAGCGTACGAATGAAATGCGGTTACACTGGGTTCACTATATCTACCCTACCGTTAAAAACCGGATCAAATTTTAGCTTCACCCTGTATCCCGCACACAGCAGGGTAGGCAGAGGGAACCTAGTGTTAAGACACTCCGTTCCCCACTTTCCGCCGACTTCAGAGGCTTGTGTGTTAAGTGGCGGAACTTAACGCCGCGCTTTACCTCGACACCAGAGCGAAGAAAATGGAAATATAATTTCCACTCCTCGAGTGGGAATCGAACCCACAACCAGTCGTTTACAGTCACACGCTTGTGCCACTGGGCCACGACTGGCCACATTTCACAAAAAACCTAAAAATATATATACTTACATCAAAATAAGGTTGTTGTGACAATACTAAGTTGTTCTTCTGGAAATCATTTTTTACACTCACTTTTGTCATTTTGCAAATAATTTTAGTAAAGAAATCGTGACTTTTCTCATCACGTATCAAACTGTCAATATACTCGTAAGGCTACACTTGCTACAGTTATTTAAAAAACAATAATGTATTGACTTTATAACTTTGCATCACGCTAGGTGCTAATTAATGGACTTGGTTGTTGACCAAGCGTTATTAAATTGCATTTTTGTGAAGCTCTGTAAGCTAGGCAATTATATGTGGTAAAAAATATATTAAATTAAGCTATCCGCTAGCTATTGCAATATTGGTGTATGAGAGTGATATAATTAATAGTTTGAGTATAAACAAGTAAAAAGCAGTATAAATACAGTAGTTTAATGTTGCAAGTTAAGAAATCAAGAAGTTGTATCAGATGGTAAATGTTATATTGTTTAATTACTCAAGTGGCGCAATTGGAGACTGTCATAATAAATGCGGTGGTTGCTCGATATTCCTCTCAAGAATTATAATGTGATATAGTCGATTTCCCAAGCGTTGAACTATTTCACTTAAATATCTTGAATGAGGGCCGAATTCAAAGAACGTAGTGTCTTGACACTTATGGGTTTTCTCTGCCTACCCATTTTTAAGCATCTATTGGAGGCCTCCGTTTCTACGCTCTGGTAAGACACAGTATGGCGTTGAGTTCCATCAACACATAATGTCACGAATTCGAGCGGTAAAATGAACTGAATGTCTTAATACTTGGTTCTCACTACCTTAGCCATGTGGGCATGAAGTGATTTTTTTGATTATCCCTACTTATTTTTCAAGTAAATTTTTTAGATTATTATTTTCTTCTGTCCTTACTTTTTTATAAAAAATCAGCACTTTATTTTTTTTATTTATTTACAAATTTAACTAACTAATAGAAATTTTGTATAAACATCGGATTGCATGCCATTGCAGTACCAATATTTGAAATCGATCACGCGATACATCGTTTAGCTATATTCAATGATACATCTATGTATGTATCACAAACAAAATTACGTGTAAATAACATGTAAATTGACTCCATTGTAGTTCAAATAAAACTAACTTGAGATTATACGATGGAAGTGGGTTCGAAGCTCGGTGAGGTTTTTTCATATTAACGAATGGAAACAGGTTAGTCTAATTTAACAAATAAATATTTAATTTGTGAAATGAGGTTCCTTCTAAACTATATATAATATTTTTAAGTATTATTCGTTCATATGGTTTTAGAAAAACGTATAAATTTTTTTATTTGGATTTAAACCTTCGCCTCTTGGGAACCGTCAAAACCTTTTGACCGCTAAACCATGCGGTCTACACCTGATTGCGTAGAAATTTTTATAAACTTATTACAACTATTTTTTGTTATTAGTACATATAAGATAAATAATGGGATGGAATACTTTTTGCATCTTACTAGGTTAAAAAAGAACAGATACTGCCATGGGTTAATAAGACAGTTTCTGACTATAACTATTAACTTTCACGTTACAAAGAAAAACGTAAAAAATAGGAAGAAGACAAATAAAAAGATGTAACATTTTTTTGTCAGTTATTAAAATAACTTAAGGCCCTCGTATAGCTGTTTGAAAATGTTTCATTGTATACACAATTTTGTTCCTATTTGAAATTTTATTGAATTATACGCATCCATACTTATATTATAAATACGAATATCTGTTGCGCTTTCACGGCTTATCTACTTACTGGGCCAAACACATAGGCTACGTATTTTTTTTAAAATCAACCTAAAGGGTTGCAATACGGGGTGAAAGTTTATATGAAAAATCTACACCACTTGCCCGATTGTTATGCATTTTGGCATAAATATAGCTTATAATCCTAGGTTAAACATAGGCTACTTTATATTTTCAAAATCCACCCCCAAGGGTTGCAATATAAAGAAACAGCTATGAAATTCGCACGGGCCGACATCCATACTTATATTATAAATGCGAAAGTCTGTGTGTTTGTCTGTCACGCTTTCACGGCTAATCTACCGGTCCGATTTGGATGAAATTTAGAATGAAAGTGGGTCTAACATAGGCTACTTATTTTTTCAAAAATCAAACTCTAAAGGGTTGAAATAGGGGATGAAAGTTTATATGAAAAATCTAAACCGCTTGACCAATTGTAATGAATTTTGGTATAGATATAGTTGATAATCTAAGATTAAACATAGGCTACTTCATTTTTTAAAAATACGCCCCCGAGGGTTGCAATATAACGAAATTGTTCACGCGGCGAAGCCGCGAGCGGGCCGCTAGTATATTATAAATGCGAAAGTTTGTCTGGATATTGGTTTCTCTTTCACGGAAAAACTACGAAATTTTAATGAAACTTTACAATATCATAGCTTATACATATACTTACACAGAATAAAACCTAGGCTTATGAATACATCAGAATAAAATATAACCTAAAAAATATTGTGTAAATTGTTCAAAACATCAAGTAAATAGGGGCAAAACATAATGCATAATGGAAATGCTTATCTTAAATAGTCCTAGATAAAAGCCCGCCATAGTAAACATATCTATATCTTATCTGTACGCTATTTTAGGACCAATATAGTGAATATTAACTATAATTTTCCCTAGCAAGAGCTGAGGCTTCTTAGGCTCCTTTGATTTTACAGTTATAACTGCTTTCGTACATTCCAGGCGGCCGAAGTCGCGGGCAGAGCTAATATATTTTATATATTAATTAAAACTAGCTATGGCCGCGTCTTTATTCGAGTAAAATTTATTACAAGGGTATAAATATAAAATTAAAGTAGCCTAAGTCTCATCAAAATCGGTGCAGCCTTTCCAGATTAGCCGGAACAAACAAATTACAGATATTTTTTCTACCTTAAATGTTTAAAAAACTTAATGCTGAATAAATGTAAGGAGAAAAATAATGTCTAGTGCATACTAATACCAAAACTGCTTTTTCATCATTTCATTTGTGAAAGAAAATGATTATTTGTGATTGATCGATTGAACCAAATCGAGAGTAAATGATTGACGCGTCTAATTACTTCGGCGACACTGTCAGTGATATTTTCAATTTAATCCTTTGTTAGTACTACTTTTCTATTACTATTTATTATAAGCTATATGTACCTATGTGTAAAGTGGAGAGCGGAATGTCTTGACACTCAGTTCTTATTGACTGCCTTGTAATGCAGAAAAAAGTGTGGCAACAAAAAATGAAAGCGAACGAATGTAAGAGTGTAATATAGGGTCGAGGGTTGAGGGGTTAAAATAATTATTTTGGCTTGAAATACTTTTTTTTTAGCTTCACACTGTATCCCGCACACAGCAGAGTAGGCAGAGGAACCCAGTGTTAAGAAACTCCGTTCCCCACTTTCCGCCGAATTCAGGAGCATTGCGTGTTAAGTGGCGGAACTTAACGCCGCGCTTTGCGTCGACACCAGAACGATGAAAATAGAAATATTAAATATTTCATCTCCGCGAGTGGAAATTGAACCAACAACCAGTTGTTTTACAGTTAGACTTTGTGCCTCTGCTTCACAACTGACCCAAAAAAAAATAGTTTTAAAATTAAAAAAATGCATTTACTACAGCTTACATGCCATCCAAAAAATAATACATATACACTTTAAATACTATTTTTTTATTAATATATTCATTCACCGCTAAATATTAGCAAGTCGACATAAAATCAGTTTAACCATTAATAAGTTATTGACTACATAAGTTAGCCCGCATAACTGTGAAATGACCTTCCCGCTCTAGTTTTTCCTGAGCGCTGATTTGGGAACTTTCAAGCGTCTTGTGCCCAGACACCTCCACTCCCAAGGCCGGCAACGCATCCACAACTCTAATGTTGTGGATGTCTATGAGCGAAGGTAACCTTTTATCAAATGGTCCTTCAGCTCGTTTGTCCCCGTTTTCAAATAAAAAAGGTAAGGTCTTAATTTTTTTTTTCTAATATTTTTCGAAAGCGGAATATATATAGTTAAAGAGAATCTAGTGTTACAATATTCCTTTTATTTATCGACCTATAACTTGATATTTTGTGTCTAGAAGTCCACTTAGCTATACAACTCGTAACTTCTAGAAGCTTTCATAGTAGTCGACATAGTTCACAAGTACTAGAGTATTGAAGTTTACTTACCTCACTACAATACTATAAGGTTTCAACAAGTATTGTATTTTAATGTCACATCATTGTGGCAAAGTTTGAGTACACGCGGTAGTTTAGGGTTCAACTTCCAATCGAATCGAATTAAATAAAATCATTAAAAAAACCTAACTTTTATTTAAAGTATAACGATAAAACATTTGATAGCTTTTACAATTCTTTGAGCTTTTGCTCCTTTACGTGTGATTTCAAGCTTTTAATATGGTATTGCTAGTATAGATCGTTGCACGTTAACAATAAGCCCATAACAGCATACATCATGCAAACAAGATGTGGCTATTCATATAGCTTTCACACTGTATCCTGCAAACAGTAGGGTAGGCAGAGTGTTAAGACACTAGTGTTAAGACACTCCGTTCTCCATTTTTCGACGAACTCTTAAGGCATGGCATGTTAAGTGGCAGAACTTAACGCCGCGCATTACTTCGAAGAAATGCCAAGAACATGGAATAAGAATAATTAGTATTTTTATGCCTCGAGTAGGAATCGAGCGAGAACATTTACAGGCACTCTTTGTACCCCTACGCTTCGACTCACCTCTCTACATATAGCGTCTACAGATATGGTAAGAGTTGAATTTCACTATTATCATTTTAAAGCTAAAGGCATAAAAAATGACCTACAGCTAGCTATTTCAAGCTGTGAATTATTCATAAAATAATTACATAATTAAAAAAAAAATGTTTGTTAATTTGTAATATCAGAAAGGCTGTCAATGTTTTCGCGACCACTGAAAAGTGTGGTTTGGCTCTCATTTATAATATAATTTATTGTATTACCGCAGTAAAACTAATTGGTTTATGATATAAATAATTGAATTGTATAGTATATATATAAAATTGTTTTAAAAAATATATTCGAAACGCCACAGGTTTTTTTATATTATGAAACACCAAAGTTTTGGGGACTATATTTTGTGGAACAGACAGAGAAAATAAAGTTTTTTATTTGCATTACAGAATGATATGACTTTATGCTAAAATGTTATTACACTAGTACAGTAAGCTAACATATTTATAATCGATAAATCATATCTTATACAATTAATGTAACATATATAATATTTTGGGGCCAGTCGTGGCGCAGTGGCACAAACATGTGACTGTAAACGACTGATTGTGGGTTCAATTCCCACTCGAGGAGTGGAAATATTTAATATTTCCATTTTCTTCGCTCTGGTATCGAGGCAAAAACGCGGCGGTAAGTTCCGCCACTTAACGCACAATGCCTCCCAATTTTGCCGAAAGTGGGGAACGGAGTGCCTTAACACTAGGTTCTCTCTGCCTATCCTGCTATGTGCGGGATACAGCGTGAAGCTAAAAACAAAAAAATATTATATTTTACCTTGTTTCTATATTTTTTCTTAATATTTTACAAAAAAATCTTTTAAAAATTTAACAATAAAAAGGAAAATTATCCAACCGGAAGTCTCAAGTACTATAACAGTAAGCAATTGTTATACATACAGATATATTATGTGCCTTTCACACTATCGCAACTATTGCAAAGTTATTGTATTGCTACATTGTTTAACAACATCCCGTATAAACTTTTGCTTGTTGATAATTATTTCCTTACATTCTATAGAGCACCTCAGGGAAGACAATGTTCATATTAATACAAGAAGAAACAATTATACTCAGATCGTATTAAAATTATTTTTTAAATTATTTTATTTAAATTAAAATCTTCTGATGTATAAAAAGTATTTAAAATTAATATAAATTAAATATATTTTATTACTGATATAAAAAGAAACAGTGCTAAGTGTTACTTACTAAGGGCACAAGCCCTTTGTTTAAAAAAAACATTTACTTACTAATGACCTACGGTTTTTTACCTTAAGAATAAAAAATACCTACAATATATTTTTTGTCACTATCATACTGACGAACTATCCTTATAAAGTGTCTTTTTAATAATGTAAAGAAATCCAAATATGTATTTTTCACATCCAGTTCAAATGGTATGTCTATTGTCTGTGTATTGTCCAAACGCATGTTTAGAATAATATAGAAAAACATGTCATATTTCGATAATTTTATTTCGCAGTCTGTTTAACATTTTAAAGTATTATTCATACACTTAAGAAATTGAAAAAGACATTTAAGAAACGCTTCAGTCATACAGTCTTTAACAAAAATAGCTTCACGCTATATCCCGCACACAGTAGGGTAGGCAGAGGGAACCTAGTGTTAAGACACTCCGTTCCCCACTTTCCGCCAAATTCGGAGGCTTGCGTGTTAAGTGGCGGAACTTAACGCCGCGCTTTACCTCGACACCAGAGCGAAGAAAATGGAAATATAATTTCCACTCCTCGAGTGGGAATCGAACCCACAACCAGTCGTTTACAGTCACACTCTTGTGCCACTGGGCCACGACAGTCTTTAACATTTATTTCAATTAACGTACTGACGAAAAATCTCAATATTCAGGTAAATTAAACAAAAAAAAACATAGTTTACATAAAAAAAGAAACAATCAGAATGAAAAAACAACCGTATTCAATTTAAAACATCAGGATCCGCCTTACAAAAAGACACCTGCAATACGGCAGAGTTTATCCAACATTGCATTGGAAAATTTAAATAGTTAATTGAATTCCTAGATCTTGTGATCGCCGGATCAGCGATAGGTAGGAAGGAATTCTTGCAATGTATTCAAATTTTTGTAAAATGTTCCCACTTTTATCTGTTCGGCAAAAGTTGCTTTCGCAAAGGACTTGGAGCGAAAACTTTACTCATTAGTTTTCTGCAAGATTTTCTTACATTTTTCAGCGAAAATATGAATGTAGTTTTAAGTTTTTATCTTTCATTCAATATTTTTTACAGATTCACGCTTTCTTTACATAGTTGGGTAGTCAGAGAGCCATTTTCCGCCCAAAATCGAGACGTTGCGTGTTGGGTAGCGAAACTTAACGCCGCGCTTTGTCTTTGACGCCAGAGCAGAGAAATACAAATAATTTAATTACTCATTCCCCGATTGATTGATGAATCGAACCCATAACAATCGCTTTGCAGTCAGACGCTGTCCCTCTGCGCCACGATGGTCTCAACGGACAAAATAATTATACGAAATTGACTACTGACTAGGTTTCCTCCTAATGGGATGCTGCAAGGCTGTGAGTAATTCAAAGCTATTACCGTCAAGATGACCTGGAATCTAGACAGGCTTTATATAAACTTACTTAGGCTAGGAAAAATATTTATTATCATAAGCTTTGTGGATAGGTGCGGGTTCAATTTTGAAAAAAAAAAAAATTAAAGAAACCTTAATTTTATCAAAATAGTTTTTTTAGTAGAATTAAAAGAAAATACATGCGGAATAATCTGTCATTTTTAGGTAGGTTCTAGAAATCAGATCTCAATGCATTTTAAACAGCAAAATTTCCATCACACACACTGTTACACGTTAGATTTTTCAACATATTTATTGAACTATTATAGTATGGTAAGAAAGATTTATGAAGCAAAGGTGAGTGGTAAGAGGGGGAGACCTCGGTTTACTTTCGAAAACACAATATCGACGATACTGGAGGAAAGTCACGTAAAAACATGAGGGCCCCACGGAGGGCGTGTATGAAGAGGTTGATGACAGTGGACGAGACGAAAGAAGTATGCAGGGACCGTAGCGTTTGACGCTCCGTTCTCTCTGACTATCCCACAAGAGATACAGCGTGAAGTCAAAAAAAAAAAACTTTTATAGTAGCTTAATGCCGCATAGAGAGAGAGAAAGATAAGCAGAGAAAACTTAGTATCAAGACACTCAATTCCCGGCTTTCCGCTCGAAAAGCTCGCTTAACACAACTCAACGTCGCGTTTTGTTCCACCAGATGTCATCTTTTTAACTCTTGAATTCACTTTTATAAATTGAATTACTTTTTGCCTTTAAATTCATTGTATTCAAATCTGTATTCAAATTCTTTTAAGAGGCTGAGTTTAAAAAACAAAGAAGTGTATTTGAAGTTTAAAAGAACCAATTAATCAAATAAAGAGGCCATCGTTCCGTAATGGGTCAGCATCTTATGGTCATATTGGACGATTATTATGAGTTTGATTCCCATAAGAAAAGATCTTTTTATTTTAACTGTTTCATAGCATTATAAAACTGGTTATAAAAATATGGCTATAAAATACGCAAAGTCTCTAATTCAGACAGAAAGCGGAGAACAGAGTGTTATGACTCGAGATTCTCTCTGTCTACCCTTTACATACAGAGTGAAGCAGTAAGTAATTATTTTTATATAAAAAAGGATTAATTTAAGAAATAAAATATACATATTTTCTTCGTCTTGGTGTTAGGTTCCGCCACTTAACATGCAATGCCTCCGGAGCTCGGAGGAAAATGGGGGACGGAGGTTCCCATAACCACGCTTCTGTATAAGGGATACAGCCTGAAGCTAAAAATCTAATAAGAAGCTAATCTTATTTTCTTCTATAAAATTTTAGGCAATATAGGCTATTGGCTAAAATTTAGTATTCAAGTTTGGCTATCTACTAATATTGGACAATATTTATTTGTTTATCCTTTCATTATTACCTTGAAATAATTATCGATCCGTCATGGCACAGTGGGATAGCGTCTAACTGTAAACGAGATGGTTGTGGGTTCAGTGTGTACTCGGGGGCATCTGGGACACGATTGTATTGAAATGATAACTTTATTTCTCCGTGTCATGTATAAGACAAAGCGCGGTGATGAATTCCGCCATTCAACACGTAATACCTCGATAGCAGAAATTAGATAATGATGTTAGGTTTTCTTTGTCTACCCTACGATCTCAATGTCGTAACTAAACGCTGCGGTACAATTAAGAATATAAAAGAAACGTTTACCTTATAAATATTAACATAAAAAGCAATTTTAATAGAATTTACCTATAACACTTTATAGGTATCAATTAGTTATGTTACTATAAACAATACAACAATTATATCCTAGATTTAGTAAGCTCCTACATTATTACATTCAATACAATTTCAATGTATTTTAGAAATTCAACACCCAAGAACATTCTCAAAGGAATGCTTTGAGTTCCAAATTAACGGTACCTAACTTAATTTATTATTGTACTATACTGAGTACGTAATTTGCAAGGCGCAAGACTTAGTTGAAATGGTATGGCGTACTAGGTCTTATTTATGCCTCTCTTCACTACTTTGATGATAAAGTCGAAAGGATAATTCTCATATATTCGCTTAGTATTAATAGTTATTTTTTTAATTCATGTATATCAGGATATAGGAGTAGAGTGGTTTTGAAAACAATAAGCAGAAGTATAGTCAATAGTTGTGGCCAGTCGTGGTCCAGTGGCACAAGCGTGTGACTGTAAACGACTGGTTGTGGGTTCGATTCCCACTCGAGGAGTAGAAATATTTAATATTTACATTTTCTTCGCTCTGGTGCTGAGGTAAAGCGCGGCGTTAAGTTCCGCCACTTAACACGCAATGCCTCCGAATTCGGCGGAAAGTGGGGAATGGAGTGTCTTAACACTAGGTTCCCTCTGCCTGTATCCCGCACACAGCAGGGTGCTGTGTGCGGGATACAGCGTGAAGCTGAAAAAAAAAATGGCAATAGTGCTTCTAAAATTTTAGCGTTAATAAATGTTGTATTAAATTACGTAAAAAAAAATGTAAAAAATCTAACTTCACGCTTTTCTTGAAAGGAGCTTAACGCCGCATTATGAATATTACCAGAATGTAAAAGTCAAACAAACTAGTTCCACTCCTTGAGTGTAAATCGAATGTACATGCATTGCGTTTATAGTCACCACGATGGGCAAAGTCAAAAAATATGTTATAAAAAAATATATATTTAATATTTTATTTGCAACTATTTAAAACTGATTAATCGTGTATATTTAGGTATTCGAAAAAAACAATTATAGTAGTACTTAGTGAGTCACCTGTGACCACGGACTACTGGTGTTTAAATTCTCAGGCTCTCTAAAATGTATTTTCGAATACAAAAGATATACCCGGTAAATCCGGATAAAATATTTTCATTAAAATGTATAAAAATTGCAAAAATTAAAGATCATCTATTAGTATTTAATTTCCCTTGTTTTTTCCAGTTTAGTTCTATTGGGTTTTGTTTCATTGCATTCATTCATATCAACGCTGTATCAGAATATCAACAATTTAGACGTAGGATTAACTGTAGAGTAGAATGAACTTTTATATGGATAATTTGGTTCGTTAGAAACTTTGTCAGTTATTGAAATAACATCGGGGTGCATTGTCACAGCTGGACATAGTAGTTTTGGGTTCGATTCCTGCTAAGGGGAGTGATCATATTTAAATTATTTTCATTGGTAAAGGAAAGCGTGTGCCAGAATAGACGTGAATATTTTTCAAAACTTTTATCAGCTTCTTCCCACTTAATACCATGTAGTTAAAGAGAACTTAGTGTCAAAACACTTCCTTCCCCGCTTCCCGTTTTGAGGCGTCGTGTGTTGTGTGCCAGTAATCAATGCGATTCTTTTTCTTACTAGAGCGTGGAAATGAAAATAGGGAAAGAAAATAACCACATTTGCCGAATATGACTCGAACCCACGACCAGTCAAATGCTGATGCCGATGCAAAACCATGATGGTCTAATAAACATAAATTGTAAATTTATTTATTTTATGTCATTACTAAATACTAAAATATCTTAGTAAATATTTGATAACTCAATCTCAAAACATAAACTTTGTTCAAATAGACTTTTATAAGCAATTTGGGAACAAACTTTTTAGCGGAAAATCAATTACGTGTCCGACCACTGGCTCAAATTGTAATGATTCAAGGAATATGAGAAATTTTGTCATTAAATTACACGAACTTCTTTAGACACTATAGGTTTTTAAGGCTCTTTTAGTACAGTGATAAGGTACTTTAAAGTCTGTAAGAACCTATGGATATTACGCGAGTCAAACAATGTTTACATATTTAAACGCCGCCGTCGTCTTCAAAACTATTTTCTATCGTTATAAAATTAATTTGTATATATTGTCATATCTTTTATTAGTATTATTATGTATTTTATTAATATGTATATTTTATATATCTATATTGCTCTTTGTGTATATTGGAACGTAATATAATAAGTAAATTTTAAGTTAGTATTGACTTACTATGTATATCATTTGTACACTAAACTAATTCTTTTTATTTTCTGATTTTGCTCAATATAATCAGAAAATTAAATCCTACTGTAGTCGCGAGTGGTTCGATTTTTCCTCGAAGGAATGTTCATAATCTAATTATTTCTATTTCACCGCTGATGGGGAATAAAACAAATGGAGAACGAAATGTGTTGAGTACAGGCTATCTCCGGCTGCTCTGCTTTGCGGGGCGCAGAACAAGATCCATACCATCAAATGGAACTTATTATATTAAATACTAGAGGCCCGCTCGCAGCTTCGCCGTTTGAACTACATGACTGTTTCGTTGTATTGCAACCCTCGGGGGTGGACTTTTGAAAACTAAAGTAGCCACTGGATTATCAAGTATATTTATGCCAAAAATCATTACAACCGATCAAGCGGTTTACATTTTTCATATAAACTTTCATCCCCTATTTCAACACTAAAGAGGTTGATTTTTGAAAAAAATAGTAGCCTATGTTTGCCCTGGATTATTTACTATATTCATTCTAAACTTCATTTAAATCGGATCGGTAGATTAGCCGTGAAAGCGTGACAGACAGATTTTCGCATTTATAATATGAGTATGGAATATTTACGTAGATTTAAATTCCACTTCAGCCATTTGCAAGTGATAGTTCTATTAGCTTGGTTAGACTAACTGCGGCGGTGAGTTCCGCCAAGTAGCACATATGGCTTATTATTAATATACCTATATTAATATAAATCATGTTAAGACACTATGTTCTCCATTTTCCTTCCACGCGTAATGATTTGACACTACATTTTCTAAGAATATTTCTGTGATAAAAAAAGTGTCGTATTAACTTAAATTTGAAAGGATTCTTTATCTACTTTCTTTAAGCAAAAATCTTCGTATTCGTATTCATATCTCGCTCTTTACAATTCTTCTCGAAGTTCCTAAAAAATGTCGAGATAATTTCTGTTGATTAACTTTCGGGAGGGAAGATGTGATTTATATTAAAAAATTGTACGGACAAATATGATTTTAATCATATTATGTCGTATAAATTTATAATTGAGATATAATAATTATAATTGAGTTAGGTTGGGGCCAGTCGTGGCGCAGTGGCATAAACGTGTGACTAAACGGCTGGTTGTTGGCTCGATTCCCACTCGAGGAGTGGAAATATTGAATATTTCCATTTTCTTCGCTCTGGTGTTGAGGCAAAGGGCGGCGTTAAGTTCCGCCACTTAACACGCAATGCCCCCGATTCCGGCGTAAACTGGAGAACGGAGTGTCTTAACACTGGGTTCCCTCTACCCTGCTGTGTGCAGGATACAGCGTGAAGATAAAAATAAGATAAAACATAATTGAGTTATTTCATTTTCTCTCATACCAGAATAATCAGAGAGAGCTAAGAATATCAACACATCCCGTCCTCCACTTGCGGCCGGAAATCGAGACATTAGTGGTGGAACATAACGTCGTCCAACTTACGCCACTTAACGTGTAATCATTACCCCGAGTGAGAATCGAACCTACATCTATTGCATTTCTAGTTAGATGCTGTCCAATTGCCAGTATGGAATTTTGAATTAAATATTGTTTAATTCATAATGAACTTATGCCTTATTATCTAAGCCTGTTTAATGCTTACGAAGGTTGTGGGTTCAAATAAAATTTTGAAACTATTCTAAAATGCATTATAGATCTTTTTTGTAAACTAGAATAAAGTAGTGAGTTTAGACAAACCACCTTATTGTAAGACTTCTTTAATGGAAAAAAGAATTTCCTTCATAACTAATTAACTAAAGTAATATTTTTAATATTTATTTTATACTGCACAGTATATATTTAAACTCCTCGAGTGGAAATCGAACTCACAACCAGTCGTTTATAGTCACACGCTTGTGTCACTGCGCCACGACTGGCCCCTGGAGGAGTGGAAATGAATAATATTTCAAATTTCTTCGCTCTGGTATAGAAGCAAAGCGCGGCGTTAAGTTCCGCCACTTAACACGCAATGCCTCCAAACTTGGCGGAAAGTGGGGAACGGAGTGCCTTAACACTAGGTTTCCTTCTGCCTACCTTGCTGTGTGCGGGATACAGCGTGAAGCTAAAGAAAGTATTTTTGTAATACTCATTCACTACTATAATAGTTAATGTCGAAAAATAGATGATCTAGGTGCCTTAAAACACTTCTACAAATTCTAAAGACCTTACAAAATGTTGAAAAACAGAAAATTTTCGCAAAACAGGAATTGCTTTTTAAGCATATTTTTAAATACAGCAGAGCGACGATTATCCGCACTAATTGGGGGATTTTGGTGTTCGAAAAAGCGACATTTTTCATATAATCGAACTTTATCGATTCTTTTTTATGTATCCTGCACACAGCAGGGTAGCCAGAGGGAACCTAGTATTATGACACTCCGTTCCCCACTTTCCGCCGAATTCGGAGGCACTGTTTGTTAAGTGGCAGAACTTAACGTCACGCTTTGCTTAGACACCAGAGCGAAAAAAATGGAAATATGACATATTTCCACTCCTCGGGTGGAAATCGAGCCCACAATCAGCCGTTTACAGTCACACGTTTGTGCCACTGCGCCACGACTGTCCCTACTCTATCTATTCAACCATATATAGGTATAAGGGAGTGAAAAAATATTTTTGCAATTTTGTATACTTTTGAAGCCGACATGGCTGTAGGGCAGCGTCTGTCTCTAAAGACGATGGCTGTGGGTTCGACTCCTGATGGAGAAATCATTAGATATTAATTTCATTTCTACCTACTATGGCGCAACGCTAAGTTACCCCATTTAGCGTACAATTACTGGATTTCGTTCGTTTGCGGAAAGTGGAGAACGAAGTGTCTTGACACTAGGTTCTCTCTGACTACCCAGCTTTGCGGGAAAAAAGTGACGTTGTAATAAAAATCCTAAAGAAGTATTATTTCAAAAATATATTTCTATTTATTACCAAAAGAACTTAAAGCTTTGAAAAATGAGTAGCTCAAACGACTTCCTCCTTATGCGAGCCTCAAGTGTAGTGTATCCTGTACTTGAAAAATTTTATAAAAGAAGCGGAAAGGCAACTTTCTTAATAATTTTAAATAAGGTCAAAAGTTTTGTATTAAAATAAATCGTATACGATAATTTTATAATATTTGGCTAGTCTAAGGGAGTTTTCATACTTACTGTATCTGTGTATCTGTGCTATCTGCGATATAGCTATCTGCCAGTAAAAGCCCCGTTAAAATCGGCTCAGCTGTTTCCGAGATTACATCACAGAGCCAGAACAAACAGACAGACTGTCAAAACGTTTTTTATAATACAAGCAGATATTCTAATGTTTTTTATTTGTATATAAAAATTCAAAATATCTTTATTCAAATAGACTTTTGTAAGCACTTATGAATCGTCAAATGTACATAAAGTATACATATATATATATATATATATATATATATATATATATATATATATATATATATATATATATATATATATATATATATATATATATATATATATATATATATATATATATATACATATATATTTGATATTAAATATTAATTATAATTAGTAGGTAGTCCAATACACTGATTAAATTAATATGACGTATTACAGTCTAGACTATAATGATAATTATATAATTATGGAGCTTATTGAGGTCATTGCGGTGTAAAAGGATAGTATCTAATAGTAAAAATGAACACCGCGCTCCGTCTTACCAGAAGGGAAAAATAATAAAAAAATATATAATTCCTTTGAGTGGTAATTGAACCCACACCGATCGTCTTTACAGTCAAACCTTGCGGCAGGAATGCATTATGACTAATATTACTTTAAGACATGTCATATGTATATTACGTTACTTCTAGCTTCGTCCTTTAAGCGAGTAGTACAAGAGGTAGGGAGATTTTGGTTGACCTTCGACTACTACATAATACCTTGATCTCGGAAAACACTATCGATGATACTGAGGGAAGGAAGGACGTTAAAAGAATAAGGACTTCCGAAAGCGTGTATAATGAGCTTGATGACTTTCCCGCTTAGTAGTAACATCCTGCTAAGATTTAGGCATGAACTGTAAAGCTAACAAAAAAATCTATGTAACTCTACATAATTATATGTAGCTTTAAGGAGCTTGGAAGTTGTTAAAGCGCGGCGTTAAGTTCCACCACTTAACATGCAAAGCCTCTACAAGCCGGCGGAAACTGGGGAACGGAGTGTCTTAACACTAGGTTACCTCTGCCTACCTTGCTGTTCGTGGGATACAGCGTGAAGCAAAATAAAATGTTCTAAGCTTTTGATTATAAGCTTTTTTATTTCAATTGGGACGTCTGAACGCTTTACAAATGGCCATGACCTCTGACCGTTTACTTGGTAACCTAACCTAATACGATTATTCAGAAAGTTAAGATAAAAGTTTCTTTTGACCCTCATTCGAATTTTATCCGCGAACTTCGGAAGAAATGCGGAAATAAAGGAAGTTACGATGTAAGGACACCGACATATGACTTAGTTTGGCCCTTCAGAGAAACAATAATATCGTCCAATATAGTTTGTATTTTTTTCTCTATAAGTTTTTTCGAAGCTTATTTTTTTAACTTTATGCTTTTAAAAAATATCTGATGAGAGAAGCTGTCCTTCACTTTCTGCCCGAAATCAACCCCGTGCTTTGTCTTAGAGCGAAGAAATGCAAATCTAATTAGTATAGTTATTCCCCTAGTGGGAGTTCGATTCCCACAACCATCACTTTACAGTCAGTCAGCCACAACGCTTATATTTGTAACTAATATTAATTAATTTATTTTGCTTCACATGAGTATAAATTTCAGGACGGAGTATCTTGACACTAGGTTTTGACTATACCTGCTATGAAGGAAAAAGGAGAAAAAAACATAAACAAGAATATATGAAACTTTTTTATTTAAGTGTTAGCACTTAGTTAACACCAAAAAACTTAGACAACTAACAATTGATATTTATGTGTTGATCTTCTCACGTAGGGCGTATCAGACTAATGGATTTTGGACTACACATATATTTGAAATAGATGTATTTTTCTTTAGATATGGAATGCTATACTATATAACTCAATTATATAAAGATATATGTTTTGGGATAGTATCCTGTGCCAGTATGGTAGAGGAACTACTCTTAATTAAAATGAACACATCAAATGAACAAAAGTTTGAAATTTCAACCAAAATTGAAATCATTCAACCGTGTGGGCATCGAACCCACAATAATCGATACAGAATGACACTGTAGCATTGCGCTACCACGGCCTCAGTAATTAAATATTTTTGATACTTACATAAAACAGTTTTATAATTTTTAAATACTATTTCTTTTATAATTAAAGGCTTTCCAAGTATTTTAATAACGTGGTCCGAAATTAAATTATTGCTAATACTCATTAGGCGCCAGCCGTGGCACGGTGGTACAGACGGCTGACTTCAAACGACCGGTTGTGGGTTCGATTCTCATTCGAGGAGAGGAAATATTATTTTAATATTTCCATTTTCTTAGCTCTGGTGTAGAGGCAAAGCGCGGTGTTCCGCCACTTAACACACCATGCCTCTGAATTTGGCGGAAAGTGGGGAACAGAGTGTCTTAACACTAGGTTAGGTAAAATATTCCATATTATAAATACTTTCAATATTGTATTTTTGTAAAAAACATTTTATAACTTTTAAATGGGTTATTTATATACACTTTTAAGATATAGGAATACGTTTTTTAGAAAGTCTGAAATGCTTATATTGTATCTAATTATAGTTTATATAAAATTAAGACATTACTTGTAAACAAACCGCCGCGTATTGTCTTACCAGAGAAATGAACATGATATTATAATTTAAAATAATTTCACCTACCGAGCATCGAACCCATAACCACTATGAGTATTTTCAGACTATCTCACAGCTCCTACCGTTGGCCACAATTGTAAATTCAGTATAAGAAAAAAGAAACATAAATATTTAGATCTTTACTTATTTCCGCTCAATTAAGCACATCAATCTTCTGTCAAAGCCTTTTACAATAAATCAAATATCACTCGAAGAGTATTATTATAAAGGTGAAATTATTGGTCGTTAATATTACCTACTTATTTAGTTGTCAAAGTTTATTATGATTAGGACGTTTAGCAGTAAATAGTGACTGGCTTTAAACTTAAAAGAATATCCGATATATTTTTCTCGTATATATTTTTTTTGTAAGTCTGGTGTGAGGACACTCTGTTTTACACTTTTCGCCGGTTCTGAGAAATTGCATATTGAGTGGGGGAAGTTAACGCCGCATTTTGTTGTATAGCTAATATATTGTTAATATATTGTTATATAGCTAATATATTATTTTATTTTTCTGCTCTGATTAAACAAGGAAATGTGAAGTTGAAATCGTACTGTCTTAAGCCATTTTTTTCTGAGTACCTGGCTACCTTAAAAAAGTATGAAGGTTTGTTATAATTATTACCTTAATACGTGAGCTATATTTATTAAGCTGGTTGGGTAAAATATTGAAAATTTTGTCAAGATATGTTACATTGTGTATGATTTGGATGTGACAATAGAAGCATCTAATCTACTTGACGGTGAGTGATAATTATATTCAATAAAAACCTTTAATTTTTTTTTTTTTTTAATATGTCTATTATAATTTAAATCTAGTTATTTCAGGTTCTCACTTTTCCCTTCATAGCAAGACTCAGTCACTACACTACTACTACTCAGTCTTAACTTTCCGCCCGAAACAGAAATGCGTGTTGACTATCGGAAGTCAACGCCTCGCTTTGCCAATACTAGGGCGAACAAATGAACATAACATTTAAATGGTTATGTAAAGAAATAATAATAACTAAAATAGGATTAAAACCAAAATCAGTAATCTGTAGTGTTATATTATGCCAAAATTAAAATAAACATTTAAAAAATACCCACTACTAGGAATATTACTTGTTCCAAGACACAAAGGTGCATCAAGGTCTTTGTAAAGCTTTTGTAAGGTAGTGACTTTTGACCTTTGACCTTCTAAAATACCTAAAGCTAGCCAGAATATATGAAATAACTGTGTAACCTACACAGGAGAGCAGTTAACGTTAAATTTAGATGGTCGTTATATTGACCTTATGTTTTCATGATGAATACTGTACTAAAATAGGAACTGATATAAATGGAAATGCCAATGGTCAAAACAAATTTCACTCTATGGCTGACTAGCAATACAGTGAAATTTGTGATTTGCGACTAACCAGTCGGTTAGATTAAGATGGTTTAGGGTTCAGTTTCCGCTTGAGGGATTAATTATTGTTTCCGCGTGGAGTTCCGTGGATAAGTGCGCTTGTTTTGACACCAGAGTAAAGAAATAAAATTATTAATTAACCATCCCTCCGACTGGGAAACAAATCCACAACCATCGCATAGAAGTTATTTATTTTCCAGTATTAAGTAAGATATTTAAGTTCGTTAAGTATAAGAATAATTTATATTGTATATTTGTGTCTGGGGCCAGTCGTGGCGCAATGGCACAGACGTGTGACTTAAAACGACTGGTTGTGGGTTCGATTCCCCTTCGAGGAGTGGAAACATTTAATATTTCCATTTTCTTCGCTCTGGTACAGGCAAAGCGCGGCTTTAAGTTCCGCCACTTAGCATGCTTCCAAGATTCGGCGGAAAGTGGGAAACGGAGTGTCTTAACACTAAGTTCCATCTGCCTACCCTGCTGTGTGCGGGATACAGTGTGAAGCTAAAAAATATATATCTGTGATAAATAAAGGAAGTAAATTCGACAAGTAAAAGTCGACTGGTAATTTGTACATTAATAATATTAATATTTAATAATGTAAAAACTTTGTTTTGTAGTAGCCGTGTTTTTAGAAAGGCGCTGTAGCCTATAAAGAAATAATATTTGTATTGTGTACGTTATTTTGTTATTGTGTACAATAGCTTATTGTACTTTTATGCCAATAAAAATCATTTACATTTTTTTTAGCTTCACGCTGTATCCCGACACAGCAAAATAGACAGAGGGAACCTAGTGTTAAGACACTCCGTTTCCCACTTTTCGCCGAATTCGGAGGCATTGCGTGTTAAGTGGCGGAACTTAACGACGCGCTTCGCCTCGACACCAGAGCGAAGAAAATGGCAATATTAAATATTTCCACTCCTCGAGTGGGAATCGAACCCACAACCAGTCGTTTTCAGTCACACGCTTGTGCCACTGCGCTACGACTGGCCCCATTTAAAAATAAATAAAAAAAATCCCATATATTGTCGAAAGCTGACACAGGTCAACTTTACCAAGAAGTTTGTGTTTCATCTAAACTTCTTCAACATTGTAATAATGTCGGACAAAGTGTGACACATTTCGTGTAGCTGCATTTTATACTTGGGCGAAAGTTCCACCAAGTTACCTCATTACGTGGATTTATGACTATTTAAATTTAAAGTTTCCCGGATGGCGTAATGGCGGGCGACTTTCTAATTTTAGCTTTTTTTAGAAAATATTTTTTATCTTTCACAAAATATAAGAAGTTTGTAAAAATCGCTTTGCGTGAAAGTATTTATGTAATTAAATTAGTATTGTTTTTAGACAAAAAGAAGCTAGTCACTCTATTCTCCGCTTACTTGGCCCAAATTCGAAACATTGTCTTTTAACTGGCGGACTTCAACGCTGCGATAAGTTCTATAAACCAGAGCAGAGACATAATTAACCTTAGATCGTTTCTTTTAAACATTTTTAAAGTGTTATTCCACACTTAGGAAAATTAAAAAATACATTTAGAAAACGTATAAAAATTTGAACGCAGCGGGATTCGTACCCGTGCCTCCTGAATACCGTTCAGGTGCTCTCACCACTTTTTTTTAGATCGTTTCACCGAGTGGGAAACGAACCTAGAACCATTTGGCATTGCATGTTGGCATGCATAAATGAACTCTTAAATGCTTAAATTTAAACTACAATAATGAAAATTACGATTTCACTACTTAAAAGTTTCAAAATACTACCAATTCAAAGAGAACTATATTATATAAATAGAATATTAAATATACATTTCAACAACAACGGTCTAGAGCTGTAAAATGTTCCTAGTACATATTTATATGACCATTAAAGCCTATTGAGAGCATCAAGCGTTAATTGGATACAGGCATAAATTGTTCTACCGCAACGCCAGATGGACGTACAAAAGTTGTTTATGTTTATATATTAAATTGAAATTTTCTATATTAAAATATTAATTTTTCATTTCTTCATGTTATACAAAGCGCAGCGTTAAGTTCCGCCACTTAATGTTTCTCATTCGAGAGGAAAGTAGGGATCGAAGTGTCTTAAGGTTTCTTGAGATCTTGAAGTATCTTTCTTTCTCTTCTGCCTACTTTGCTCTAAGGCGAAAAGCTGAAAAAAAAGAAAAATGAATATGTTTTATTTAATTTAATTTAAATCTTTTTGGATAGATAAAATATAACAAATTGAGACTTTTGTAAAATATTATAATATTTAATTTTAAACACTATGTTTCATTACTTCCTTTTGTTTTATAATATAGATAAGGGAAAAATTATATAATTTCTGAAAATATTAATGAAGTACGAACTTAGATTACGCTCCAATTTCTTCATAGAAAATTAATTATAAAATTAGAAAACTACCTGCCAACGACAACAAACAGAACTACTTACTGAAGGTAATTTAAAACACGGGTTTAGAGAAACGAATTTTCAGAAGTTTAGAGACAGTTCAGGAAATTGACTTTTAATGGTATTTTAAAAGAGGACTAAATAATATATGTATTTTTTAAACATTTCTAAAGAGCTATACCACACTTAGGAAAATTGAAAAAAACATTTAGAGAAAACGTATAAAAAATTGAACGCAGCGGGATTCGAACCCGCGCCTCCTGAATACCGTTCAGGCGCTCTCACCACTGAGCCATGCGTTCTACTATCCGCTGCGTCGAAATTCTTATACGAAATCTTTAAATGTCTTTTTCAATATATGTATTTATTTTTAAAATATTTAACATTTGAGGTCATTATATGTGTTTGACAGTGCCCTACTGTACCTATATACACGATGGTTTTGGACTCGAATCCCACTCGGGGAAATTATTATATTTGAATTTTTATTTTCATTTCCTCAATCTAATATGACAAGGCAAAAAGTGGCATTGCAGTCCACAGATTAACAAACAATATCAGGAATTCGGGCATTTAGTGGAAATTAACTTTACCTGACATTAAGGTCCTTCTTCTGCCTGGACTGCCATACAAAGTGATACCGAACCGAGAAGTATTGAGTTATTTTTTTTATTAGCTTCACGCTGTATCCCGCATACCGCAGGGAGGGAACCTAGTGTTAAGACACTCCGTTCCCCACTTTCCGCCGAATTCGGAGGCTTGCGTGTTAAGTGGCGGAACTTAATGCCGCGGTTTAGTTAATGTTTTCATTTTATCTCATATCTCTCATTCTATATCATCATCTTCATCAGCCGAAAGACTTGATTGCTGGACATATTGATTGCCTTTCTCATAAGTCGTAATTTAGAATAGCTGTTTGCCTCCCTCATCCTCTTCATTTTGACGAGATCGTAACTCCGTTGTAGCCGTTCCAACTTACGTCTTCCGATTCGTGGTCACCACCAAAAAAACCTTTGCTTCCCATCGGTTGACAATTATATGAGTGATGTAGCTTGCCCCATGCTACTTTAGTTTGCAATTTTTTTCAACATAACACGATATATACTTGTGTGAACTCTTAATTATTCCCGTTTGTTTCATAATAAGTGAAAAAAATAAAAATATGCTATTGCAAAAAATATATATATTCAAGTACCAAATTAGAATACACTTTTACTTCTTCATTGAATCGAATTAATTATAAATTTACTAGCGACCCGCACGCGGCTTCGCCACGTGAACTACCATTTTCATCCTCTATTGCCTCTTTGGGATTGGTTTTTTTTTGTAAAAGGAGGGTAGTCTATATTTGACCTTCGTCAGTAATTATGTTCATGAGAAAATCATCGATACATTTAGTGCAATGTCTATATTATTTGATAACTGTTCTAGTAAGAAAACGTACGAAATCTGCTATCATATGATAGTAGATTTCGTACATATATACCATCTGGTATATAGTATTATAAACCGGTCATAATATCTTAAATAAACTTTATGCTTTTTATTTTACAATTGTGTTACTTATTGATATTAAAAAATAGCTTTACTTGCAAATAATCAATGCAATTTGACTTTGCCAGTTTATTACTTTTCTGCGGGAACTGTTTTGAATACCAGGGTAATTTTTAAAAAAAGAGAGATAGCCTATGTTTGACCTTGCCTCATTAACTATTTTCCTGAGAAAATTTATTCATTTCAGTCAAGGAGTTTAAATCTTTCATTCTCACTATATACTAAACATACATAAGTTTCATCCACTGTTTCAACCTCCAAGGGTTTGATTTTTTATAAAGTAGCCTATATGCTGCCCTGCATCTTCAACAATCTTCTTTACGAATTCCCGTCAAAACATAACAAATAGAAGAGATACAGATTTTTGCATTTTTATAATAATAATTTTAATGAGTGCGGATATGTCTAATACAATGTCAACTATATAATAACAAATGGCGCTACCCGTTGCAGAAAACGTAGTGACATCTGTTGTCATATAGATTATATAAATATATAGATTATATAAAGTTTTATAGACCGGTCAAATGTATATTTAATAAATGTTATGCTTATTTTATTTTATAATTATTTTAATTAGTGATATTGAAACAAATTTAGCTTCACTCGTGAACTATCGACATAATTTGAATGTTTTTTTTTTTAATTTTATTTTTCCGCGGGATTTGTATGGAATACCGGGATGAAAACTCCCATATGTTGCTCTAACCTCTTAGCTAACTCCATACAAAAAATCATTAAATTCTACCTGGTAGATATCAGTATACAAATAATTTACTTATATCGGTTTTTTATTTTTTCCAAAAAAACTACATGGAAATCCGGGATAAAAACTATCCTATATGTACCTTTGGACTATAAGCTATCACTATACCAAAATTCATTCATTTCTATCCAGTAGTTTTTGCGTGATTGACGAACAAATTAACAGACAGACAGACAGACAGACAGACAGACAAAAATTCTACTGAGTGGATTTTTGGCCTCTGTTATCGATATACTAACGCACCCAATTAAAATTTTTCTAAAATTTTTCATGTACAGAATTGACTTTTTTACTCTTTTATTATATATAGAGATAGAGATAAAAACTACCAACATCACAACCACTTTTCGAGAGACAGATTTAAAGAAGTTTACAAAATTGGCTTTTAATCGTAGCATACGAAAAAGGTATTTAAAAATCCATATAAATATTATTAATACGAAAGTCTGTCTGTATGTCTGTTACCCTTTCGCGCCTAATCTACTGGATTGATTTACATGAAATTCTTTTTTTTTGAAATATCTACCCCTGAGAGTGGAAATAGGGGTTGATGATGCAAGATTAAAAACTTAGGCTAACCATTTTTTTAAAAACCACCAACCAATAAAGAGGATGGAAGTTTGTATGAAAAACATTAACCCCCTAACTTAAGGGAGAACGTGGATAGTAGAAAATACGAAGCAGTTATAATTGTGTCGTTCGAGTATATGTTAACACTTTTGAAGTGTTATTTACATATTCAGCATATGGAAAATATTTTTACGAAATGTATATTCACGCTATTTCCCGCATCAGGATAGGCATAGAGATTCTATGGTTAAAACAAGACAAGCAAACCTTAATGGTTTTACAAACCTTTGTGGTTTTTGTAGTGTCCTTTCTTGTACACAATATTGTTGAACATATTAGATAGTATTAAATAAAAGAAAACAAAATGATAATCCAAGCGCTCTGGCCGCTAAGCCTTCTACTTCCAGCTGCGTCGAAATTCTTATACGCTTATTACAACTTATTTATATTGTTAGCATCTCTGTAGAGAATTTTTTACAACTTTCTGCTACCCTTAGATTATTCTACAAACGATCGTTTGGCAAGAGAGAATACTATTTATTAAAAACTAGCGGCCCGCTCGCAGCTTCGCCGCGTGATCTACGTGGCTGGTTCGGTATATTGCAACCCTCGGTGGTGGATTTTTAAAAAATAAAATAGCCTATGTTTAACCTTGGATTATCAACTATATTTATTCCAAAATTCATTACGATCGGCCTAGCGGTGTAGCTTTTTCATATAAATTTTCATCCCCTATTTCAACCCTTTAGAAGATGATTTTTGAAAAACTAAATAGCCTATGTTAGACCTAGTCATTTTTACTCAAATCGAATCAGTAGATTAGCCGTGAAAGCGTGACAGACAAACACACAGACATTCGCATTTATAATATAAGTATGGATTATATATTTTATATCGTTACCCACATACTTAGGATCGTCCAAGCTTGGACGGTTTCCAAGGGGCGTGGGTTCGCATTCCGCTGCGTTTAATTTTTATATAAAGTTTTTTAATGATTTTTTAATTTCTTAAGTGTGTGAATAACACTTTAAGTTTCACGCTGTATCCCGCACACAGCAGGGTAGGCAGAGGGACCCTAGTGTTAAGACACTCCGTTCCTCACTTTCCACCAAATTCAAATACATTACGAATTAAGTGGCGGAGCTTAGCACTGTGCTTTGCCTCGACAACAAAGCTAAGAAAACGGAAATATTAAACATTACCACTCCTCGAGTGTAAATCGAACCCACAACGAGTCGGTTACACGCTTGTACCACTTTGTAATATTTAAAAAATCATCATCATATTATAAATGACGAGATTATTTCTAACGCAATGTAGGTAAGAGTCATTTCGCAAATACATATCTGATCGTTTTGATTAACGGTAGGCAGTGAAGCGATATCGCTTCATGTTTAGACCCAAAGGCGGATATAGATGTCAATTTTTCACCTTAGGACATCAGCCTTTGTTATCTTTGAGATATATTTATTCATACATATATGCAAAGTATTAGTAATAAGGCCAGTCGTGGCGCAGGGGCACAAAATGTTACAGTAAACAGGTTGTCAGTTCGATTCCCATTCGAGAAATTGAAATATTTAATATTTCATTTTTTTCGTTCTGGTCTTGAGCCAAAGCTGGCGTTTGAGGCGTCACTTAATACGCAATGAGGAAAATGGGGATTGGAGTGTCTCAACATTAGGTTCCCTCTGCCTTTGCTTTGTGTGGGATATAGCGTGACGCTTAAAAAGATATAAAAATATGTAAAGTAATAAACAGATTGTCGTCGGGCAGTAGGCCGGTAGGCAGGCATTCGGCTATATACGCGATGATTATGGGTTCGGTTTCCACTTACCGGAATATTAAAATGATTTTCATTTCTCCCTTCTGGTGATAAGACAAGTTATAGCTTTCCGTGATGAGATAGACTGTCTGGACATTAAGTTTTCTCTACCGCGACACAGATATTCGGGAAAAGAGTAAAAAAAAAAAGAAACTGACAAAATAACTAAAAATACCATTATCGTGTACAAGTCAAATTGCATTATATTTATAAATTTTATTAAAATTGCGATGGGGGTCGAAACGACGAAATAAACGTACGACTTACTATTTTAAGATTTCGTTTTGATTTAAATTCTTAATACGACTTTTTTTTAGCTTCACTCAGACTAAAGCATTCCGTTTCCCATTTTTTGGAGGCATTGGGTGATAAGTGGTGGAACTTAACGCTACCCTTAGGCTCGACAGTAGAGCGAAGAAAAAGGAAATATTAACTCCTCGAGTGGAAATCGAACCCACTACCAGTCGTTTACAGTCATACTTTGTGCCACTGCGCCACGACTGGCCTCAACTCAATCTATCATCGACATTTTTCCTTTTCTTACGTAATAACTTTATCACAGGCTACATTTTTATTTACCTTGAATTAATACTTACAGTTTATTGTTATTTTACTGTACGTTTTTAATAGACGTATTTTTATAGGCCATATAGTTTCGGAACAATTAGTTATATTACATACTGAGTTAGCGTGTTTTGCGTTTATGTATAATAATATTCAAACACCAGTCGTGGAGCAGTGGCACAAATGTATGACTGTAAACGACTGGTTGTGGGTTCGATTTCCACTCGAGGAGTGGATATATGTAATATTTCAATTTTCTTCGCTCTGGTACAAGGGCAAAGCGCGGCGTTAAGTGCCGCCACTTAACACGCAATGCGTTAAGAATTCGGCGAAAATTGGGGAACGGAGTGTCTTAACACTAGGTTGGCTCTGCCTGCCCTGCTGTGTGCGGAGTACAGCGTGAAGCTAAAAAATGTATATTCAAATTTAACTTACCTACCTAGAACCTAGTATGAAGACACTCTGTACTCCACTAGCCACTTTACACTGACACGCATTATTGTAGATACCACAGAGAAAAAATAAAAATAATTTAGATAATTTAGTAGTAGAAATCGAATCCCCAACTACTTTATTTACTGTCAGACGCTGTCACATGTGGTGCAACAAAGCCCTCAATACTGTGCTAGCTTCCTAAACAAATAAAAAAATATCGTGTTTGAAACCATTTAAAATAAGTTGAAATTACAAATACAAACATACAATGGCTTTGAGGCATTAAGCTCGTGGAAATCAATAAGTTTTAAACAGGCATTGCTAACATTCAAATATCAGTACAATACATAGATAGCTTTTCGTTTCAAACGTTTCATTTTGATTACAAAACTTTTTAGGCAGTGATTTTAAATAATCTGTATTTATTGTTATGTGTATATTATTATTAAGTGGTATTAAGGAATTTGTAAGTAATTCAATAAATATATACTGACACTAGGTTCTCTGACTACTCTGACTATTAAACGACAAAAAACGCGAAGTTGTGGTTAAATATATAGATATACTAGCGGCCTGCATGCGGCTTCGCTGTGTAAACTAAATGGCTATTTCGTTGTATTGAAGGTGGATTTTTAAAAAATAAAGAAGCCTATGTTTAACCTTGGATTATCAACTATATTTATGCCAAAATTCATTACAATCGGCCAAGCGGTTTAGATTGTCCATATAAACTTTCATCCCCTATTTCAACCCTTTAAAGGATAATTTTTGAAAAAATAAGCCTATGTGTGACCCTGGATGTTTTACTACTTTAATTCTAAATTTCATCTAAATCAGACCGGTATATTAGCCGTGAAAGCGTGACAGATAAACAGTCAGACTTTCACATTTATAATATAAGTATGGATATCAAGTATTCATGTTAGATTTAAAACTTTGTAAATAGCAACATTGTTCTATTTTGTGCATTTTATTTCCGGTCAATGTAATACTATCTGTTCTTTGTCTGTTTGATTTACGTACAATAGTTTTAATCAGGTTTATGCTTTTTCAAGGCACTCCTTTCTTCACTTTCCGCCCTAAGTTGAGTGGCAGGACTATACAGTTTATCTTTACTTACACTTTATCTTAAATACCAGAGTGAAAAAAATGTAAATAATTCAAATACATTTTTTCTTCGAGTGGGAATTGAACCCACAACCAATCGAGCTTACAGGATGACGCCGTCCAACTGCTACACGATGTGGTCCAGAATATTTATTGTAATGTAAAGTTTATGAATAGCACCAATTTAGAATTTTGCACATATTATATTTATTTGATATGACACGATCTGTTTATCCTTTCAATAAAAAAAAAATTATGAATTTTCATTTTTACTCTTATATAGAAAAAATAAATAAACCTTTTAACTTTTTAAATGGAAGTATTTTAACTGAATGAAACGGGTATATTTTGGTATTGGAAAATACATTTCACAAAACCTGACATTGCGAAAACTTTAAAGCAGTCCGTGGTCACTGACAAAATGTCAGTCTATCAAAGTATGTACTCGATTAATTCTGGTTAAAATAGTGCTTTTAAAAACTTGTTTTATTGCGAAAATTAAAAACAATTTACTTATTATAATGATGTAGGTACTGTATGTATTTATTAAAAAAGAAGATTTACACTATTCTACATAGAAGTGAAGGCAGAGAGAGCACAATGTCAAGTGACTATGTTCTCCACTTTCCGCCTGGAATAAATAAATTAAAAATAAAATATGATATTTATCTTAAAAATAAGATGTGTACCGGTGTTCCAAAACTATAATAAGTGAAGCCTAATAAAAATATATGTAAATGGCAAACCTTATTACATATTCATAACTTTTACAACTTTCAAAATTGAACGTCGCTCTGGTGCTATTTATTATTTCCATTTTCTTCGCTCTGTTGCCTCGGCAAAGCGCGGCGTTAAGTTCCGCCCTTTAACACGCAAAGCCTCCGAATTCGGCGGAAAGTGGGGAACGGAGTGTCTTAACACTAGATTCCCTCTGCCTACCCTGCTGTGTGCAGGATACAGCGTGAAGCTAAAAAAAATACACATACAACTTTCTAAATCAACCCAAATAATAAGCATATCAATAAAAAAAAAGCTTTATTCCAAGTTACATATTATGACTTTTAAAACACAAAATGGACTTTGTATAATGATAAATTGTAGCTTTGGTCAAAATTTTAACGAAATTACCACCTGCAAGTAATAATTTAGTACACTTAGATGGTAAAATATTAACTGCTATAATACATAGTAGTGGCAAATGTAAACGTTTGAAAGCTTTTATTCTTGTTTATTCCATATTTATTACTTTTATAGTTATAAAGTTCTTTTAACGAAAAGTTCAGTGGTAACTAAATAGTTCTACAGAAAGGGTAAGTTATGCTTAAATTAATTTTTTTTAGGTTCAAGCAAGTTCAAGCAAGCAGGGTAGGCAGTGGGAACCTAGTGTTAAGAACCACTCTAAAACCACTTTCCGCCGAATTCTGAATGGCGGAACTTAATGCCGCGCTTTACCTCGACACCAGAGCGAAGAAAATGGAAATAATAAATATTTAGATTCCTCGAGTGGGAATCGAACCCACAACCAGTCGATAAAGTCACACGTTTGTGCCACTGGGTCAAGGCCCTTAAGTTGGGCCAAGGCCCTATGTAAAAAAAAGAAGCTTCCGGATTTCCACGTAGTCATTCCAAGGTAGTCAGAGAGTACTTAGTGTAAACACTCTCCATTCTCCACCTTTCTGCCTCGAATCGGGTATTTTGTTGTTGCACAGAGAAATAAAAATAATTTAAGTATAATACTTCCCCCGAAGAAAACTGGAACCCGCAAACATCGCGTTTACCGTCAAAAACTGTACCAATGCGCTACGATGGACTCAAAAATAAATATTTTGAAAGATATTTAAATAATAAAAAAATAAATTCATGAATTCTACAAAGGAGCTTTTATATCTTACAAATTAATAAATTAAAATTTTCATATTTGTTAAAGGTAAAATGAGATCCGGTCACAATTATGCCAAAGGAAAACATCTTTAAGAACAGCAATCGTAAGCGTGATGTAAGAATTCATGTTATATAATTGAAAGCCCTTTTTTCGCAAAAACATGTTTTTACAGCTTTTTCCCGTTTTCAGGGTAGTAGAAGTAAACCGAATATCAAGATACTCCCTTTTCACTTTCTATCTAACTACGAGACATATTAAGTATTAAGTATTTTCCCCACTAAATATGTATTTAGTGGGGAAAATATTTTAAATATATTAAAATTAGAATAACTAATCTCTCTTTAACTGATGTCCTATATATCTAATAGGCATTAGTTTTAATATAAAAAAGGATATTCAAAAAAGATGCCATACCATATGCCCGTAGTGTAGTAAATAAAAAAAAGACGAAATATATAATCATTTAACCTTTCCTTTCTTTCTTAAAACATGTATTAAAATATGGATGAAAGTTTATATGAAAAATCGAAACCGCTTGACCAATTATAATGAATTTTGGCATAAATATAGTTGATATTCTAAGCTTAAGCATAGGCTACTTTATTTTTCAAAAACCCACCTCCGAAGGTTGCAATATAACGAAACAGTTATGTAGTTCACGCGGCGAAGCTGCGAGCGGGCCGCTAGTTACTTTATATTAAATAAGTTACCTATAGTGATTTCAGTACAAAAATTATATATTAATTTAAACCCTATGGTTTCAGGAATTTCTACCGATCATAAAGAAAATATTCACAATCGCTCGTTGGTTCGGTATACCATGTTACGGAGGAAAAGTTGCTTTAATATGGTCTTTGATTCTGTTAGCCATGCTGATTAGTATTGAAGTGGGCGCTGTTTGGAAGTTAGTTAGACTGCTAACCGGATACGCAGTAAACTCTGCAGGAGGTCGTAAGTTTTTATTATGTATATATATATATTTTTTTTTATCTTCACGCTTTATCCCGCACACAGCAGGGTAGGCAGAGGGAACCTAGTGTTAAAACACTCCGTTCCCCACTTTCCGCCGATTTGGAGGCATTGTGTGTCAAGTGTCGGAACTTAACGCTGCGGTGGCAAAAAATTAATATACAAGAATTGCTCGTTTAAATATATAAGATTATATTTGATAAATATTTATATCAAGGCATAGTTATGCAGTGGGACAGCGTCTAACTTGTGTGAGGGTTGTGAATTTTCCTGATCCGGTAAGATAAAGTGCGGCGTTGAGCTCCGCCACTCCACATACAATGTGTCGAATATGGGGGAAAAGCGAAAGAAGAACGATAAGACTAGATTCCTGTCTACGATATAATGCGTGATAGAGCGTGAAGCTGACAAAAACTTATTGATACTAATAAATTACATAGGGTGAAAGCCAAAAAAATATATATTAATAAAAAAAATGACATAACACTTATACGATATTATAAATATGTGAAAATTTTATCGATAATTAAGAAAAAGCTTTTACATACAATTATATAAAAGCAAAGCTGTTTAAAACTTAATAGGGTTCACAAATCGGATTGTCATTTTATTATTCATTTCTTTTACGCGTTTGCCGATTTAAATTAGGATCACGTCCAACATTACCTTCTGCCCCAAATTCTGCTGTATTTTATCTTAAAATAATAATTATTTTTATAGTCAAAGTCTTTACAATATTATAGATGTTCACGTTTTATTGACAAATGTTTTTCAATTGAAGAAAAGCGACATGATGAATAACGAATGTGTTTTTTAGTTATTGTTAAGTCATAATATTGTTTGAAGCTGTCTAATATTGTTAGTGGGTTCGATTCCAACTTGAGGGAGTGATTGTATATGATATGCATTTCTTCAAAAATTATTTACATTTCTTCTAATGACAAGACAAAGTGATTACTTATACAGGATATAGTTTTGATACTATATCCTGTATAAGATAGATTGATCTTTTTGACAGACGGGCTAGTAATGGGGAACAGAAAATATCTAGTAGTCCAAAAAATAACGTTTTAAAATACTTTTAACTGTGACGAGATTTACACTTTTCTTCGTAAAAGTTGTTTGGTTCCAAGGTCTGAACCACATGTTGGAGGTCCACGAATAAACCAGTATAATAAAAATTAAGATTGAAAAATAAAATAATTTTATCATTAAAGTATTTTTTACGAAAGAGGAGCACAGTCAAGATCATCATAACCAAAGTCGTCGGAGCTTGTGTCACCATCTCGAACTTTAATTATTATTTCATTAACCATCGTCCGATGTAACATTGTACAAACGTCTGTTACTTTCAGTGTTCCTATTTAAATTTTACTTTGAAGCAATTAAAGTTCTTAAAAGTTTCGGATAACGCTTGAATCTTTAAGGACTTTTGTGTTGCATGTAATTTAATTGTAAAGTATTTTAATATTATACTTTTATTATAATTTTTATGTTTATTTAATTAAGAAATATGTCTGTCATTGCAAAGTTATGTCGATCAGAAAATATTGCATCTGTCAAAAAGATTAAGCTATCGTGTACAAGGTATAGGTTTTATCTGACTATCCTGCTGTGTCGCAAAAGAATGGAACAGAAAAATATATATAATTAAAAAATAAATATTTTTTTATTTTAAGTTTTATAAACGTAGTACTGTTTGTGTTATATGAATTTGAGAAATATTGTTTGCAACTGATTGTATGCTTATAAATTAATACTGTAGCACAACAATTCTTAAAAAAAATGAAAAGATTACTTAGACCTTTTAAGATTTGTATGTATTAAAAAAGGATGCGTACAATTTATATAAGTGTTCACAAAAGCAAAAATAGAACTACGTTTTTTCTCTAAAATTTAACTGTTATCATAAAAATACTTTGCTTATTGTAAAGGTAACTTAACTGCGCGGCTGTCAGGTTCCATTTTCTACGGCAACGCACTGCTGTCACTTATACTGTCTTGGAGAACTGTCAAGACCTGGCAGAGCCTGTCCTTATATTGGTTACAATCAGAAATCAACGGTCTATACTTTGCACCTGATGTCACTATTCGCAGAAGAGTCGTGTTTGTGTCTCTTTTTGTGGCAGTTTGCGCTATTGGTAAGTAAATAAAAATATTTGCTCAATAAAAACATTAAAATATTCTAATAATATAGTATGAATAATTCTGTAAAATATAACATTAAAAAAATCTTTTTTAGCGTCACACCGTATCCGCGCATAGCCATCTTTCTCAATAGCTCCCTCTATCTAGGGTAGGCAGAGGGAACCAATATCCGTCAATATTCTTTATCCCGACACCAGAGTGAAGAAAATGGAAATATTAAATATTTCCACTCGTCGAGTGGAAATTGAACCCACAACCAGTTTGCTTTACAGTTAAACTTTGTGCTACTGCGCCACGACTGATTTCTATTATATATATATTGTTACTTGACACCTGGTGCCAAAGGCCAAGCGCGGCATTGAGATCTGCTAATAAAAACGTATTGCCTCAATTTTGGACGGAAAATGAAGGAAAGAGTGTATTGACACTAAGTTTTCTCTGACTTTCTTGTTATACAAGAAGCCGCAAAAACAGTAAGTTATGTTTTTCAGTGGAACACATGCTTAGTATGATGTCAGCCACAGGCTTCGATTGTCCACCGGAAGAATATTTTGAGCGATACATTCTTTCTTCTCACGGATTCTTACTGCAAGCATGTAAGTAGTTTTTAAAACATCTAATACATGGATTGTAAATTTTGAATTTGTTCTCATAATTTTCAAATCATTTATATTTTGTAACTTTCTACCTAAATATTAAGTTTTACATTAAAAAAAAAATCATCGCAACGATGCGCTTTGTCTTAAATACCAGAGTGAAAGTGAATAAATGAAAATTTAAATAGGTATAAACATTCCCCCAAGTGGGGATCGAACCCAAAACCACCGCGTTACAGGCAGACGCTGTACCACCCAACCACGATGGCATCTGAAAAAAAAATAATATAATATAACATTATTTACATGAATTTAACTATAAAAATAATCAACTCTAAATTTCACAGACGAATACACACTTTGGTTAGCAATACCAATTTTCATACTGAGCAAATCAGCAACAATATTATGGAACTTTCAAGATCTGATCATCATTTTGATAAGCATGGGGCTGGCGTCGCGTTATCACAGGATGAATTCCTTCGTTAAACATGTTGTTAGATATGAGAGACGTGCCAGGAATGTCAATAAGGTCAGTCGAGGATAATGTTGCGTTATATAAAAACAAAATAATATTGAAAACCATGTCAAGTCATATCTCAATTTTACGCGAAAAGTGGAGTGTCTTGACACTAGGTTCTCTCTTTCAAAAACAAATGTTATGTGATAATTGAAATTTATAAGTAGGCCATACTTAATCGCGATGTTAAGTTCCGCTATTTAGCCCATAACCTCTCGATTTAAGGCGGAGAGTGCAGTACGGAGTGTCATAACCCTAGGTTCTCTTTGACTAAACGAATACGGGAAAAATAGAGCCGTATACTTTTAGTTAATTCATATTAAAGGACTCCAAGGAATCAATTATGGAGTAATTATCCGTACTTATATTATAAATTTGCAAGTCTTGTCTGTTTGTCTGACACGCTTTCGCGGCTAATCTACCTGTCCGATTTGGATAAAATTAAAAAAGAAAGTAGTTAAAAATTCAGAGTCAAACATTGGCGACTTATTTTTTTTAAATCGAATTCTAAAAGTGTCGAAATAAGGGATGAAAGTTTATAAGAAAAATCGAAACCTTGATCAATTATCAATCAACTCAATCATCAATGAACTTTGGCATATATATATAGCTGATAATCCAAGGCTACTTTATTTTTCAAATATCCACCCCCGAGGGTTTCAATATAACGAAACATCTAGATTCAATTATCTTCTATATTTTTATGTATTCTTACAATCATCTGAAACATAATTATAATGAAAATCTTGTTCAAACAAAAAATTGGGTTTTTCTAGTATTTTAAACATATAATAAAATTATTTTCCAGGCTAAAATAGATTTCTACTATAACGTGAACATTTGGCGTAAAATACGTCAAGCGTATGTTAAACAATCTGCATTAGTGAGGAAAGTTGATGGAGAACTCGGCGCTTTAGTACTTTTGTCCAATTTGAACAATTTATACTTCATATGTTTACAGCTGTTTTTGGGCATACGGTAAGTTTAGTTTTATTTTCATATTTTTGACTGCATGCTTGTCTAGTTTGCATTTACACATTTTTTTTCAGCTCCACGCTGTATCCCGCACACAGCGGGGTAGGCAGAGGGAACTTAGTGTTAAGACACTCCGTTCCCCACTTTCCGCCGAATTCGGAGGTATTGCGTGTTAAGTGGCGGAACTTAACGCCGCGCTTTACCTCGACGCCAGAGCGAAGAAAATGAAAATATTAAATATCTCCATTCCTCAAGTGGGAATCGAACCGGGAAGTCGTTTACAGTCACACGCTTGTGCCACTGGGCCGCGACTGGCCATAAATTTCCACTTGGTAAAATGATTGTTTTCATTTCTCCATTCTGGTAAGACAAAGGGTTCTGACAATGAACAAGAAATTCAGAATACAGACGGAAACTGTATTGGCACTATATTCTCGCTGACTAATCTGTTTTGCGGAGAAACATTTTCCCCGAACGTCGAAGAAATTCATAATTAAAAAATATTAAAAGTTACGTTATCTTAGTTTTCTCCCGTGGGGGGACGGGTTAAGAATACAATTCCCCCCCGCCGCTGGGTAGCGTCCCGTAAAAGGCGGGTAACCCAGTAGTTTGGTGGTAGGAGATTCGTTCTCCGACTGGCTCGCGACCACTATCATGTCAAAGACGAACCGCCAAATATCTTATGATGTGTTCCGGTTCGATGGCATGTAAGCCAGCTCTCCCTAGTCCCACCATTCCCATCCTTCCTCTCTCCTTCTGTCCTACATTCCCAAGGCTGGTAACGCATCCATAACTTGAATGTTGTGGATGTCTATGGGCGAAGGTAACCACTGAACACCAGGTGGGCCTTCAGCTCGTTTGCCTCCTTTATTCCATAAAAAAAAAAAAAAAATATTCCATACCATTTTTTTATGAGAATATCTTAGTGTTAAAAAAGCAAATTATTAGTACGGGTTAACATCTTGATTGATTATGTCTTGATGATTGATTGTATCCATACTTATATTATAAATGCACATGTCTGTCTGTTTGTCTGTCACGCTTTGACGGCTAATCTACCGGTCCGATTTGGATGAAATTTAAAAAAAAAAAGTAGTAAAAATTACTGGGTCAAATATAAGCTACTTATTTTTTCAAAAATCTACCTCTAAAGGGCTGAAATAGGGGATGAAAGTTTATATAAAAAATCTAAACCGATTGACCGATAGTAATGAATTTTGGCATAAATATAGTTGATAAACCAAGGTAAAACATAGGCTACTTTATTTTTTAAAAATCCACTCCTAAGTGTTGCAATATAACGAAACAGCTATGCAGTTGCCGCTGTGAAGCCGCGAGCAGGCCGCTGGTACATAATAGTTGTAGGTTTTATTCACCTCTTCTAATCCGAGGGAATTCAAAAGATATTTTCATTTTCCGGAACTCGATTCGGGCGGAAGGTGAACGGAGTGTTTTAACACTAAGTTCTCTCTGACTACCTTGCTATGTTGGAAGCTCTAGGTGTGCTTTAAAAATATATCATATTTTTAAACCTCTGTAAAATAAGGGAAAATTATTATACCTACTATCCTATTATTTAAATACAAACACTTAAATAACTCTATCTAGAACAGATTTTCAACTTAACGAGGCTCTCACTTTATACAGCAGTTATTATCGGCTCAAGTAGCTTTTGACTTAACTACTACACTTTACAGTGTTATCAATTTAAATTAAATAAAAACATATTGGAATTCTAGATCATTGTAGATGTATGTAGTTGTAAAAAGTTTTGTTATATTAAAGTTTCATTATTTATATTGAATTGTGAATCTGGCTATGGTAAACAAAAACAGTATCCCGTATAGAAAGAAGGTTAGCCAAAGACATAGTGTCAAGTGTCAAGACACTCCGTTCTCCAATTTTCGTCCACATTGCGTGTTGAGGCGGCAATCGAAGTTGCGCTTTGTCTTACGTACCAGAGCGGAGAAATCAAAAAAATTCAGATATAATCATCATCACCATTCCCGCGAATGGGAATCAAACCCACGATCAATCGAACTAACAGTCAGATGTTGTCTCTTTGAACCACGATGTCCTCATATTTTTTAATTTATTATATTCTCAAAATTCCTGTATCTGATTGCGGTAGACAATTCCACCAAAAACATAAATGTGAAAATGACAGCTGACTTTACCACCAAGAATATGAGTGATTGTCGCCTTGAGATATAAATAGGTATCAAGTTTTGTAAACAATACTGAAATTCATTTCTAAGAACCCAAAAAATTCTAAAATAAAATAACAAAGCACAATGAGTTATTTTTTATACTGTAACAATGTTTAATATTTTAATAATATATTTATTAAAATAGTAGGGAACGGAGTGTCGTAACACTAGGTTCCCTCTGCCTACCCTGCTGTGTGCGGGATATAGCGTGAAGCTATAAAAAAAAAAAAAAGATAATAGTATAACTATATTGACTTGCAGTGGGACAGCTTTTGCTAAAGCTTTGTCTTTAAAAATGCTAAAAGTAGCTTTTGTTTACTAGCGTCATTGATTGTGCGTTCAATGTTCACAGGGAGGAATGATTATATTTAAATACTAGCGACCCGCTCGCGGCTTCGCCACGTGAACTACCACTTTCATCCACTATTGCCTCTTTGGGATTGTTTTTTTTTTATAAAAGGGGTAGTTTAGATTTGACCTTGCGTCACTGTTTATGTTCTTGCAAAAATCTACTTTCTTCTACTACTTTCATACCCTTCTAATTTCATACTACTTTCATTAGAACCTTTGGGGTTATTTTTAAAAAGGGAGGTAGCCTATTTTTGACATTGCCTCATTAACTATTTTCCTGAGAAAATTAATGGAAATCAGTCAAGGAGTTTAGATCTTTCATTCTTACTACATACTAAACATACATAAGTTTCATCCACTGTTTCAACTTCCTAGGGATTGTTTTTTTAAAAAGTAGCCTATATTTGACCCTGTGTCTTCAACAATCTTCCTTACGAATTCCATCTAAATCGGGCCAGCCCGTGAAAACATAACCGATAGAAGAGATACGGATTTTTGCGTTTTTATATTAATAATATTAATGAGTACGGATATATCTAATATAATGTCAACTATATAATAACAGATGGCGCCACCCGTTACATGTATCTTTAATAAATGTTATGCTTATTTTATTTTATAATTATTTTAATTAGTGATATTAAAACAAATTTAGCTTCACTCGTGAACTATGAACATAATTTGAATATTTTTTTTAATTTATTTTTCTGCGGGAGTTGTATTGAATACCAGGATGAAAACTATCCCATATGTTGCTCTAACTTCTAAACTAACTCCATACAAAAATTCATTAATTTCTATCCGGTAGATATCAGTATATAAATGATTTACTTATATCGGTTTTTTATTTTTTCCAAAAAAACTACATGGAAAACCGGGATAAAAACTATCCTATATGTACCTTTGAACTATAAGCTATCACTATACCAAAATTCATTCATTTCTGTCCAGTAGTTTTTGCGTGATTGGCGAACAAATTAACAGACAGACAGACAGACAGACAAAAATTCTACTGAGTGGTTTTTTTATATTATATATTTTTTATATTGGTTATCGATATATTAACATACCCAATTAAAATTTTTCTGAAATTTTTCATATACAGAATTCACATTTATACTCTTTTATTATTTAAATTATTTCCATTTCTCTGCTCTGGTACATCAATCAAGGCACGGCAATGACTTCCAACACAACATTTCGATTTATAGTATAATGTCTGGAAAGGAGACTCTTGACATTAATCTCTCTCTAACTACATTTTTTCTAATTTTTATCGAAAAAAAAATTAAGAAAGCTTTTTTTGTACAATTTCATTTATACCACTACGGACATAAGGTCTGTGTACCTTTTTTTTAAAATTATTTATTTATTTATTTATTTTTTAATATTTTTTTATTATTTTTATTGAATTAAGACATTATTAATTAATAATAAAACACATATTCCAGGCAATTGGATGGCTCACTTATCAATCATATATACTACTTCTATTCTTTGGGCTGGTTACTGTTTCGAGCATGCAGCGTAGTTCTGGCCGCGGCTGATGTAAACTTACATTCAAAGCGGGCGCTACCTTACTTGTACTCTTGTTCTAGTACTTATGATAATACAGAGGTAAGAGTGTTGTAATGTTATAAATATAGACTTTTTATTTTGGCTAGTAATTGTGTGATTTTTCATTGGGGCCAGTCGTGCGCAGTGGCACAAGCGTGTGAATGTAAGCGACTGGTTGTGGGTTCGATTCCCACTCGAGGAGTGGAAATATTTAATATTTCCATTTCCTTCGCTCTGGTTTTAGAGGCAAAGCGCGGCGCTAAGTTCCGCCACTTAACACGCAATGCCTCCGAATTCGGCGGAAAGTGGGGAACGGCGTGTCTTAACACTGGGTTCCCTCTGCCTACCCTACAGCGTGAAGCTAAAAAAATATATAGATTTTTTTAGTAAACGCAATGATTGTGGGTTCAAATCTCAGCTGTAACGTAGTAGGTAAAACAGAAAAATAAATTGAATTTTTGTACGTATAACCCTTGAATTTCAACTTGTATATTATTTAACGTTAAAATAATTTATTTAACGTTAAAATTTTACTAAAGGGAAATACTGTATTCCAAAATTCATTCATTGACTAGTAGAAATAGAACCCATAATCGTTCTGAGTTAGTCACATTTTTCTAAGTAATACTTACATTATATGTATAGTATCTAGTCACTCATTGTAAGTAAGAAGGAAAATGGAAAATAGTAAAAGTTATAAATTTACTTATTTCAAAACCAAACGGTCAAAGGCACTTTACGTTAAATACCTATATAATCATTTCCTGGGTAGAAATTGAACCCACCATTGGGATAAATACCGCAGACTGTGCTACTATGGACTCGCCATGGCCAGATATCGTAAAATGTATTAGTTTAAAAAACAAACAAAAAGAAGCACATTTACTAATTTTCTCTTAACCAAGATCGTCCTGGCAAAGAGATTACGAGTAGGTCCCCCGTGGGGGGACGGGTTAAGAATACAATTCCCCCCCGCCGCTGGGTAGCGTCCCGTAAAAGGCGGGTAACCCAGTAGTTTGGTGGTAGGAGATTCGTTCTCCGACTGGCTCGCGACCACTATCATGTCAAAGACGAACCGCCAAACATCTGATGATGTGTTCCGGTTCGATGGCATGTAAGCCAGCTTTCCCTATTCCCACCATTCCCATCCTTCCTCCCTCCTTTTGTCGTACATTTCCAAGGCTGGCAACGCATCCATAACTCTAAGTTGTGGATGTCTATGGGCGAAGGTAACCACTTAACACCAGGTGGGCCTTCTGCTCGTTTGCCTCCTTTATTCCATAAAAAGAGATTAACGAGTAGGTTAATGTTATGAAACAGTATTGTCGTCGTATTCGAACACGTGTGTTTTAATAGATAAATCTATAGATGATGATGTGACCCATGCATTTTTCCACATAGCGGGGTAGTTAGAAAGCACCTAATGTCAAGACACTCCCTCCTTCACTTTCTGCCTGAAATTGAGACATTGGATGTTAAGTGGTAGAACTCAACACCGCGCCTTGTCTTAGGTATCAGAGCGAAAAAATGAAAATTTGAATATAATCATTTCTCCTATGAGAATCGAACCCACTACCACCATTTCAAAGTCGGACGCTGTCCCACTGCGCCACGACATCCTCAAGTTGTAACACCTGTGAAGTAAAAAGTAGGTAGTAAAACTCATAATAACAATAGCTTCACGCTATATCCCGCATACAGCAGGGTAGGCAGAGGGAACCTAGTGTTAAGACACTCCGTTCCCCACTTTCCGCCGAATTCGGAGGCTTGCGTGTTAAGTGGCGGAACTTAACGCCGCGCTTTACCTCGGCACCAGAGCGAAGAAAATGGAAATATAATTTCCACTTCTCGAGTGGGAATCGAACCCACAACCAGTCGTTTACAGTCACACTCCTCTGCCACTGGGCCACGACTGGCCACAACTCATAATAACAAGCAATATTCCAAAATTTTCAACTTTTACAAAAACATTTACACAAAATATGACTTTTTACAAAGTAATTTTGAGATTTTCAGATAAAAAGGCTTAAAAATCAATTAAGCCACGACCAAGTGGCTTTAAGCGGAATGGGGTTTTTTTCTTTGGATCGGCAGAAGCTTTTAGAGGTTTGTTAAACATTTATATACATTTAATATTTTTTTTAAAACGAAATTTTGTTATTATGTAAAATGTTATTCTTTAACGTTTTCCGCTTAGCAGAGTCAGATTCTCTCTGACTCTAGTGTCAAGACACTCCGTTCGTCACTTTCCGCCCGAATTCAAGACAAGAGATTGTGTGTTAAGTGAATGAACTCTATACCACACTTCGTTTTATATTAGTTTTGGGCAACATTTAATTGCAATTAAGTATTATTAATTGATAATATATAAAAACAATTTATCATTTGTTTGTGCGAAAATCATAATTAACAATTAATTCATTGCTTATTCTATTGTAGAAATTAACAACTTTTTAATTTTCAGCTAATTGTGATTTTTAAGTGATTTCACCAAAAACAAATAAAGAATTGATAATATTTAATTCTTAATTTCAATTAAAATTTGCCAGCTCCGGCCAAAGTTGCCGATTCCGAGGCCAATTCTGTTTTTATGCACTAGAGCTAAAAATGAAAATAATTGTAATAATAATTCCACCATATGGAAATCGAATCCTCGAACAATCGTAATTATAGTCAGATTCTGCACCACGGTGGCCTCAATTGTAACTTTTAAATGTTTGAATTACGAGTATGAATTGTTTCGCTGTCAAAAGTGTCAAGCGTTTAACCGTTAACATTCTGTGCAACTAATGTAATATACAGTAATATATATTGAAATAGCTTCCTTTGAACAAAATTATTTATATTTTTTTTTTTTTAGCTTCACGCTGTATCTCGCACACAGCAGAGAGAAGGCAGTGTTAAGACACTCCGTTCCCCACTTTCTGCCGAATTCGGAGGCTTTGCATGTTAAGTGGCGGAACTTAGCGCCGCGCTTTACCTATGGTACCAGAATGAAGGAAATGGAAATATTAAATACTTCCACTCCTCGAGTGGGAATAGAACCCACAACACCGTTCGTGTCACTTCGCCACGACTGGCTCCGAAATATTTTTTATTAGTTTCGTTTTTTTATATAATATTGAGAGCATTGTGGTAGTGGTATAGTGCCTTACCGGAAACGTACGGAAACGTAAATTTGATTTTCCCTGGGAATTATTATATTAAATTTTATAATGTTGTATACTTTTTCAAATATAATTATTGTATTAAATTTTATAAATTTATATTTCCTCGTTTTAGTAAGACAGCACGACGTTTTCAATTTATGATGACATTACGTGTTGAGAAACACGTAATACCTGTATATCTGTATATGTCCGTTCTCCGCCTGGCTCGCGACCACTATCGTGTCAAAGACGAACCGCCAAACATCTGACGATGTGTTCCGGTTTGACGGCACGTAAGCCAGCTCTCCCTATTCCCACCATTTTAATCCTTCCTCCCTCTTTCTGTCCTACATCCCCGAGGCTGGCAACGCATCCATAACTCTAATGTTGTGGATGTGTATGGGCGAAGGTAACCACTTAACACCAGGTGGGCCTTCTGCTCGTTTGCCTCCTTTATTTCATAAAAAAAATTATTACGTAATATCTGACTAGCTCGCTACGCGTGAAGAAACGTGTAACTGAAAAATATATGCTTTATTGATGATTGTTTACCTTTCTTGCAGGTTGCAGCTGTTATTGTGAAGTACGAATTAATTTTAATACAATACGATAAATAATTTAAATAAATAAAATTTGTATAATTAATATTATTTAAGAGATATTTTTATTTATTATTTTAAGTATATATAATTTTATAACTATGGTTAAAAAACCAACGTAATGGTTAAAAAAATAATATAATAGATAGCGTGGACAACAGACTGTTTACTGAGATCACTACAGGGTGCAGGATAGCCTGAAATTACTATTATAAAATATACTCTGATCTAGACAAACAATCACGACCTATTTTCAAATCTTAATTGCTTTTTTATCGTTACGTATGTGTGTCATATTCTTAAAGCTGGCTTTAGGTTCAAAAGTCAAAATTATTTTAATCAGCGCTTTTCGCATAGCAGGGTAAGCAGAAATAATCTAGTGTTAAGTCACCCTGTGTGACACTTTCCATTTGTCTTGTTACTAGAGTAGAGAAAAGGAAATTATCTGAACATGATACTTTTTCAAATTTTTCCGCCGAGTGAAAAACCCATATATTAAATTTAAATAGCTTCACGCTATATCCCGCACACAGCAGGGTAGGCAGATGGAACCTAATGTTAAGACACTCCGTTCCCCACTTTCCGCCGAATTCGGAGGCTTGCGTGTTAAGTGGCGGAACTTAACGCTGCGCTTTACCTCGACACCAGAGCGAAGAAAATGGAAATATAATTTCCACTCCTCGAGTGGGAATCGAACCCACAACTAGTCGTTTACAGTCACACTCTTGTGCCACTGGGCCACGACTGGCCACAATTACTAAATTTTAATTTTCAAATAGTTAATAACAAGATTAAACTTATAATGGAGAGAATCGTGTATTCTATGATCCGTCCGCAATCGAGAAATTGTACGCTGAATGGCGGAACAAAACACTGCGCCTTATCTTACCAAAGCGAAGGAAAGAAAATAATTTAAATATAGTTGTTGCTCCAGATGGAGATCGAACTCACGACCAATGGTATTCATAGATAGACAGTACTCTCTATCTCATTTCTATCTTCCATATTTTCCATTATAAAACGTTAAAGCTCATTTAACCGTTCCCGTAGGAAGTTAAGGAAATAATTTCTAAGTGCTACTTCATACTTTTCAAAAAACCTATAAATTTCATCTTTCTACGCCCGATAGTTTGAGTTATGTATGTTACTCAGTGATAAACGGAAGTTTCCTATATAGTTATCTTTCATCAGATTTCCCCAAGGAACAGGTGATTGTATTTTTTGTACTGAATGAAATTGGTAATCTAGTTTTAGATTTTATTAAATTTTGTATGAACGAATTTATTGTACAGTTAAGAAGAAAATCTTTTGTCTTTTTAATTTTTTTAACAATGCAGCGGGATTCGAACCCGCGCATCTTGGAGACCGTCCAAGCGCTCTGACTGCTAAGCCATGCGTTTTTCTACCAACTGCGTGGAAATTTTTACACTGACTATTACAATTTCTTAAGTATGAGAATGACACTTTAAAATGTTAAAAGTGTGAATAAAATAATATATGTTTTTTTTAAATAAAAGATAAAAACTAACCTTGTTGTAAATATGTTGAGGCAAAATAAAAATTAGAAAATTTCAAGATGTTCGGTTACGCTTAGCCAAAAAATGTACTATCAATAGAAAAAAACTAAATGGGCCAAACAAATTCGGTTTTAAGAATTGCCTGAAATATAAATTCAAAATGTTTCAAATTGAGATGAATAAAAATATTACCCAGATCACCAAAATTTAAAAAATATTTAAATTATCATCGTCCTCTGACAATTGTTCTTGGAATTAATTTATCAGCTGCAGTAATATGTAAAAATGCTTACAAAATTAAAATGTACCAACCGTATAACTATATATACTAATTTAATTACTTAGATATTTATTAGGAATTTTGTAAGCGGAAAATGGAGAACAGCGTGAACTATAATATAAAATAATTTATTTCAAATAGGTTTACTCTAATAATTTTATTCTTGACTGTACAGGGATATCCGTATCAGAATATTATAAGATATAAAAGGATAAACCCCTTAGAAATTGATTAAACCTGCCTCTCGTAAAACACTGATACACATAAATTTGTAGTCTTTGGTATTTTATGAAGAGATTTTTAAATATATTGGTTCATATTTTATGGCCATATATTATAAATTATAAGGCATCGTGATGCAAAGGGATAATGTTTGGTTATACACGCCATTGGTTGTCGGTTCGATTCCCAATTATAAAATGTATATATTTTAACTATTTTCATTTCCCCACTCTAGTAAGACAAAGTACAGCGATGAGTTTCACCAAAAAATGTAATGATCTAGGAAAGCGGAGTGTCTTAACACTAGTTTCTTTCTTCTTACCCCGTTGTGCAGGAGAAAGCCTGGGCTATCGAGTCGAAATCAAACCTAAGAAAAAAGTTTTTCCTACGGTACAGGTACAGCCTTGATTTTGCATTCATAGATACGTACGTGTTTCAATAAAAGATATAACACTGAATATACAGTATCGTTAATTAAATGCTGTGTTTTTTCGTTGCTTAATCTGAAACGTGCCTTACGACACGCGGTTATAAGGATAGATATAAGGATTATTCCCAATATTCTTACCAGTAATACTAATTTCCTTCTTAATAGACTTATATTATTATAGGACTTTATAGAACTGGTAATTATATTTTTGAGGGAAACGAGCTTAGCGCTCTACTAGAGGCATTCTTTGTGCACGCATGAATTAAAAACAGCTAAACCGATTATTATTAAACTTTGCGAGCTTCTTTAAGCTGATGGTCCGATAGTTCATAAAAAAAATAAAAATTCCATGGCGATGAGGAACAACCGTTTGAAATATAGTTTCACATAGACATTAATCAAGACGTGCTTGCCCTTAATTTATAACTTTTCAGCACAAAAATTAATATCTTAATACATACATCATAAAATTACCAGTACACAGTAGTACTATCTGTAAGAAAATTGGAAATAAATGTAGGCGTACCGTAAAAATATGAATCAAACTTCAATACTAAGTAAATTTTATTCAACAATTTATTCTTTCAATAAAATAAAAATATATTTTTATTTTATCACCAAAGTTATATTGAAAAGCTACACTTTCAATAAAAATATAGGCGGTATATATAAAATATAGGCCGTAGATTACGATAAAAATAAAAGCTTCCAGTTTCTTCACGATAAACTTGATTTAAGTGGAGATAAACCGTACCCTCGAACGCTGGCGACTGGATACGTGAAGACAAATTGAATAATTCTACCTCATAAGATATATGTACGTTAAGGGCGTTATTGCTCAGTGGGTTATCTCTTACTATAAGCAAGATAGCTGTAGGTTCAACCTGACTCGGATCCTCTTTTAAGACAAATTGTAGCATTGAATTTTACGTTTTCTACAGTGTGCCCTTTGCTAATAGCCATGAGGCCAGTCGTGGCGTAGGGGCACGAGGTGTAAGTGCAACTGTTTGTGGGTTCGATTCCTACTCAAAATTGAAATATTTCATATTTCATTTACTTCGCTCTGGCGTCGAGGCAAAGCACGGAGGTGAGTTCCGCCACTTAACGCGACCACGTGCAGCGAAAAAAAAGATAAAGTTTATGTTGAGGCCATCATTGCTCAGTATATATATAATCTATCTTTGACTGTAAACTAGATGGTTGTAGGTTGGATTTCCACTCAGTGGAATGATTATAATTTTATTATTTTCATTCCTCCGATCAGATGAACAAGACTAAACGCGGCGTTGTACCCTACCAACGACACACTACATCTCAAGATATATGTGCCGTGACACTAGGTTCTATCTGATGTCCTGTTATAGGGGAAACAGCGTGACGCTGGAAAAAATCATGTTACGAGATGGTTATAAGTTCGACTGATAATGTTTAAATCATTATCGATTCGCCCTTCTGGTAAGACAACGTGGGGCATTGAATTCAATTTTCTACATTCCACCAGGGTCTTTATAGTAGGCTTGATTTCCTGTGTGGGAAAAAGAGTGAAGCTGCTATTTTTTTTAGCGTAATAAATTGAGAATATTATACGAAAAAAAAAATTCGTCTGCGGTTTGCATGGTGAAATACAGGTGGATCGACCTCATAACCAATAACGGTTAGAGTCAGACGCTGTCCCATTGCACCACGATGCCCACAAAGTATAGAAAGGAATAAGTAATAATACTATACTTACATTATTGCATATATGTGCAGAAGTTAATATTGTAGATTACCACTCGAAGGGTAAATAAGTAATGGAAAGAAAGTTAACTGTTGACTTTCTCAGCGCTCTTCTCAGCAGAACTGCCTTTACATGCTAACATACTGACAATACTGACATATTTATGTTAATTGAAAGCTCGAAAGTGCTTATAATTTCTTTACGAAACACTTTTGATTCTTCAATAATTTGTATGTTTGAATAAAATAAATAAATAAAGTTTTTTTATAAAGTTAACAATCTCTTGACCCCCATTTTCCATAACAACTTGAAAATAACAAACATAAAATATAAATTAATTAACTTATATGCATTTTAAGTGTTCAATTTCAAAATCAAAATAAAAGACGATATTTTTGAAAATATTTTTTATTCTTCTACATACATTCAACATATCCAAAATACGACTGTACTAATTGAACATGTTTCACAATCTAGTGGGTACGTACTATAAGATTTACAGTTTATTTACATTTCATTTATTGCATTTTCAATACATTTAATAACTTATAATAATAACTCTTTTATATATTAACTTATTATTAAGTACCATTATTTGGTATAAATATAGTTATTATATGTATGTTGTATTCATGTAATACAACATACATATAATAACTATATTTACATTTGTTGGGGCCAGTTGTGGTACAGTAGCACGAACGTATGACTGTAAACGACTGGTTGTGGGTTCGATTACCACTCGTGGAGTGGAAATATTTAGTATTTCCATTTCCTTCGCTCTGGTATCAGAGGTAAAAGCGCGGCGTTAAGTTCCGCCACTTAACACGTAATGCCTTCAAATTCGGTGGAAATTGGGGAACGGAGTGCTTTAACACTAAGTTCCCTCTACCTGCCCTGCTGTGTGAAATAATTATTATTTTATTTTATTTTACAATAACTTTTATGCATTTCGATTATGACAGACACAAATGCTTTTCAGCTGAAGTAATGACTAATTGAAAGTAGACAGGCATTTTGTTCTAGTATGTTTAATTATTATAAAAATAAAACGTATTTTGTATTAATATAAAAAAAACCTTTTTCCGCATAGCAGGTTAGTCAAACAAAATTACCTTATTTTCAAGTCAAAAGAGAACTTATTGACAAGACTCTCCGTTTTCCGCTTTCCTGCCTGAAATCGTGATACTGTGAGTGCAGGGGTGGAGTTCAACGCCGTGCTTATTAATAATTTTGATATTTTCACGAAATAATTGGGTAGGGTTAACTAACAAGTTAATGATTTTGAAAATGGTCATTTGTTTACGGTTCCGCATAAAGGTTGTAATAGCGTAGCAGAACAGAGTCTTTATATAAACACAATTTGTTTTGGATTCGATTCCCGAATAATGATTAGAATATTGTTTAAATCTAGATCTGGCACATAAAGAAATGGTGGAAAGTAGGTAATCTTTTTTTCAACATTTAGAGAACGGAGTATTTTACCACTAAATTCCAGAGAGAATACAGGAAAAACAAGAAATCAAATGTATATTTATACGTTTAACCCTGCAGTGGTCGCGCGGACTACATATGTAGTCCACTGATACAAAATCCGTTTTATTTTGTAAACGGCAAGCGTTAGTTTTTTGTGGCGCTAGGTACTTTCAAATGACCAATCGCAGGACGTACTCCGTAGATCGGAAGCGCCTATCATGCGTGGGTGCATTATTAGGAGCTTCGAAAAGTTCCTGGACTACATATGTAAACCACGCGACCAATTACGTAACTTTTTTTTGACATTTAGTTGTTTTTTTGTTTTCACTTATTTCACATGAAATTTATCATAAATATGTAAGATACATATGGTTTTGTTATGTTATCTTATTGGAGATTGATTTAACATTAAATTTTTGGATAAAAATGGGTGATCGACAAGTTGCACAGATGGAGGCGTGGTTGAAAGAAGATGATGCCGACATCGATGGTTGTGAAGCTGAGCCTAGCTCAGATTAGGAAGTAGATTATATAGAAGAACAAAGTCATGAATTTGAATCAGAGCAGGAGCAAGATGTTAGAGACGAGGGACAGTGGGAACTCCGAAGATGAGAACGCAACCTTAGCAAAAATCGCAGCGTGACGATTATGACTTCAGAGTTGATGACGCGATGTGGTCTAAGACAATTCTGCAGGACAGAGGAAGAACCCTTAGGCATATTATAGTATTTGTTCTTCCTAGTCCAAACGGAATAGCCAGGTAAAAGACTGCTATTCAAGACTGTGTGTCACTTTTCGTTGATGATCAGATGACGTTGGATAAAACCATTGACTCAAAAAAAAAATAGTTCAAATTCATTGACAAGGTCTTCAACAATAAAAATTAAATATTTCCTAGGTATTTCAGACAAAGAAAAACCACCATCAACTTCAGGGATGACGTCAAGTAATGTAGTGTGTCGTTGTTACAACTATGGAAGGACACGCAATAAAAACACCTGTAAATCGTGCACTGCCTGCGAAAATTTTATTTGTGGGTATCATGTCAAGATTATGTGTCTTTCCTGTATACAAAATGTAATAAATTATTAATTTTCATAAGTTTATTTAACTGTGATCTCAATCAAAACGAAAGCTGTTATTTTTATGCCAATTTAGAGAAGTATTTTTGTTTTTGCTTAATAGTTATATAAAAGAGGTTATAACTAACTTTTGCTGATTTTATATAGTTAAGCATACTGTACTGATTATAATTCCATAAGTAAAATAAAAATAATAAATAAAAAAAAAGTTATTTCAATTTGAAAATGGACTACGTATGTAGTCCGTGCGACCACTGACGTCTCATTTAGATGCGCGACCACTGCAGGGTTAATTTCTTCTTTTACTCTAAACACGTATACTTTCAAGGTCTTATAATAGGTTATTTAAAACCACATTGCAATTTTATTTACCATAATTCCCATAGACAAAGTGGGACTAGAATCCTAAATAATCGTTTAATGTAAGCAATATTAGTTTAAGCATTTTCTTAAAGTGCTTTTGTGTACATTTAGAAGTACTTTGCGTAATCCTACTGAATGATAATTTGTTAATTTAACTGTATAAACAAGGTCAGTTACTTGAAAGTTTTCAATACTTAGTAAATAGCCTATTTACTATAATAGTATATCCATACTTATATTATAAATGCGAAAGTCTGTGTGTTTGTCTGTCACGCTTTCACGGCTAATCTACTGGTCCGATTTGGATGAAATTTAGAGTGAAAGTAGTAAACATGACTGGGTCTAGCATAGGTTACTTATTTTTTCAAAAATCACCCTCTAAAGGGTTGAAAAAGTTGATGAAAGTTTATATGAAAAATCTAAATCGTTTGACCAATTATAATGAATTTTGGCATAAATATAGTTGATAATCTAAGCTTAAACATAGGCTACTTTATTTTTAAAAAATACGCCTCCGATGGTTGCAATATAACGAAATAGTTCACGCGGCGAAGCCGCGGGCGGGTCGCTAGTTAGTATATATAATAGTAGTTGGTTAGTTTAACGGTGAAACTGAGGTTAGGGGTTCAATTTCCACTCCCGGATAAATTATTATATGAAAATATATTTATACAAACCGTTGCGCAGAAATATTTACATTAATACATTTTTTTTCTGCTTCACGCTGTATCCGCACATAGCAGGGTAGGCAGAGGGAGCCTAGTGTTAAGACACTCCGTTCCCCACGCACCGCCGAATTCAGAGGCACTTCGTGTTAAGTAGCGGAACTTAACGACGCGCTTTGTTTTAGGTACCAGAACGGAGAAACGAAAATAATATATAACCATTCCCCGAGTCGGAATCAAACCCACAGTCATTTCGTTTATTGTCAAATGCTGTCCTTTTTTACTAAGCTCTAATATGTAAAGTGTTTACATATCAATACTATATATCATCTATATTTGTAAATTAATCAAAAAGTAAAAATGGATTTGAGCTAAAAGAATCGCCAATTACTTTATAAGTAAGAAAAAAATAGAAGAATGTTTTTTAATTACTTTATTTTATTGTCCAAGACAACATAAGTTCAATTTCAAAAATTTCAAAATTTATTGATATAAAAATCAATATTATTGTTATACGTAATATAACAATAATATTGATTAAAATTAAATTATGATTCAATATTAAAATAAGTGATCATCGTGAAGGAGTGAGTCAGCGTCTGATTGTAAGCTCGATTGTTTTTGGTTCGATTCCCTCTCGGAAAATACTTATATGAAACATATTTTCATTTTTTCGCTCTGGCACATGGCAAAGCACATCGTTAAGCTTCGCCACTCAACGCACAATATGTCGATTTCTGCCGAAAAGAGAAGAATACTCTCTTCTCGAAAAGTATTTAATAAATAGCATTCTCTCTTGCCAAACGATTCTTCGTAAAATAATCTTTGGGTAGCAGAAATTTGTAAAAATCTCTCTACAGAGATGCTAACAACAAAAATAAGTTGTAATAAAGCGTATAAGAATTTCGACGCAGCGGCTAGTAGAACGCATGGCTCAGTGGTGAGAGCGCCTGAACGGTATTCAGGAGGCGCGAGTTCACATCCCGCTGCGTTCAAATTTTTATACGTTTTCTAAATGTCTATTTCAATTTTCCTAAGTGTGGAATAACACTTTAAATATGTTAAAAGTAGAAGAATACTCTCTTGTCTTATGAATACTATGTCTATGTCTTGAATACTATGTCTTGACACTATGTTCTCTCTGTCTACCCTACAATACGTGAAGCTGTAAAAAAGTACTTTTATTTCACAGTACATGCAATAAAAGTGTAAAAAACAACACCATAATAAAATTATTAATGAACATCGGTACCCAATTTTTGCTTCGAACAGGCATGTTTTATTCATGAATTATCATGAATTCATTAATTTAAATTCACCGACGGACCAAAATCATAGTGAAAAGCAATCACAAACCTAACCTTGAGAAGAAATCTATTAATTAAGAGTTTGAAGGAATATTCTGGTTATTAAAATATACAATTACGAATAATTGTTTTTAATTTGTTCGAAATTTCTTTGTGGTTGGCTTTGGGAGACGGTTTGGGAGAGGTTTAATATTATTAAAGGCTGTCATGGCACAGTGGGACAGCGCCTGATTGTTGACGTGATTGGTCATGAGTTCAATTCCCAATTGAGGCAATGTTTGTACTTGAATTATATCCGCGTAATTTAAAAAAGATATTTTTCAAAAGGTGAACAAAATGTAACGATTATAAAATAAATTCAAATTACAGGAAGGTCATTATTTATAGTAATATATCAGAAATATAATTAAATCAATAAACATAAATATTACCCACACTGCTGTGTATTTGACATAGACGTTTGAATAAAGTGACGTACACGTTGTAAGGCAACGCGTTGTTTACGTCTGAACGGGATATAGCTAACAAAAGCGTATTATGAAGGCACTTTTAGTTCATTTTTTTTTAAAGTGTTATTCACACACTTACGATATGAAAAACACTTTTCGAAAACATATAGACGAAAATTTGAACAGTTTTCAAGAGGCGTGAATTCGAATCTCGTTTATTTTTTTATATACTTACTAAGAGTGTTGAGACAGTCGTGGCGTAGTGGCACAAGCGTGTGACTGTGAACGACTGGTTGTGGGTTCGATTTCCACTCGAGGGGTGGAAATATTTAATATTTCCATTTTCTTCGCTCTGGTGTCTAGGCAAAGCGCGGCGTTAAGTTCCCCCACTTAACACACAATGCCTCCGAATTCGGCGGAAAGTGGGGAACGGAGTGTCTTAACATTAGGTTTCCTCTGTCTATCCTGCTGTGTGCCGTATACAACGTAAAGCTGAAAAAAAAACAAAAACTGTTACTTTTCTAAAAAGTCAATAAGCAACCGCTAACTTAATTCACTTCATTATTCAATACTTAGTCGTTAATATATTCAGACTATTACACGAACAGCATATGTTGTTGACATGTAATATAATTACCTGTAAATTAGCTATAAATAATGCAATCCTAATTATTATACAAGAGCTTAGCCGTATAGTTAAATCATTACATTTAATCAGCTTTACAAGCGACATATAGTCGATACTTTAGGGAAAGTCGAACATAGGTATGTCAACTATATTTAGATTTACTTTTGTATTTTGAAATGTGTGTATTATTTTATGTAATTCCTTTTTAAATAATAAATACATGGCTAAAAGTGGGGAACAGAGTGTCTTAACACTAGGTTCCCTTTGCCTACCCTGCTGTGTGCGGGATACAGCGTGAAGTCAAGAAAAAAGAATACGTAGCCACGTGAAAAGATAACAGTTTAAAAGGAAAATATCTCTTAAGTTGGCAGAAATTAATTTTAAAGGAAAATATCGTTTAAATCAAAATACTTATAAAAATGAAAGCTTTCTGTACTTTTTTATATAAATAGAACAGTATTAAATCTCATAGTTTTCCGTCTGTAATTAATCGTAAGATATCCTCCACTTATTGGTATGTAAGGTTAATGTAATTAGTTAGTCAAAAAACAAAATTAAAAATTTTGAAAAAACCCACGACGGTTTAATTGTAATTAAAAAAGGATAAAATAACTAAAAATCCCCCGCCTAAAAGAATATATGTAACGAGATGACGGGGACGACTTCTTCGGGGGCTGTCATTACTTTAAGCTTGTACAAACCTTCTCATAGGTTTTCATGCTATTAAAACAGGTTTGGCAAAAAATTAAAATATTAATATGAATTTACAGTTTTGATAACTAGCATTCCTTTTAAAAACTTTAAGAACGAAATCTGTTAGCTACTATATTTAAAATAGAGGTTGCAACTGGCAGCCCCCGACGAAGTTGTCCCCATCATCTCGTTACATATATTCTTTTAGGCGGGGGATTTCTAGTTATTTTATCCTTTTTCAATTACAATTAAACCGTCGTGGGTTTTTTCAAAATTTTTAATTTTGTTTTTTATTTTAAACTTTTTAAAGTGAATAGATACACATTATATGTTATTACATAATTTCGAAATACTTTACATTAATCTTCATGCAAATCCAAAAAAAAATTATAAACCCAATGCTTTCTGGTTATCAAATACTTATTGCAGCGCCTGGCAGATTGTCACCGTAACATTTTCAGGAAATTTAAGTCTAACCAAATCAGTGAAAATCACAAAACCCACTAGTAGTTTTGATGTAGCGCCATATAAAAACATGCAGCAATTAAACCTGAACCTATCACAGAAAACTGCATCTAAATAGGTTTCACACAAAAAATACAAGCAAATGCTTACTGCAGCGCCCCCTGGTGAGGTGTCACCATGACACATATACGAGAACACGCGCTAATTAAGCCTGATCCTATTTTTGATAACTGCATCCAAATCGGATTTATAGTTTTAACTTTGCATAATTAAATGTTTAATGCAGCGCCCCCTGGTGAGTTCTTAACGTAAAAAAGAACCTAAAAACTCACACCAAGTAAAGGTAAATCTAATACTAAAAACTCTGCCCAATCGGACTAGTAGTTGTGGTTTTGTTTTAAATGTTACAAACAAATATTTACTGCAGCGCCCCCTGGTGAGTTAACACGATAAAACATATCCAAGAACATGCACTAATTAAACTTGAGCTTATCACTGAAACTGCATCCAAATCGAATTCGTCATTTTAGTTTTGCACAAACAATATTTTACTGCAGCGCCCCCTGGTGACTTGTCACCGTAATATAAATTTAAAAACATGCTCTAAGCAAAGCGGAATCTAATACTGAAAACTCTTTTCAATCGTACTAGTCGTTTTGGTTTTAAACAAAAAATAGAAGCAGCTACTTACTGCAGCGCCCCCTAGAGAGTTGACACATACATTAAAATATGCACTAAGTAAACATACATGATACATATATGAAAATATGCACTAAGTAAACTTGAATCTATCATTGAAAACTGCATTCAAATCGGACTCGTACTTTTAGTTTTGCACAAACAAATGTACTTACTGCAGCGCCCCCTGGTGAGTGGTCACCGTAACACACATATAAAGAAATGCACCAATTAAACCTCAACCTATCGTTGAAAGTTTCATCTAAATCGGTCTAGTAGTTTTTACTCTGCATGAACAAATGTTTGATGCAGCGCCCCCTGGTGAATTTTCACCGTAACAAAAAAACAAAAATCTAAAAATATGCATTAAGCAAAGCTGAATCCAGTTCTGAAAACTCTATCTAATCGGATCAGTAATTTCGGTTTTAGACAAATAAATACAAGAAAAAATTTGGTTTTACACAAAAAAACTCAAACAAATGCTTACTACAGCGCCCCCTGATGAGTGGTCACCATAACACATATATGAAAAGACGCACCAATTAAGCCTGAACCTATCTTTGAAAGTTTCATCTAAATTGGACTAGTAGTTTTTGATTTGCATAAACAAATGTTTACTGCAGCGCCCCCTGGTGAGATTTCCCCGTAACAAAAAAAGAAAAATCTTAAAATATGCACCAAGCAAAGCTGAATCTTTTTCTGAAAACTCTTTTCAATCGGATCAGTAGTTTCGGTTTTAGACAAATAAATACAAAAAAAGTACAAACAAATGCTTACTGCAGCGCCCCCTGGTGGTTTGACACGATAAAACATATCCAAGAACATCCACCAATTAAACCTGAGTCTATCACTGAAAATCTATCGAAATCAGACTATTATTTTTTGAGATAATTGAAAACATTCGTTTTCACGTAAAATGCTTACTGCAGCGCCCCCTGGTGAGTTAAGGCAATAAGACATATCTAAGAACATACGCCGATTGAACCTAAACCTATCATAGAAAACTGTATCAAAATCGGACTTATAGTTTTGGAAATAATCGACATAGTAATTTGCACAAACACACAAACAAACAAACAAACAAACAAACAAACAACCTCTCACCCCAAACACATATACAGTCGCCGTTCCGTCGCGGGTAAAAATAAGAAATTTGACAAGAAAAGCCCATACAAAAAAGAAAACAAAGAAATAAACTTAACATCTTACGCTCAACAGTACCAACCAGCACACATAACCATATTCCTTTCTCATTCACAACGCGTTCTAATTAAATTAAGTACCATTTATTTAACCAAGTCACCGTTTAATCCTTAGAAAATGTATGAAATGGCTAAATCCCTGTAGTAAAGTCCAACCGTCTAGCGTCTCAGTCCTTTGAGTGTGATTCAGAATGTGGTCAACGATGCGACAACGAAGTTGGGGCGAGCAGTAAACAATCTAATTAGTGTTTTACTAAAATGTGGAAATTACTTAATCTACTCCTGATGTAAGAATACAATTATGCCGTGAGAAATATTTTTTCAGATTTTTCGTTGGGTGGGACGGAAGGAATTTTCACTATAGGCATAAGTTAGGTATATTATTATATTCTTTATGGTAGATTAGGAAATGACTTAATCTACTCGTTATTTAATAATGTAATTCTGCCGTGAGAATTTTTTTCAGATTTTTCGTTGGGACGGACGGGATATAATTGTCACTATAGGCATAACTTAGGCATATTATCATATTCTTTATGATAGATTATGTTAGAAAGATAGTTAGTAAGTTAAATAGAAAGATGGACAAAATTATGCTATCACCAGGTTCTATTTGTCACTTTTCAATGTAGGTATTATATTTAAGTAAAAAATAAATAAATAAGCTTATTTATTTATCCAGAATATAAAATTCCAATCACACTAACTAAAATAATTATCAAATAAAACATTAAGTATTGATTAAGCATTAAACATTATATATTCTTAACTACAAAATTATAAAATGTAATAATAATAACAATAAACCCGCAGGGCGAGCTGTTGGGGAGTGGCGACCCCACGGACCTAAGACCTCCAGAGGGGAATTGATATCTATCCCCCGCCTCTGGCTTGCCTTCGTTGGCTGGCAGAGTGGAGCGCAAGAGCTATATGCTCGAAAGGGTGGAAGTGCTCAATCTGCGTAATAGCGGGGAAACCCGCTCTCGAGCTCACTCGTGATGGTGAAACCGGTGCACACTTCTCTACACCCTCAGCCGACCACGCCGGTGTTGCGCCCGAGGCATTACGTCGCTTTGTGGGGGCCCATCTAGTGGGAGGCGAGTCACCGTCCGTCACCGTCACCATTCAATTTGAGACTGTTGAAATGGCGGACGTCCGTTAGTCTCACTCAATAGCCCAGTACCCATTCCATCCAAACTCCATTCCATAGTCCTAGTTTAGTTTTCCATATTTTCTATAGTTCCTACGCATTAGCCGGTGACCATCTCTGGGCAATTTACTGTGGTTACTCAGAGATGGATCCCGGCTGATGCGTCACAGTAAAACATTTTATTATTCTCTAAGGGGCCTTTACGTGTTAGACCTGTATCCCCACGCAAGCCTTCCAAAGGACCGGGTGCCTATGAACCCGAGAATTTCAAAGAGTAACAATAAAAACACTGATTAGCAAAACATAGACATATACAAATTTATTTTTTATTAATTAATTTAAGCAAAAAATATTTTTATTTATCATGTCCTGTTAATTAATATGTGTATTTACTTATGTTTTTTTTGTCTGTCACCTCCGTTCTCCATTTTCCGCCCAAAATCAAGACATTGCGTGTTGAGTAGCGGAATTCAACGCCGCCTTTGTCTTATCAGAACGAGGGAATTCAACGCCGCCTTTTGTCTTATCAGAACTATTATATAATACGCTTGCAATAACATAATTATTTTACAATCAAATAACGAAACTACACTTTAAGATAGAAATGCAATAATAATGATACTCTAAAAAGAATGGATTTTTCACAAAAGAGCTTTTGCATACAAATTTCCCTCTACCATCAATTTAATTTCTTCGAAAGATCTTGAAGAATCATTCTACACCAAAACAATGGAATGCAAACTAGAACAAGTTTCAACAAACAATTGTACTATATACAGAAATGGTTGAAGACATCTTCGTTTCAAAAGCACTCTTTATATCACGTTTTAAGGGATGTTCACAGTATATTTTTAATGTTTAAAATTTTACTTTAATATAGTAGAAACAAGTTTGATTCATTTCTGCTGGTGTTTAAATTAAATGATACTAGCGGCCCATTCGCGGCTTCGCCACCTTTACAGGTTGATTTTTGAAAAAATAAGTAGCCTATGTTCTAAATTTCATCCAAATCGAACCGGTAGATTAGCTGTAAAAGCGTGACAGACAAACACACAGACTTTCGCATTTATAATACAAGTATGGATGTATCACGATACCTAATTAAAAAAAAAACGCTATACTTCATGTACCCCATTATCCGGATTTTCGATTATCCGAATGTCTTACGACAGAAATGAATCCTTTTAAACAAATCTCTGTATTAAAAATATAATCACAACTATAAGAAATGGAATTCACTTACTTTGACTTTGTATAAGTTGGTCTTTAGTCAAATAGACTTTGGTAAAATAACTTTTATGCAAGAAATACTAAGTACAAAGGTTAAGTTCAAAAGAAAAACATAAAGGGTACAGTAACGGCATAATTTGATCACAACCAATCAAAACTAATTATTAATTAATATAATGTTTAATTTTCACGATTATAAATAGCTATTCAATGGAACTATTTTAACTGAATGAATTATATAGAGTTTGGTAATTGATAAAACATTACACTGGTTAATACCAATAACTGGTAATAATTAAAAAAAAGAAGTCCCGCTGAGTTTCTTGCGCCGGTTCTTCTCAGGTCTGAGGCATTAAATTTAGTGAACCAGTGGTAAACTATTTGACGTTCAAAAAATTAAGCTTGTAACATCTTATTTTGAATAAAATTATTTGGCTTTGACTTTGACTTTACCAGTTACACATAGAGTTTGGTAATTGATTATATTATTATACTGGTTCTAATATTTGAGTTTATGATTACTTGTTCGTAAATACAGGTAGACTGAGCAATTGCTTGTTAAAACAATTTATATCTCGACAGTCCACTTCGAGTAGACTACTAGACAGTGTACTTCCTAGTTGGTAAAATTATCATAATTTCATTATTTTCATTTCGCTCTAGCGACAAAACAAAAAGCGGAGCATAAAAATAGAACGGAGTGTCTCGACACCAGGTTCTCTGCCTACCTTGGGAAAACTAAAGCTGAAAAACGACCATTATAAAATTCCAATTGGGGCCAGTCGTGGCGCAGTGGCACAAGCGTGTGACTGAAAACGACTGGTTGTAGGTTCGATTCCCACTCGAGGAGTGGAAATATTTAATATTTTCATTTTCTTCGCTCTGGTTTCGTGGCTAAGTGCGACTTTAAGTTCCGCCACATAACACGCAATGCCTCCGAATTCCGCGTAAAGTGGGGAACGGAGGATCTTAACACTAGGTCCCCTCTGCCTACCCTTCTGTGTGCGGGATAAAGCGTGAAGCTAAAAAAAAATATCAAAATCAAAGTTTTAGTCCTAACTTCCAAAATTATTTTAAAAGCTTTCAACTTTTAAACTTAAATTAAGTATCACCCTCTAATTAGTAACATAACTTAAATTTAGGCTCCAGACTAATTAAACAATGTATATTTTAGAGTAAAATTAAAGGAAACTGTAGGACGTGTAAAAACGGACAACTCCAGAATAGGGACGTTATTTATATTAACATTAGCATCCCTTTACGTTTAATTCGTTGTTTACGATTTTCATAAAGTGAGAATTATTCTCATTAGGCGCAGAATAAACAGTTTTCTGTTGCATATTTTAGACTGGTAATTATAATTTCATTTAGCTGGATTTGATCATGTTGGAATTCAAGATATAGTAGGCGTTAAAATCTTTTTATAAGAGTTTTGAGAATAAAATATATTAAAAATAAAGATAAAATTAACTTTAACTAATATAAAAGCTGTACGTTTTTTCTACAATACTTTTTTCATAATATATACATTATAATGCTTTATTGCTATAACAGTTTTGCTTGACTTACAAAAAATCTAAATAGGTATATATAAGATAAATATATAATTAGCCTAAATCAATATAAAAGCTTTAAGTTTTTTAAAAGAGTTTTTTCATAGCATAGACAAGGCAAGAGAACGTTCGAATGCAAGAAGTATGTAAAAGTAGTGTAAGATGTACTAACATTAATAAATTCAAATTCAAATTCAAAATATCTTTATTCAAATAGACTTTTGAAAGCACTTTTGAATCGTCAAATGTACATAAAGCTACCACCGACTCGGAAGGCAGTTCTGCTGAGAAGAGCCGACCAGAAACTCAACAGTTGCTCTTTTCAAATATATAAATTACAATTTTATTATTTGATACAATGGTAGCTAACCGGCATTGGACTTATTCAGATTAATCCCACGCATTTTTATCCTTTAAATACTCTTCTACAGAGTAATAAGCTTTACTTATTAAAGTATTTTTTACAAAGATTTTGAATTTCTCTAGTGTCTAAGTCTAAACTGATTATACAGGTGAAGACTGTAAAGGTTCATTAAAAAAACAATAATTAGGTATTATATAATACTTCAGTATTATAAACAAGTCCTTCATCAAGCAAGTCAAATAATTTTATAAATGTATATTAAGAAACATGAAATGATGAATAAGAACTATGAACCGCGTCACTGTGCATGTAACTTGTAAGTTCTTTCGTCACCCATCTTAATTACATTATGTTTGAATATTTCAATTTACTAAAGAATGTAAAAACCCCTTAAGGAAAGTAGCCTTGAGAGTTATTAACAGAATAACAAGAAAATTATGGTAATCTAATAGATCAATTCGTTGTTAAATACTCGTCTGCTTCCGCGTTCTATTTTATAGGTTTTTTTAGGTCATGTCATAAAATGCTGTCATAAAAATATCACTAAGAATTAAGTGGCTTTAATGGGTTTAATTTTAACAGTTATTATATACATACATAGCTTCTAAAAAAACATATACTCAAAACTGAGGAGTGGAAATATTTAACAATTCCATTTTCTTCACTCTGATGTCGAGGCAAAGCGCGGCGTTAAGTGCCGCCACTTAACACGCAATGCTTCCGAATTCGGCAGAAAGTGGGGAGCGGAGTGTCTTAACACTAGGCTCCCTCTGCCTACCCTGCTGTGTGAGGGATACAGAGTGAAGGTAAAAAAAAGAATTCTTTTTCTTTTTTTTACATATTCAAAATATTTATTACGGTGGATAATATAAATATTATCGAGATTTTGGGAATCTATAAAAAAAAACTGAGAAAATGAGCTTAAGACCATTTTAGTAGGTATATGAACTGTAAGAGTAGTCGTTCTTTTTGTTTTTAACTATAACGCTTTCAATTTTAGTCCTTATGTCTATTGCAGTCCAGTAGAGCAACATTTTTCGGGAAACGTGATGGTTATCATTTCGATCCCTATTCAGGAGAACTATAATAAGTAAATTATTTCTATTAACTCGTTCTGGTAAAACAAAGCATCTCTTTCTCAATATTCAATCTATCAACACACAACGACCCATTTTACATCAAAAAGTCGAAAACGGAGTGTCTTGACACTAGATTCTCCCTGACTTCCCTGTATTAAGCGTAAAACCTTACCTGCTACAGTGACACCTAAGTAGTCGCAGAAACGCTGCCCTGAAGGTCCTATTGAACACTGTATATATAATTGGATTGATGGTTGACGATACGTATCCCAGCCATAAACAAATATCCACCACGTGCTCTGTAACAAAAGAAAATGGATTTAGGTTATTGTGTAGTAACTGCGGGTAGGATATCTGAGTGAGGAGGTACGCCTGCGGAATTAAACGCTGCATATCTTCTAGCCGATCACTGATGTATACTTATTATGAATATACGGACTTTAATATCACTCAATGGTGTTAAGTGCACGCATAAAATATAAGAATAAAAATAAGGCCATCGTGGTGCAGTCCGAATGTAACGTCTTTATATAGGTACTATACGTGATCGTTGTGGGTTCGATCGCCAAATGAAGAAATGATTATACTTAAATTATTTCCATTTATTAGCTACTAGTGGCCCGCTCGCGGCTTCGCGTCGTGAACTTTTTCGCAATTGCATTGCAACCCTTGGGGACGCATTTTTATATAATCAAGTAGCCTATGTTTAAGCTTAGATTATTAACTATATTTATGCCAAAATTCATTACAATTGGTCAAGCGGTTTAGATTTTTCATATAAACTTTCATCCCCTATTTCAACCCTTTAGAGGTTGATTTTTAAAAAAATAAGTAGCCTATGTTAGACCCAGTCACTTTACTACTTTCATTCTAAATTTCATCCAAATCGGACCGGTAGATTAGCCGTGAAAGCGTGACAGACAAACACACAGACTTTCGCATTTATAATATAAGTATGGATGGTAAAACTAAATGCAGCGTTAAGTTTCACCCTTTAACACACGATATCTCAAATTAAGGGGTAGATCAAAAAATAGATTGAGCTAAATTCTCTCCGTATTTACATCAAAAGTAAAAACAAAATTTTAAATGACATTAAAGCCTTGTTACTAAAGCTTAAGTGTCAAGTGGAGTTAACATAATAGGCAACATCTTGTTTAACTGGACGATCATTCGCGTAACGAGTCTGGACTTCCGCCAACGCAATTAAAACATTATTTGCATTTTTGTTTCACGGAAATCATTCGTTTGGATGAATAGTTTATTAACTTATAGCTACTTAGTATAAGAGAAAGGCGAGATTATTATGTTAAGTTTAAGAGATATATTAAAATCAGAATTTTTGTATTTTAAATGAAGCCATCTTGGGGCAATTGGACAATGTTTGACTAACGTCGCCCTTAGTGTGATGGTAGAGGGTTCAATTCTAAATCATGGGAATATAAAATATTTAATTTTTTTTTTTTGCGAAAGCTGGATTACATGTCATTGACCCGGATCACATCATTATATATTTGGAGGTACGTCTTTGACATGACAGTGATCGCGAACCAGTCGGAGAACAAATCTTCTACCACCAAGTTATTGACTTACACGGCATTTACGGGACCCAGCAGCGGAGGGAAATTGTATTCCTAACCCACGGGTTGATATTATGATTATCTATTAGGTTTTGTATTCGACGTCTAACCAATTATTAGGTATAAATATTTAATTTAGATGTACTCCAAAAATAAGCTATCAATAACATACTATACAAATATGACACAAGTATATAAGCAATATATTTTTAAAAAAGACATTTAGAAATCGAACGCAGCGTGATTCGAACCCGCACCTGCTGAAAACCGTCCAGGCGCTCTGAACGCTAAGCTGTATGTCTCCTATGTGGGGAATAACATTTTAAAAATATTTACAAGTAACATGTTTAACTAAACTTTCAACATATATATAATGAATTGACAAGGAAAATAGACCTGGACATAGCCCATGACACGATTAATGAATTTAAAAATAAAATAAGGTTTATGACGCAAGCCCGTGGCACAAGTTAGATTTAGTTATTTATTATTATTATTCTTTAGGATATTGAATTAATGTTTTATTTTTTGACAATTAACTGTATTAATTTGAATGTTCTGTCTTTTATAATTTTCATATATTCATAATTTTTACTTTTTACTTTATTTTATTATTGCATGTTGTGATCGTCTGTAATTGGAAAAATATTTAGTTTATGTTTGTAATTAATTTAATAAATATTGTAATATTTCTTCCGTTGACGATCCTTAATAAATAAATAACTAAATCCAATCATCAGATATTTAGGTAATCCTGGCGTCGCATAGCGTTGTGGCAACTAAATGAATCCAACTTGGAAGTCTGTAAAGATTTCGGTAGGAAGCCATTAAAACTTGTATTACAACAGTTAAATTAACATTTCGGAGGGAACGCTGAGCGATCCATTCCAACATAATTAAGCAAGATTCGTTCGTATTCGTCAAACATTAATGTGATTGTTCGAGTTTTTTTCTTTTGTTTTTACTTTTGATAAAACATTTTTTGTCTATTGATTGTCTATTGATGTTAATTTATTATTTCCTTAATTTTGTGACCAGTCGTGGCCCAGTGGCACAAGCGTGTGAACTACGAAGCTGTAAACTACTGGTTGTGGGTTCGATTCCCACTCGAGGAGTGGAAATATTTAATATTTTCATTTTTTTCGCTCTGGTGCCGAGGTAATGCGCGGCGTTAAGTTCCGCCACTTAACACGCAACGCCCCCGAATTCGGCGGAAAGTGGGAACGAAGTGTCTTAACACTAGGTTCCATCTGCTTACTCTGCTGTGTGCGGGATACTGCGTGAAGCTAGAAAAAAAATGCCTGTTTTATGGTTGTTATTTAAAAAAATGTATGTAATTTTAGTTGTTACGTAATACAACATTTAAATTAACATTTCGGACGGAACGTTGATTGATTCATTCCAACATAATTAAGCAAGATTCGTTCGTATTCGTCAAACATTAATGTGATTGTTCGGCTTTTTTTTCTTTTGTTTTTAATTTTTATTGTTTTTTGTGTGTTAATTATTTATTTGTGTTAGCTAATTATTTGTTTGATTTTGCTTGTTTTTTTGTTCTGATTTAAAAAAAATGTACATAAATTTAGCTTTTATATAATAAAACAGTTTGGACGTAATACTGAGCAAACATTAATGTGATTTTTCTTTTGTTTTTACTTTTGGTTAATAATAAATCTCTGTTAATTATTTATTTGTGTTAATTAATTATATTCTTCATTATGTTTCATTTTTTGGTAGTGATTTAAAAAAATGTACCAAAATTTAGCTGTTATTTATATGTATACATGTGAGACATTTTGTATTTTTGTGACTTTTCATTTTAGTACGGTAATTGGAAAACAGTTCTTGTTATAAAACTTTCCGTTGTGTTCATTACTTTTACGGAGCCGACCAATAAAAATAGTTGTATTATGATTATTCCATCACGTAGATATCGAACCCATAATAAAATACGTTTACTGAGTCTGGTCTGACACTGTCCTACTGCGCCATAATGATCTCAGTAGCTAAAAAAATAATGAGGAAAAAATTGAGTCCAAACAACGTCTTTAGTAATGAATCACTGTCTGAATAAATACAAAAAAAAATATTTTCTCTTAATTTGAATATATACGTATAACATTTTAAAATTAATTAAGCATTTACGAATCTGAAATATATTTTCTTAAATCATATATAGAATTTGAACGCAACGAGATTCGAACCTGCGTCTTTTGGATTTAATTTTAATATCTATTATGTTATAAATGCGAAAGTCTGTCTGTTTTGTCCGGTACGCTTTCACGACTAATTTACTGGTCCGATTTAGATGAAATTTACAATGAAACTAGTAAAAAATCCAGGGTCAAACATAGTTACTTTTTCAAATATTCACCTCTAAAAGATTAAAATAGGGGATAAAAGTTTATATGAAAAATTTAAACTGCTTGACCGATTACAATGAATTTTGGCATAGATATAATTGATATTCTAAGGTTAAAGATAGGCTACTTTATTTTTAAAACTATCTACCCCCGATGGTTGCAATATAACGAAACATTTATGTAGTTCATGCGGAGAAGCTACGAGCGGGCCGCTAGTATTCATGTATATTCAAACTTACCTGGCACTATACAACCTGGGCACGAAGCAAATAGTATATTTAAAAGGAAGAAAGGCGCCCAACACAGTACAAATGTGAAGAACACAAGCCCCAGTACTTTAGTCGCCTTCTGTTCATTCGCGACCGCGTTCGCCGACATAGATCTGTCCTTTTTGCGGTTGGCTAGGAATCTGTAACAAAGGATTTATGTTTACTTTGACGATAAGACGTTTTAAAAATGACTTTTTTAATATATAATTACAAGAATTTTATTTAAGGCGTGAGTCGTGGCGTATGGGCACAAAGTTTGACTGAAACGCGACTAGTTGTGGGTTTGATTCCCACTTGAAGAGATAAAATATTTAGTATTGCCATTTTCTTCGCTCTGGTGTCGACGCAAAGTGCGGTGTTAAGTTCCGCGACTTAACACGCAATTCCTCCAGAATTCGGCGGAATTTGGGCAATGAAGTGTCTTAGCACTAGGTTCCCTCTTCCTACCCTGCTGTGTGCGGGACACAACGTGAAGCTAAACAAAATATTACAGTGTTTAATAATTTCAATTTCACTCTTTTTCCGCATAGCAGGGGTAGGCAGAGATATCTTAGGGTCAAGATACTCTGTTCGTCCCAACTATCGTGTGCTTAGTGGCGGAAGTTAACGCTGCGTTTTGTTTCGTCACCAGAACGGTGAAATAAAAATAATTTAAATACAATCATTCTCGATGGTTGGAATCAAACCCATAACCATCGCGTAAACAGTTAAAAGCTGTTATATAACGCCACGGCGTGTTCTTGTTAATATAATATTTTTATTTTATCTTTACATTTTTCCATGTTATACGAAGCGCAGAGATCATGATGTAATCGTGAAGTCAGTCCGTACTCCACTTTCCATTCATATTGTGCAGGAAGCAAATAATTTGATTGACATACATAAGCTATTCATAAAATTATAATACAACAGAAAATTCAAAATTTCTTGTTTTAGTAGTTAGTTAATATTACTAGACATAATTTTCGTATAAAAAGCAACAGGCCGAGACAACGTAGTGTTAAGATACTCCGTTCTCCGGCAAATTCCTTTATAAGTAAGTCATTTTTTTAAATGTGAATGTTTTGTATCAGATGAATTTCTACTGACTGAATAGTTATAAGCTACGGAAGTAGCTCTCGTATATATTACGTGCTCTCCTCTCCTCTCCTCTTTCTCTTTTTCGTCTGTATATTTATCTGATATGACCAAATATTCTACTCTAAAGAAAGTACCTGTAAATGGTTAATTTAAAAACATTTTTTCAGCATCAGGTTGTCAGTCAGATGGTAGCAGAGAGAAATTATTGTCAAGATACTTCATTCTTCACTTTGGTGAGAAATTATTAAATTTAATTATTCCCCCGACCCGGAATCGAACCCAAAACCATAGAGTCTACAGTCAGACACTGTCCCACTGTGCCACGATGGACTCAGACGTAGCTATAGATTTTATCAACCACTCCTTAATTTCCTTAATTTCAAAGATAAACAACAATCGTTTAAGTGTTATCTTATTCTAGCAAACCAATTTCCTTCGAGTCCTTCATACAAAGCGAAACCGAAGAAAACAAGTTAAAGTTTTGACAATAAACAAAACAAACGTATAAGTATTTCGACGCAGTTAGTTAGATAAGATTGCATAGCGCAGTGAACGGAACACTTTGAATTTGAATGAGGCATGAGTTCGATCCCGCTTTGTTCAAAATTCTATGTTTTCTAAAAAAACATATAAAACCAAAACAACTGAATATAAGTTATTATTTTTATTTTTTTGAACAAATAAGTACTTTTTCACGTTAGGCAGGGAGAGAGCCTTGTATTAAGGCATTCCGATCTCCAATTTCCACACGAATCCAAGACTTTCCGTATTGAGTTTCGGAACTCAACGCCGATCTTTATTTTGATAATAGTTAAAATATAAAATGTGTAATAACAAACCCATTCAGGCGTCGACGGCGAGACGGCGAGATGTCGTGGCGAAATTTGGCAACAACTGACTGTAAAGTGACGCTTATGGGTTCGATTCCGAACTAAATTTTCATTAGTCGCTCTATTACCTAAGACATTGAGTTCCGCCACTCAATGTAATGTTTCGGTTGCGGCCGAAAATTGGAGTACGAAGTGTCTTGCCGACTCTCTGATTACCCCGCTATGCGAGAAAAAACTTGAAGCTGTAATAATATTTATTATTTTTCGAACGACGGCTCTGTAAAGTTTTTTTAATTGGGAAATAGGATGAAGCTACTGAAAGTGATACAAAAAATGAGTCCGCATGTGTTACATATACATCTGCTGTAAATACACACTAACAACAGTATCAACGAATCAAACTAAAATTATAATAATTCTAATACATTACGGTATTCGAATTTAATTTCACGAAAGTTATGAATTTCATATACGAAAACTTTGCCCTTATATTGAAAATTTAAGCAGTGTTAGTATCGCAAAACTAAATATCTCTATTTAGCATAGTTTAATATATTTAAACACTTTGTGTATGCAAATAGTATTGGATGATGGAAAACCGTCGTGGCACAGTGGGACGGCTTCTGACTATAAAGGGTCGTGAATATGATTTCCACTTGGGTTAATGATTAGCTTTCTATATGGATCCTTGAAAAATAATTTGTTACACAATAAACTCTGTTATTCTCTTGAAGAAATCGGGTATCAAAGACAAAGCGCAGCGTTGAGTTACACTACTCAACACATAATATCTCGATTTCAGGTGGAAATGGGAGGGATGATGAAGTTTTTTTTTCGCTGGGAAATGCTTTTACGCAGACCAACCGTTCGCAAGACAGGCAGAACTGCCCTGCGAACGAATGATACTGTGACACTCACCAATGAGCCCGATACCACCCACTAAAACCCAGCGGAAATCCTCTCCACCATCGCGAGACGTCGTAGGTGGGAGGATGGAGTGTTTTGACACTACCTTAGTGTCTGAATACCCTCCTATACGGGAAAAGCTAAGTTCTATAAAGTACTGTTATAGATATATACATTTATTTAAAAGTTAATTATTACTATTATATTTTATCTCTCAATATATAAACTGAATATTTTATGTCAATTTAACTTTAACAATAAACTATATTCATAGCTAGAAGGCATCATATATTTTTATTAATGGGCACTAAATCATTGACTTGATTACATAAAACTAAACACAACAAGCCTATACGAGTATGTACCCTTTTCAAATTGATTTATTGACAATAAGCTTTTAAATAAACGTAACTTTAATTGTTATCATTTTAGGTATATATAAACACAGAGGGGCCAGTCGTACCGCAGTGGCTCGAACGTGTGACTGTAAACGACTGGTTGTGGGTTCAATTCCCCACTCGAGGAGTGGAAATATTTAATATTTCTATCTCTTCGCTCTGGTATCAGGTAGGAGGTAAAGCGCGGCGTTAAGTTCCACCTCTTAACTCGCAATGCCTCTTAATTCGGCAGAAAGTGGGGAACGGAGTGTCTTAATACTAGATTCCCTCTACCTACCCTGCTGTGTGCGGGATATAGCGTGAAGCTAAAAAAAAAAATAAAAAAAAATAAACACAGAGCTTCTTGCGTTTTCCTGCTTAGCAATGTAGTCAGAGGAAGTCCTAGTGTCAAGACACTTCGTTGTCTAGATGTCGCCCGAAATCAAGACATTGCGTGGAACTTAACGCCGCGTTTTTTGTTGGTAATTTGTACTCCTGAATTGTGAAGTGTTATTTTTTTTAAATACTTCAACAACTTACAGTTATGTTAACTAACTGACTACTAAAATCCTTACTGAGTGAGTGTTGACCCTAAAGTTGTAGTTGAACAGTCATATAGGTATAAAAAGTTAGACAGAGAACCTAGTGTCAAAACACTCCGTCCTCCACTTACCGCCTGAAATCCAGACATTGCGTGTTAAGTAATGGAACTTAACGCCGCATTTTCTCTAGGCCAGCAATTTATCCATACTTATATTATTAATGGAAAAGTCTGTGTGTTTGTCTGTCACGCTTTCACGGCTAATCTACCGGTCCGATTTGGATGAAATTTTAAATGAAAATAGTAAAAGTGACTGGGTCTAACATAGGTTTGACCAATTGTAATGAATTTTGGCATAAATATAGTTGATAATCTAAGCTTGAACATAGGCTATTTTTTTAAAAAAAATGCGCTCCCTAGGGTTACAATATAACGAAATTTCAAGTTCACGCGGCGAAGTCACCAGCGGGCCACTAGTTCAAATATAAAAAAATGAAACCACAAGATATTAAAACAAGGTAAACTATTCACTTTGCGGTTACAACCACCTGGAGATTCATAAATTATAACATTATTTAAATTTCCATGATACGTTTTAGTTAAAAGGTTAGGTTAAACTCTTAGGGCCTAAAGGGCAATAGCGTGAAAGTATGAAATATTACTAAGCACGGTAATACTTTTATATATTATTTTACTAAGTACCTGTTGAAAGTTGAAATTGTAGCTCCATAATTATAGATTCGAATTCCATTTAAGTATTTCTAGTGTATTCTTATAAAAAAAATTGACCACCATTTCGTAAGATTTTACAGGGAATCCTAGTTCAGGCGTCAGTCGCCTTTCCAATTGATTTTTAGATTATTTTATTCGCTTGTAAGTTATAAATTGTAATTATAGTATTTAAGATGTTTCTATGTGTGTGTGAGTAAATAAATAAAATAAATAAATAAATAAGATAGGAAATGTGTAACGGTTGTATATATGAAGTTAATTTATATAAAAAATAATAACATAAATACAAAATCAGTTTTATGAATATGTGAAGTAAATTAAAAGATTTTTTTCAATAAACAGCAAGCTTTATCGATTTTTTCTCAGAAAAAGAACTAGTCCACCATCTTGAATATTGCGCCATGTTGGGTTTAAAATAACGTCAAACAGCTAAGTATCAATTATCATCCAAATTAAACGTAAACAAACTTTCACCTCATTGTGTTAAGGTAGATAGATAGACAGAAAACTTTTTTTTTTAGCTTCACGCTGTATCCCGCACACAGCAGGGTAGGCAGAGGGAACCTAGTGTTAAGACACTCCGTTCCCCACGTTCCGCCAAATTCGGAAGCATTGTGTGTTAACTGGCGGAACTTAACGCCACGCTTTGCCTCGACCCCAGAGCGGAGAACATGGAAATATTAAATATTTCCACTCCTCGAGTGGGAATCGAGCCCACAACCAGTCGTTTAGTCACACGCCTGTGCCACTGCGCATCGACTGGACCCAAACATTCTTTATGGCATTTATTGCAAACACAAAACCAGAAAATAAATAAAAGGAACAGACACATAAAAAGATATAGCATGCAAAGGCGACCTTCTCACTTTCACTTCACAATTAGTGATCTCTCACAGGTAACCTTAGCCAGTTACCTGTAATTTAAGAATATATGCTTCAAAATTTAGTTGCGAGATTCAATCAGAACAAACATACATATATACATATAAGATAAAAGCTTGTAAAAAGGAAATACTGAACAATAACAAAATGTACATAATATAAATATATCGTAGTATACGAAAATATTCCAATTTCGTCGACGCTGTAGACAGGTTATTCAAAGCGACGTCAATCTTGAGGGATATTGAGTGTAACATGTGTCTATTTCTCTTAATTACTAGCTTAAATGTATGTAATATATTCAAATATTTGAACATGATCGTAAACAAGTGGATTTTCTACTTAATTTTAATTCATAATATGAATAATCTTTACAATGTATAAATAGTCATAATATTTTTTTTTTTTAGCTTTACGCTGTATCCCGCATACAGCAGGCAGAGAGAACCTAGTGTTAAGACACTCCGTTCCCCACTTATAATATTTTACTACGGGCATACCTATACAATTAAGTACTCGTATATAATTGAAATTTACTTTTCTAATATTAAAATAGTCACTTTTTACTAAATGCATATGGTATGTATGTACACGGATTTTCAGAAAATTTTGTTTTGATATATCTATATGAATGTACATCAATATCATCAACATCTACATCGAAATAAAATGTTCTACATCTTTTTACTAACTGTCCGCCTGTTTATTCCGCCTAATTTTTGGAACGACTGGACTGATTTTGATGTGACTTCCACTGGCAGATAGCTTATATAATAAAGAGCAATTTAAGATTTATTTTGAACTTACAACTTTGGAATTATAAACTGAACAAAGCCAAGCTATTTTTCAGAATTTTATTTAACAGTTTCTAATAATTTTGCTTTGCTCCCGTCGAATAATAATAGTTTCAGCACACAACCAATCGCGTATACAGTCAGAAGCTGCACCACTACGCCACGAGGACTCCTTTTAATTTTTATTTATAATTATTATATGTCATTGTCATGTCATATAAGACAAAAAATGAAAATTTCGAGCTTTATACATAACAACACTACACAAATGCTTTTTAGTTTCACGGAGGCGTTGCGTGTTCAGTGGGGGAACTTAACGCCGCGCTTTACCTCTGATACCAGAGCAAAGTAAATGGAAATATTAAATATTTCCACTCCTCGAGTGGGGATCGAACCCACGACCAGTCGTTTACAGTCACACGCTCGTGCCACTGCGCCACGACTGGCCCCAATATTAAATTTACCAAACTTTTACATTAAATCGAAAACATTACTGTGATCATCAATCATTTATTAAGCAAAATATGGAGCATTTAAACAAATAAAACTTAGTATCTTGATAAATTGAGATATTTACATAAAATATTCCTTGTATTTTTGACTGACAAAGGTATTCCTTTAAAACTTTATCCAAATACTATAGACACATAAATTAACTAAATCGTTTACGTTTTTAAGAAATTTGTTTTATGATTTTTTGATCGTATTGTAATAGAAAATTGACTATTTATCTATTACTACCAGCCTTATAAACAGTATGTAATAAACGTTACTTTAGTTATATTACAAAAAAGTATGTCAAACACGTGACAATGTGTATAGTTAAAAAGATCTTGATCTTGGACGGCTTCCAAGAGGCACGGGTTCGAATACCGCTGCGTTCAATTTTTTAAACGTTTTTTAAAAATGTCTTTTTCAGTTGGAGTTTTTAATACACTTACTTCACGCTCTTCCTACATAGTAAAGCCAGCGAGAACCTAGTGTTAAGATATGCGTGTTCTTTAACATCATTTCTACCTACAGAATTTCATTATCTAAAAAAAATAGTCTAAAAAGACATTTAGAAAACTTATAAAAATTTGAAAGCAGCGGGATTCGAACCCGCGCGTCCTTAATACCGTCCACCTGCTCTCAACGCTGAGCCATGCGTTCTACAACCAGTTGCGTCAAAATTCTTATACCCTTTATTATAACTTATTTTGACGCTAACTTCAAATATGAATGCGCGCGGACGGTATTCAGGAGGCTTGGGAGCGAATCCCGCTGCGTTCAAATTTTTATCCGTTTTCTAAATATCTTTTTCAATTTTCCTAAGTGTGGAATGATGAGGAGACACATTTTCAAAATGTATAAAAGTAAAAAATTGTCGCTCTGATCTTATAGACTATAGCTGTGTGTAAATTCTCCGTCTATATTGTTCTTCTTATCAATTAATATACTGTATAATACAAAATGGTTGTATAACTTCAAGATATTCCCGCATAGCCTAGGAAACCTAGTGTCAAGACACTCTATTATCCATTTTCCGAACGCTTTCTTAAGAAACGCGGTCATTAGTTATGAAATTTATAAAATACAGTAGGAAAATACGAATTCCCTAATGAAAGTCTCAAAGTCAAGGATAGGAAAGATGGAAATGATTATAAAACTTATTCAAAGCTACAGAATAGTGAGCGAAAGGAACCGCAAAATTGCTTTCTGTTACAATTTTGGCTATTCATATTATTTTATTAGGAAACTTCTATTTAATTTATTTCATACAATTTATTTCTATATACATATTTCTAAAGATGTAAGTAATAAATTGTACTTAATTAACATATAAAAGCTTTTCAGCTTTATCCTATGTAATACGACAGGCAGAGAGATTGTCATTACTCTCTACTCTCCCTTTTCTGCCCCAATTTGGTATAACTGCATGTTGAGGTGTGAAACTCAACGCAGTGGTTCTCTTTTCAGAGAATGTAAATAATTGAATAATTTAAATATAATTTTTCCCCCGAACCAAATCCTTAACGCCACGATGGCTTCAAAGAATATAAAAAAAACAAAATTAAAAATTTTGAAAAAACCCACGACGGTTTAATTGTAATTGAAAAAGGATAAAATAACTAGAAATCCCCCGCCTAAAAGAATATATGTAACGAGATGATGGGGACGACTTCGTCGGAGCTGCCATTACTTTAAGTTTGGTAACTTCTCCTAGGTTTTCATGCTGTTAAAACAGGTTTAGGAAAAAATTAAAATATTAATATGAATTTACAGTTTTGATAACTGGTATTCCTTTTAAAAACTTTAAGAACGAAATCTATACTGTTAGCTACTATATTTAAAATAGAGGTTGCAACTGGCAGCCCCCGACGAAGTTGTCCCCATCATCTCGTTACATATATTCTTTTAGGCGGGGGATTTCTAGTTATTTTATCCTTTTTCAATTACAATTAAACCGTCGTGGGTATTTTCAAAATTTTTAATTTTGTTTTTTATTTTAACCTTTTTAAAGTGAATAGATACACATTATATATTATTACATAATTTCGAAATACTTTATATTAATCTTCATGCAAATCCAAAAGAAATTATAAGCCCTATGCTTTCTGGTTATCAAATGCCTATTGCAGCGCCTGGCAGATTGTCACCGTAACATTTTTAGGAAACTTAAGTCTAAAAAATCAGTGAAAATCACAAAACCCACTACTACAGCGCCCCCTGGTGAGGTGTCACCACGGCACATATACGAAATTCAGACTCGTAGTTTTAACTTTGCACCATCAAATGTTTAATGAAGCGCCCCCTGGTGAGTTCTTAACGTAAAAAAAAACTAAAAACATACACCAAGTAAACGTAAATCTAATACTGAAAACTCTGTCCAATCGGACTAGTAGTTGTGGTTTTACATTAAATATTACAAACAAATGTTACTGCAGCGCCCCCTGGTGAGTTAACACGATAAAGTATATCCAAGAACATGCACTAATTAAACTTGAGCTTATCACTGAAACTGCATCCAAATCGAATTCGTCATTTTAGCTTTGCACAAACAATATTTTACTGCAGCGCCCCCTGGTGACTTGTCACCGTAATATAAATTTAAAAACATGTACTAAACAAAGCGGAATCTAATACTGAAAACTCTTTCCAATCGTACTAGTCGTTTTTGTTATACACAAAAAATGGAAGCAGCTACTTACTGCAGCGCCCCCTAGAGAGTTGACACATACATGAAAATATGCACTAAGTAAACATACATGACACATATATGAAAATATACACTAAGTAAACTTGAATCTATCATTGAAAACTGCATTCAAATCGGACTCGTAGTTTTAGTTTTGCACAAACAAATGTACTTACTGCAGCGCCCCCTGATGAGTGATCACCGTAACACATATATGAAAAGATGCACCAATAAAACCTGAACCTATCGTTGAAAGTTTCATCTAAATCGGACTAGTAGTTTTTACTCTACATAAACAAATGTTTACTGCAGCGCCCCCTGGTGAATTTTCACCGTAACGAAAAAACAAAAATCTTAAAATATGCACAAAGCAAAGCTTAATCTAGTTCTGAAAACTCTAGCCAATCGGATAAGTAATTTCGGTTTTAGACAAATAAATATAAGAAAAATTTTAGTTTTACACAAAAAAATACAAACAAATGTTTACTACAACGCCCCCTGATGAGTGGTCACCATAACACATATATGAAAAGATGCACCAATTAAGCCTGAACCCATCCTTGAAAAATTCATCTAAATTGGACTAGTAGTTTTTGCTCTGCATAAACAAATGTTTAGTGCAGCGCCCCCTGGTGAGTTTTCCCCGTAACAAAAAAAGAAAAATCTCTAAATATGCACCAAGCAAAGATAAATCTTTTTATGAAAACTCTTTTTAATCGGAGCAGTAGTTTCGGTTTTAGACAAATAAATACAAAAAAAGTACAAACAAATGCTTACTGCAGCGCCCCCTGGTGGCTTGACACGATAAAACATATCTAAGAACAATCACCAATTAAACCTGAATCTATCACTGAAAATCTATCGAAATCAGACTACTATTTTTTGAGATAATTGAAAACATTCGTTTTCACGTAAAATGCTTATTGCAGCGCCCCCTGGTGAGTTAAGGCAATAAGACATATCTAAGAACATACGCCGATCGAACCTAAACCTATCATAGAAAACCGTATCAAAATCGGACTTATAGTTTTGGAAATAACTGACATAGTAATTTGCACAAACACACAAACAAACAAACAAACAAACAAACAAACAAACAAACAAACAAACAAACAAACAAACAAACAACCTCTCACCCCAAACACATATACAGTTGCCGTTCCGTCGCGGGTAAAAAGCGCTTTAATATATTAAAGCTAACTTTTATCAATAAATGAAATCAAACTAAAAGGTATGCCCAATATCTTTTTCAGCTAACAGAAAACTTGGAGCTCCGTTGAGGCATGTACCTACACACTGCTATAGCAACGTTAATATTTTACTGACTGACTATCAATTAGTGTATGCCTTTTTTATTATATATCGAAAATATCTCTATATATTGCAACCCTCAGTGGTCGATTTTTGAAAAATAAAGTAGCCTATGTTTAACCTTAGATTATCAACTATATTTATGCCAAATTTCATTACAATTGGTCAAGCGGTGTAGAATTTTCATACAAACTTTCATCCTCTATTATAACCCTTTTAGAGGTTGATTTTTGAAAAAATAAGTAGCCTATGTTAGACACAGTTATTGTTACTGCTTTCATTTTAAATTTCATTTAAATCGGACCGATAGATTAGCCGTGAAATCATGACAGACAAACACACAGATATTCCCATTTATAATATAAGTATGGATTAGTAGTTAGAGTTCGAATAACCTTGCATTTAATTTTACAATACGTTATCCAAAATTATATATCAATTACCTGACTATGAATAACTTAACTTCAACATATTTTTTTCATTACGTTCGTAAATAACAAAGAAAGTAAATAAACATAATATTTATTTACTAAATATTTTACCTTTTAAAATAATAAGCAATTTATTTTACATAAATCATTCAAATACTCGTCCTATTATATTTGGATTTATGACACCGTCTCAGTTCAAGATGTCACCCAATTCCACAAATAAAGAGGCTTCTTCAAGAAAAGTAATTTTAGATAAGAAAATGTTAAATAATGTTTTTTTTTGCAAGTAGAATTATTCGTATATCGTATAATTTTTTTTAATATTTTCATGCTTTTACTCTTTCTGTTGTAAAATAGTGGTTAGAAAAATATTAAATTACTTACTTAATAATAATAATTATAACTTCGTTAATAATATTAGTATTACCTACATAATTATATGTATTCAATAATATACAGAGGGAAAGCGCGGCGTTAAGTTGAGCACAATTCGGCGGAAAGTGGGAAACGGGGGTGTTAATACTTGGCTCCCTCTGCCTACCCTGCTATGTACGGGATACAGCGTGAAGCTATAAAAAATATAATTATATGACATATATATGTACAGTAAAAGATCTAATGTTATGGATTAACAATAGAAAAATTGATGGTTTTAAACCGTGAAGTTTCCTATATGAAGCTTCTTGCTATTTTCCGCATAATGGGGTTAAACAGAAGCAATTTGGTGTCAAGACACTCCAATCTTTACTTTCCGCTCAAAATCGATAGTGGGCGTCAAGTAGCGGTAACAAAACCGACCGACCTTACATTCCGAAGCGTAAAAATAAAGTTCCTTTAAATATAATAATTTCCCGAGTGCGAATTGAACCCTCAATCAATAGTTGTACGCTAAAAGCTAAGCTTGCTGCTCTGTTCCACTGCGTCATGATAGCCTCAAGTTTTTTCAATATATTTTTTAATATACCAGAATATATTATAGAATTTTCAATAATACTTTTTTTTAGCTTCACGCTGTATCCCGCACACAGCAGGGTAGGCAGAGGGAACCTAGTGTTAAGACACTCCGTTCCCCACTTTTCGCCAAATTCGGAAACATTGCGTGTTAAGTGGCGTAACTTAACGCCGCGCTTTGCCTTGACACCAAAGTAAAAAAAAATGGAAACATTAAATATTCCCACTCCTCGTGTGGGAACTGAACCTACAACCAGTCGCTTTACAGTCACGTTTTGTGCCTCTGCGCCACGAATGGGCACTTTTTTACTAGAATATATTACAGAATTTCCAATAATATTTGCAGTTTTAATTTTCTGCTTAAGATCCTCCGGGCATACTATATCATGTTCATCTTATCTCTACATCGATAAGCACGTTTCCACGTCTAAACTACATACCAGGATAGTGAAAGCCTTATTTTATTAACGTCCATCATAAAAAATGCTTAGGTTCACAGAACTTTTATTAAACGTATGACTGCATAATAATTTTAATTATTATAAGTCAAAGAAACTTTTCCAATCAACAAAGGGCTTATTCCGGATGAAAAGTGAACTTACTTATTTCTAGAAATACATTACCATACCTCAAAGATAACGCATTTGGTGCAGCCAATGATATTTTCAAAGGTTTCAACCTCGCTCTTCTAGTTTCAGCCGCTATACTGGGCGGAGTCTGCGTCGCTACATCTCGACCTCTTCTCGATGACCCCGAGCCTGTGCCGTTGCCACATCCATTCATATAGCTAAGCTGAGGGTGGGACACGCTCATGCTGATTTTATTACGTTGGGCTCTGAAACAAATGCTTTGCGATTTTTAATTAGGAAATATTGAGAGAGATTTGTAATTATTAAGATTGTGAGAGTGGAGAACGGAGTGTCTTGACACTAGGTTCTCTCTGAATTTCATACATATTTTTTTAAGATAGAAAATGGCATATATGTATGTATGTATGTGTTTTGTATGTTCGACCAGAACACTCAAGTCCATAACAGTATGGACTTACAGTCGATACAGACCTACTCGTACATACAGACGTACGAGTGGGCTAGAGAGTAATATAACGAAAGCTTGACCTTGAACGGAATTCTATTTTTTACAATTTTAAAAACAGCTAAACTACCAAATATACAAAACAATTATAGTTATATAGGTCACGCGAGCAAAGCCTCGCTAGTTTATTAATATATTATTAATAATTTACATATACAATTTTGTACTAAATTTCTATTATTACACTAGAATCCTATTGAAATGATAGACAATAGCAATATTCATACTACACATTCAAATTTCAATCATCGACAAACGTTTGAGCTTTGACTAAATTACCTTTAAAGCACTCGAATTGTAATAATGTTTAAGAGTCCTTCAAACATCAAAGCTTTTTATAATAAAGCTTCAAGAAACAAAAAACACAATAAAAATGACTTTCACAAAGAGATTATAAATAGGTGTAATTGTATAATTAAAAATTGTTCGACCAAACGAGATTTTTTGTTGAAAATCAATTAATTTGGGGAAAATGCTATCATAAAATTAATTTTATTTAGGACAATGGACGGGAACAACAAATATCATAGATATAAATCTTTTTTTCGTTACTAGCTTCAGACTATGAATTATTTACTATCCATACTTATATTATAAATGCGGAAGTCTGTCTGTTTGTCTGTCACGCTTTCACGGCTAATCCACCGGTCCGATTTGGATGAAATTTAGAATGAAAGTAGTAAAAGTAACTGGGTCTAACATAGGCTACTTATTTTTTTCAAAATTAACCTCTATAGAGTTGAAATAGGGGATGAAAGTTCATATCAAAAATCTAAACCACTTGACCAATTCTAATGGATTTTGGTATACATATAGTTGATAATCTAAGCTTAAACATAGGCTACTCTATTTTTTAAAAATACGCCCCCGAGGGTGGCGATATAACTAAATAGTTACGTAGTTCACGCGGCGAAGCTGCGAGCGGGCCGCTAGTTTTTATGTGAAACAAAGATCTTAGTTACATTAGGTATACATAAAGAATAAAGAAAGATCTGTTTTTACGAAAGTTGAAGAAGGCAGAGGATGTGAAATTGGGCATTTAACTAAAGTAAAGTATAATTGTGCGTTCGATTCCCACACGAGGAGTTGAAATATTTTTATTTTGTTCGCTCTGGTTTCGAGGCAAAGCGCATCGTTAAGTTTCGCCACTTAATATGCAATGTCTCCAGAATTCGTTGATAAGTGGAGAACGGAGTGTCTTAACACTAGTTTTGCTCTGTCTATTCTGCTGTTTTCAGGATACAGTGAGAAGCTAATAAAAAAAAATAATATAAGAGTAACAGACACAAAGGCTTTCGCGTTTATAATTTTAGTATGAATCGTATGTTTATAACATGTCAAAATAGTTTTCATTAGATTACCGTGTCTTGTCTAAAGATATTGTTATTATAAGCACTTTGATTAATAGTACATTGTAGTACAGAATTAATGATTGTGACCTGTTCCTCTCACATATAATAAGCAGAATGGCAATAATGAAATATGTCAAATCACTATATGTCTCAATTTATCACTTGAGGCCCTGTGGTGCAGTGGGACAGCGTCTGACTGTAAGAACGATGGTTGTGAATTTGATACCAACTCCGGGAATATTTATATTATTTTCAATTTAATTTATTATTTGGGCCAGGGGCACAGACGTGTGACTGTAAACGACTGGTTGAGGGTTCGATTCTCACTCGAGAAGTGGAAATATTAATATTTCCAATGCATTCCAGAGGCAAAGCGCGACGTTAAGTTCCGCCACTTAACACGCAACGCCTCCACTATATTACTATACTAGGTTCCCTTTGCCGACCCTGCTGTGTGCGGGATACAGCGTGAAGCTAAAAAAAAATGAAAAATTAATTCTCTGCTCTACTAATTTATCTATAACTTTATCTTAGCAATACGTAATGCGTCGAATTCAAGTGAAATACATAGAATAGAGTGAATTGACACTAAGGTCTCTCTGCCTACATATACGCGAAAGAGTTTAAAAAAGAAAATTATCACTAGAACTTCTTATGCTAAACACATTCTTAAGCTTTATTTTATAACGCTTTTTGTTAAATATATGAAAAAAATCTTGAAAAATTAAGTTTAATGTCTTATATAAAAACTTATAGCAACGTCGTGCTTGTGCATAACAGTATGGTTAAGTGATTTATTTTGTTAAACCCGTCGGGTTAAAGGCGAAAGGGTCTAGTAAATATTAAAATATTTTTGTAATAAAATATATTTTTTAGCTTATGGCCGCTTAGCAGGACAGTAGTCAGAGTGAGCCTATAGTCAAAATATTTTTTTCCGCCCTTCGGAATTCAAGACATTGCGTTAAGTGGCAGAACTTAACACCGCACTTCATCTTGTTCACCAAAGCGGAGAAATGAAAATAAAAATTTATATTTATTCTACCGAGTGGAAATCGAACCCACAACCACTCATAATTACAGTCAGAATAATCTTTGGGTAGCAGAAATTTGTAAAAATCTCTCTACAGAGATGCTAACAACATAAATAAGTTGTAATAAAGCGTATAAGAATTTCGCCGCAGCGGATAGCAGAACGCATCGCTCAGCGGTGAGAGCGCCTGAACGGTTTCAGGAGGCGCGGGTTCGAATCTCGCTGCGTTCAATTTTTTATATGTTTTCTTTAAATTCTTAATATTAAATTTCACTTAATAATATCTTAATGACGTAGATGTAAGGCAAAAGTCTGGACACCTTAGTTCCGAGTGAGAGATCAAGAGAGCTCTTGGCTTCTCACCTATTGTAAAATGAGTATTGTCACCTAGTCTAGCACGACTAACGGCGGCGTTAAGGTCTCCCATTCAACACATAGTTAAATATTCTTTTTTTTAGTTTCGTTTCGTTTTTATTGTGTGGTAAGTGGCGGAACTTAACACCGCGCTTTGCCTCGGCACCAGAGCCAAGAAAATGGAAATATTAAATATTTCCACTCTTCGAGTGGGAATCGAGCCCACACACAGTCGTCTACAGTCACACGTTCGTGCCCCCGTAATGTTAAACATGGTCATAATATTAAATTTCACTTATAAATATCTTAATGACGTAGATTTAACCCGCCAAGTCAAATGTTTGGACACGTTAGTTCCGAGTGAGAGATCAAGACAGCTCTTTGCTTTTCACATATTATAAAATGAGTATTGTTTCCTAGTCTAGCACGACTAAGGTCGCCGTTAAGATCCGCCATTCCACATATAGTTAAATATATTTTTTAAAATTAAGCGGAAAGCGCAAGACAAAGTGTCAAACCGAAAATATAAGCAAATATAATATAAGTAAAAAACAACTACATATTTATACGTACAGTGTAATTGTAACAATACGTACAGTAGAAAAATATCGTAGTTCTGTAGATCGTAGCCCAGTATTGTTTATCAATTGTGGGTTCGAGTCCTATTCAATACGACAATCATAATTTAATAATTTTCATTTTTTGCTCTTGTAAGAAGATACTTTGTTAAGCTTCACCACTAAACACGCAATGTCCCGATTTCGGCCGAAAAAAGTAGTGACATTAGGTTCTCTCTGACTACTCTGCTTTACGAAAAGTTGCATAAAGTTAAAAAAAAAAGTTTGAAAACTCACTTACACAACATGTAAATATTGATATTAATGTAATATTAACTTCACGCTGTATCCCGCACACAGCAGGGTAGGCAGAGGGAACCTAGTGTTAAGACACTCCGTTCCCCACTTTCCGCCGAATTCGGAGGCTTGCGTGTTAAGTGGCGTAACTTAACGCCGCGCTTTACCTCGACACCAGAGCGAAGAAAATAGAAATATAATTTCCACTCTTCGAGTGGGAATCGAACCCACAACCAGTCGTTTACAGTCACACGCTTGTGCCACTGGGCCACGACTGGCCACTGTAATATTAATGTGTAATATTAACTATGAAAGAAAAAAACTAAATTAATGACAAAAAGGGAATAAACCATGTGTCTGTAGTTAGTATAGTAATATATTTAAGCTTAATTTAAGCTAGTTGGCGCCTGCATGCAATTTGTTTTGCCTTTACTATATTTACCCGGTTATTTCCGTTGGGATTTCCAAAAAAGTTCTAATGCCTAAAGTCTTCAATAATGGAAAAATCATACTTTTTACACCCAGAAGATTTAGTTTGTCTAGTTTGTTGCCAGACAGTCACTTAATAACGCATTTTTTTTATATGTGAGATAAAAATCTTTAAAAATATGCTTACCGTGAGGTAGAAGTAACCCGCCAAGTCAACTGTCTCGACACGTTGGTCCCTGGCGAGAGATCAGGGGAGCTCCTAGCGCCCAGACGCCTCACACACTGTAAAGGACCGTTGTCGTAGCCACCGCATTGCCTGAAAAAAATCATATAGTTATTATGATAATATAAGTAGTTATTACCCACAACTTCGTTTGCATATACTTTCTATTTTATACTATTTACATTTTCTATATTCTATTTTCCATAGTTTCTACTGCAAAACGTAAAAACCCGCGTTTATATGGAAAATCTTCTTTTAGTAAGATCATTGAATTTCGCCATTTTTACATATTTTGAAATGAAACTATTTTACTTGAGTAGTCGGGTATATTTTTGTTATTCGAAAATGCAACTCTATGTTTCGAACATTTTACCATCCCAATGACCGCTAGCCACAGTTAGACAGGCAAATGTCAAACGAATGCTACCTCAGTTTATCTGACTACGGACTAAAGTACTCGGAATCTTAGTTTTCAAAATGTTATTGTTTTTTATAACGTATTTCCGAATACTATAATATGCACGATTGGGATGATAAAGATGAGAAGAGAAGTCACTCATCACGCAATGTATCAAAGGAGTGTCTTAACACTATATCTCTCTGCCTAACTGCTTATGCGGTAAAAAGAATAAAAAATAAGAATACTATAGTTATTTTTAAATTTATTATTTAGTTTACAAAATTTTATATCATCCTATAGCGGGTGATATTTTAAATATGACGGTAGCTTCACACTGTATCCCGCACACAGCAGGGTATGCAGAGGGAACCTAGTATTAAGACACTCCGTTCCCCACGTTCCGCCGAATTCGAAGGCATTGCGTGTTAAGGCTCTGCGCTACGACTGGCCACAAAGGTAAAAATTTTGATTCCCACTTAAAAACACAGGCCAAAGTCATATCATTAATATGAGCGGAAAAAAGATGATTTAAATAAGATTGAAAAAAATATATAATAAATAACAAATTGAAAATATAACTTTTTTGCAAGTCACGAGATAAGGGTACAGGCCGGTGACTAGGGTTTTTGGCTAAAGAACCTTCTCACGATGGACGCTGTCTTCAACAATGCTAGCTCAGAATACATAAGGGTAAAATAACTTACATAGAAAAAATAGATTTTTTCATATAAAAGAGATTTTGCTTATGAAATAAGCTTTCAGAATCAGTCTTCATATTTATTGTTAAGAAAATTTCAATATATTTTCGAAATATCCAGCCAAGTATGGAACTAATGGACGGGCGATACGATTTGTAAGTATCGCTTAAGACAACATCAGCTGCTTGCCCTTTTCCGCATGGTAGGTAGACAGAGGTAAGCAGAGAAACCTAGTGTCCAGTCACTCCGTTCTGCATTTTCCATCTAAATTCAAGACATTGCGTATATCCAATTGCAGAACGGAGAACGCAGAGAACTGGAATTTAACGCCAAAATCAACGGAACAATTCGTTATTCATTGTTATATTTTTTTTCTATATCTTCCCACATGTAAAACTTAAAATTATACTAGGCTATTTTACAATACAAAAATATTAAATGATTTCTTATATTTTTTTCCAGCTTCACGCTGTATCCCGCACAAAGCAGGGTAGGCAGAGGGAACCTAGTGTTAAGACACTCCGTTCCCCACTTTCCGCCGAATTCGGAGGTATTGCGTGTTAAGTGGTGGAACTTAACGCCGCGTTTTGCCTCGATACCAGAGCGAAAAAAATGGAAATATTAAATATCTAAACTCCTCGAGTGGGAATCGAACCCACAACCAGTCGTTTACAGTCACACGTTCGTGCCACTGCGCCACGACTGGCCTCATTGGATTTCTTATATTAATTGTTCTATGTAAATGATCACTGTCTGAATTGAGATATGCACATATTAATGGCTTTTGAACATCGAATTTATTATTTTACACCAATATTCAACGACTTTTACCTGAAATTTACATATATAAAAAAATACATACAAGAAAATAAAGTACAAAATATCCAGAGAACATGAGGTAGTACATTAAACACTGAAAATCCCTTAACAATAGATGTTTTTCGCTGAGCCATCGAATAAAAATTAAAAGTTCATGACGAGCGAAACATTATACGTCATGTTACTTAATACAAAATTGTTTGTTTTATAATACTCATTCTTCAAATATATGTACATAATTTAGATAGGTACTTATATCATAGTGTATTTTGATATTGTCTAACTGTATATATGAAAATAATAGTTTGATCACTACTTTCAAAAATATTTTTTTTTAGCACAACAGGGTAGGCAGAGGGAACCTAGTGTTAAGACACTCCGTTCCCCACTTTCCGCCGAATTCGGAGGCATTGCATGTTAAGTAGCGGAACTTAGAGCGAAGGAAATGGAAATAATAAATATTTCCACTCTTCGAGTGGGAATCCAACCCACAACCAGCCGTGTACAGCCACGTTTGTGCCACTGCGCCACGACTGGCCCCAAAATGTAAAAATGAATAATAACTATTATTTTTATCTTTCACTGTAGATTCATAAGGCAAAGTGCGGCGTTAAGTTCCGCAGTTCACCAGAAAACAAGGAAATTGAGTGAAAAGCGGGCAATGGAATATCTTAAATTTAGTTCTTCTCTTTTTACTGTAACAATAACAACATGAAAACCATAAGAAAGATCAGTGTTATTAAAATAAACTTTTTAAAATTAGAACACGTAAACGCGATTGGTTGTGGATTTGATTCTTTTTCTGTTCAAGGGAATGATTTTACCTAAATTACATTAATTTTTCTGCTCTGGTGCTCTGATAAAGCACGGCATCGAGCATCGGCGAGTGTTTTGACATTAGATTCTTTCTTTCTTACCTTTGTATGGAAAACGGTGAATTTGAAGAAATACTCCCATATCATTCGTATTATATGTGAGACTTAATTTTTTTTTCATGACCAGTAAGTAAAAATTTATAAAGGCTACCGTAGCGCAGAGTCTCCGTCTGCCAAAGCGTTGGTCGTAGGTACGATTTCCGCTCGAGGAAATGATTATATTTAAATTATAACTACTTTCAGCTCCGGTAGGATAAAGCGCGGCGTACATAATGTCTAGATTTCCGGTAGAAAGTGTAGAAAAGAGTTTCGTGACGCTTGGTTCATTCTAAGTAGCTACACTGAAAGAAGGGTTAAGGAAAAGAAAAAATGTAGGGACTGTATTCTGTAGTGTTTATAATAATAATTAACAACATATATAAAAATATTATTTAAGTATTTTTATTTTTTAAAATATTTTTACTATTTCTTGCATGTAGTGTTTAGCTTAAACATGATTGTACCAATAGTTGTAAATGTATCATATTATTTGTTCTCCGTATCTTTTATTGTGTAACAATAAGTTGTGTAAAAATGAAAAAAATATTAAAAATAAATAAAATAATTATAAAAAAAACATTAAAATTTAATATAACATAACGAAATCTTAGGAAAAATATATGAACACTAAACACGTTTTCAAAAGGCTGTACTTAAGCATACAAGAACTTTTGTACAGTCATTAGCTTACTTTGTCTCCACCACATGAATGTGTAAAGTTTTCTTTTGTATACAATAATATGGGAATATTTGAACAAAGCGTAGTCGTTTTGCTTGTTGTAATATCTACTTCATAAAACGTGGTGTACTTTATTCATTAATAAATATAATAAAAACAAAGAAAGCAGAGAGTAGAGTGATTTTTGAATTAGGTTTTTTACTTTAAATATTTTTTTTTTGTTTCACGCTATATCCCGCATATAGAAAGGTAGGCAGCGGGAACTTAGTGTTAAGACATTCGGTTCCCCACTTTCCGCCGAATTTTGGAGGCATTACGTGTTAAGTGGCGGAACTTAACGCCGCGCTTTACATCAACACCAGTACGAAGAAAATGAAAACATTAAATATTCTCATTCCTCGAGTGGGAATTGAACCTACAACCAATTGCGTTTACAGTCACATTTTTTGCAACTGGCCTTAAATAGTGCTTTGTTCACTGTTGTTTTTTTGTTTTTTTCAGCAACAACATAAATACTTTCAGGACCTTTGAAGACCCCTCTCATTTTTGCCGTAACCTTCCTCCAGTACCATCGATACTGTGTTCTCGAAGATCACTTCTTATCTCTCTTAACGCTTACCTCTGTCATGTATATCTTTTATAACTTATCTTCTCAACGTACCTTAACCACCTGAGCACGTTTTTCTACATATGTTGTTATATAAAATTTGTTAAGCAATTTTCTAATATCTAAAGAAGACAAATGATGATTTAGTCAATGTCATACTTTTAAAATTTATAAGAATTTGGATGATTTAGGATAATAATAATAATTTATCGACTTTACGATTTAAAATGATAATAATAATTCATTATAGGCTAGTAACTACCCGCGACTTTGTTTGCGTGGACTTAAAGACCCTTCCAACGGATATACCCATCAAGTCTATGAACCGCTCGGGGCTTTGCCACATGACTACATAACTGTTTCGTTACATTACTACCCTCGGGAATGGATTTGTGAAAAATAAAGTAGTCTATGTTTAACCTTGGATTATCAAATATATTTATGCTAACGTTCATTACAATCGGTCGATCGGTTCAGTTTTTTTTATATAAACTTTCATCCCCTATTTCAATACCTTAGAGGTGAAATTTTGATAACGTAAGTAGCATATATTTACCCTAGTTTCTACTACTTTCATTCCAAATTTCATCCAAATCGGACTGGTAGATTGCCGTAAAAACGTGACTGACAAACAGACAGACTTTCGCATTTATAATATAAGTATGGATGCTTCTACACCACGTGTCTCAATTTTAAAATTTAATTATAGCCAAAGCCAAGCTTATTCAATGAAATGAAACTCAACGCCGTACTTTGTCTTAGACGAACACAAAATAAATTTAAAAAATCTATATTAGGTTCTGTTAGGTTCTATTACAATGATAAATGTCCCCAATAATATTTTTTATCATATATCTTCAATGTACAGACCAGCCAGCATGTTACATTTTTATTACATATTTGGATAGATATAGATACATATAGTCGTATGTAGTTATCAATAAGTGATGTTTATGAAAGTACCTGAGATAATCAAAGAGAAACTTCTATATATCAAGCTCCACATATCGGAAGTTATAACTCGTGGATAGTTTCAGTAATTCTAACTAATACTGCATATCTGAAACTTTGACTGGTTGTGTATACATTTGATTGTTACATAAACCTTCGGAATGCAGATTACGAGGCATTGGTTTGCAGAAGGCAGTAATTATTATTTTATTTTTTGTGTCCTTTATACTGTAATACTTATTATTAAGCACGATACCCCACAATCGGCTAGAAATGGAGAATGACACCTTTCTTTAACAGTAACAAAGCAAAATAAAAAATTAAAGATATCTTAAAATAAATTCTCTTAGAGGTCATCGTAATGGGGCAGCGTCTAATTGTAAACACAATCGGTTGTGGGTTCAATTCCCACTTTTGGGAATCGAACCCATAATCATGAACAGTACGAAGCGCGGCATTGAGCTGCACCACTCAAACGCAATGTCTCGATTTCGGGGGACAGCAGAGAACGGAGTGTCTTGACAATAGGTTCTCTCTGACAACCTGATTATGTGGAAAAAAGAGCGAATCTACAAAAATATTAAGTGTTCATTCCATAACTTGAGCAAATCGTTGCCTTCATTTTCCTATTAATCTGCCATTCATATTGATTTATATTAATAACTTCGTTAAACTTGGCTGTTAGTCTTGTTTATATCTATTGGATAGCACAAGTTGTCACCCGCTACTTCGTTTGCGTGGACATTACGACTCCTGTCATACAATTTCCGTAGCCCTCTGTGGTTGCGAAATGTAAATTTCCATATTTTTCTATTTCTGAGGAAGTTTTGTCAATTCGTTTTCAGTGTTTCTTTCCATTCTTCATGGAAACTGATACTTTTCTTTTTTAAGGTCATTCTTTGTGCAATAAATACATATATTGTGTATCATTTACAGTAACGGAACATTTTTACATGTATTGTTTTTTTCTTAGGTTGCACACTGCCCCGCACACTGCAGGGTAGGCAGAGGGAACCTAGTGATAAGATACTCCGTTCCCCATATTCCGCCGAATTCGGAGGCATTGCGTGTTAAGTGGCGGAATTTAACGCCGCGCTTTACCTTGACACCGGAGCGAAGGAAATGGAAATATTACATATTTCCACTCCTCGAGTGGAAATCAAACCCACAACCAGTCGTTTAGAGTCACACGTTCGTGCCACTGCGCCACGACTGATCCATGTATTGATTAGAGTCTTTTTTATTACTTATATTGCTTATTGAGTATGGAATATTTGCTACTGAGATAACAACCGCATTTTTGTGTTCACCAGAATAGAGATATGAAAATTATTAAATAGAAAATAATCATTTCTCTGAACTCATTTCAAAATATTTATATATATTTTTTCCATACATTGTAGTTATTAGGAACGAGATCATTATATTACTCTCTTTCCTAATGGCTTAACAATACCAATATGAAAACATGTTATTTTTTGATACGGAAAATGACGAATGTCATGATTTAAATTATAGATATTCATATATTAGCTGTAGTTTTGTTTATATATTTTATTATAACATAGCTACTCCTTTGCAGTGACTTGGGGAATGATTAAACTAAAAAAGACATTTAGATTTTGTTGTTTGCAAAATAAATGGTAATAAAGCGTATAATAATTTCGACGCAGCTAGTAGTAGAATGCAAAGCTCAACGGTGAGAGCGCCTGAACGGTATTCAGCAGAATACTTTTAACATTTTTAAAGTGTTATTTCACACTTAGGAAAATGGAAAAAGACATTTAGAAAACGTATAAAAATTTGAACGCAGCGGGATTCGAACCCGCGCCTCCTGAATACCGTTCAGGCGCTCTCACCACTGAGCATGCGTTCAATTCCGCTGCGTTCAAATTTTTATACGTTTTCTAAATGTCTTTTACAATTTTCCTAAGTGAAGAATAACACTTTAAAAATGTTTAAAAAGATTTAATTAAATTTATTTAATTTATTTACTTCGATATGACAAAGCTGTGTTAAGTTCTGGCGAAGACGGAGAGTGAATTGCATCAGCTCTGTATTCTCTCTGATATAGGATCACTTAAAGAAATTAATAAGCTTAAGATTATGGCAGAGGAAACAGTAAGATTTCTTATATTTTTTTGCTTCGTGAAGCCTAAAAAATACAGGATATATATAAAATATTACAAGACCATCGTGGCGCAGCATTGATTGTTTGATCTTAAAGCATAGCATTTGATTGTAAACACGATTGGTAGTGGGTTCGATTCCCTCTCTTGGGAATGATTATATTTCAATTAGTTTCGTTATTCCGCTTCGATAAAGAAAAAAAACGGATTTTCTTTACAGTAGATTTTCTCTAACTACTATACTTTACCTGAAAAAGTATGTTGCTGAAAAAAAAATGACTGTTCAGTCTATATTATTACATAATTAGGAACCTGTAGTCTTCGTCAGCAGACTAAATTATTGTCAATAGAAAATAATCTAAAGAAATACGATAAGTGATAAGATTGGGACAGCGAGTAAATAGATCTCAGTTTACAAAGTAAAGAGAATTGCCAAAGAAAAAGATATGACCAACAGATCAAATATTTACAATATCTGTGTAAACAACCTGTTCTACAATTGGATGGACCAATCCAAATAACCGTCACACAATTTTTAAAACAAATATTGTATCTTAGTTACTGTTTCGGTATTTGAGTTATGTAGGAGTTATATAAGATTACACTCGTTTTTGCACACAGCTTCGTTTGTGTCATCCCGTTTTTCTCGTTCCCGTAGGAATTTCGGGAAATGCTTATGCTACTGTACACTTATATACTAAATTTCAATGTTCTCTGTCTAGTAGTTTTGGCTATAAGTCACTTAATAACGGACTAGCCTACATTTATGTATATATGTATATATATATATATATATATATATATATATATATATATATATATATATATATATATATATATACGCATGCAGAAGTTTTAAATTTTATCTCTATTAGGCTAAATATAATCTGAAACATCTCCCACCGGTCAACATACAATATCTGTACATAGAGTAAAACATAATATATAGTTACACTCATAATCCACACTAATATTACAAAGGAGTGTCTTAACACTAGGTTCCCTCTGCCTACCCTGCTGTGAGAGGGATACAGCGTAAAGGTAAAAAAAAAACCTCTAAAAACAACCCTTTATATTTCAACAAATAGTGGATGAAAGTTTGTATGAAAAATATAAACCGCTTTACTTAAACAAGAATGTAGGCCGTAGAAAATACAATACAGGTATAGTTCCGCATTTTGCGCGGGAAATCGGCATGCGGATCACTTGTAAAGAATAAACCTATATATTAAATAATCGCATATTTTAAGAGACCAATCGTGGCTTTTAGGACATGTGACTTTAACCGCGACTGCTTGTGGGTTCGATTTCCACCCAAAGAGTTGAAATATTTAATATTGGTATTTTCTTCGCTCTGGTGTCAAGGCAAAGCGCAGCGTTAAGTTTCGCCACTTAATACGCAATGCATCCAAAATTCAGTGGAAAGTGGGGAACGAAATCTCTTAACACTATGTAGGTTCCGTCTCCTAGGTTAACCCTCTGCCTACCCTGCAATGTGCGGGATACAGCGTGAAGCATATTTTAAGCTTTGAATTTATAGTTTAAAATAGGATTTTGGATCTAAAAATTTTACAATAAATAAAATAAATTTGACTCATAAGTAACAGAATAAACAAGAACTGTAAAATTTAAAGATACATTAAACAAATCAGTTAACATTCGCTTTAAAAAACAAGTAATCGATTATTCTAAGTTTGAGAAAATGACTTGTACATATAATAACCAAGTTATTACTAACCGCTATAGAATCTTCGAAATACAATCATCATCAACTCTTGTTATACGCTCCTATCGTAAAACTATAGTTTATGTGTCTCTTGGCCAATTTATTGGGTTCTTAAGCATATAATAATAGTGACAGCTAAAACAACTATAAATCACATAATAACTTGTATGAATACATAATAAATGACGCCATTGTGATGAAGTTGCAAATTAACTGACTGAATAGTTTTCATTAACTTCAAGCAGTGTACCTAGTATTAAGACACTCCGTTCCCCACTTTCCGCCGAAACCCGGGGTTATTGCGTGCGGTTAAGTGGTGGAACTTAACGCCACGCGTTAGCCTCGACACCAGAGCGAAGAAAATGGAAATATTAAATATTTTCACTCCTCGAGTGGAAATCGAGCCCACAACCAGTCGTTTACAGTCACATGTTTGTGCCACTAAGCCTCGACTGGCCCCTTAGATATAACCTAAAAACAATGCGTCCATCGTGGCACAGTGGTACAGTGCCTGACTGTGATCAGAATTGCTTATGGGTACAATTCCCATTCAGCGAAAGAAGCAAAATTGAACTGTTTTTTTATTTCTCCAATCTATTAAGCAAAGCGCAGCGTTGTAGTTCGCCAACGTTGTAGCTTGCAACGCAATATCTCATTTTGAGGCACACAGTGAATAACGGAGTGTCTTAACACTAAGTTCTCTATAACAAAGGTAGTGCGAGATAAAGTGTGAAGCGGAAAAAACAGACAAAACATTAGTAACACACAGTATTTTATTTTATATGCCTTGCCTGGTTAGATGACACTGTTTAGTGTCTGAGCCGTAAATTAGAGGATAATTAGAGATCGGAACAGCTTCTCATTATGTTAACTTTGCTTATCCCGATTGATAGGACACACTTTAAAGCTTAAATAATTCAATAAAGTTCAAAAATATTGAACTTCAACATTTAATTTTTTAACTTAAGAGCTCCCTTTTTTATTTAAATGAATATTAAAAGTATTCAATACTTTCATTCTTACAAAACGATGAGTATGCAATTGAAATATATTTGAAGTTTAATGGAATGAATTTGAAACTCAAGGAATTGAATTGCATTGCCGAAAGTAAATAATTAGGATTACAAAATCTGTAATATATTTCGTTTATTAAAATATGTTTTTAAAATTGTTTAGCAAAAAAATACCATAAATTTAATTAATTAAATTTATGCTATTTTTTAAATTTGTTTAACAAAAAATAGCAATTAACAAGTAAGAAATGGTAAAAATAGCCGTCTTCTCACTTATTTATCACAAATGAATCCTTTTTCATTTAGAAAGAAAAGAAAATAATAATAAAAAAACCATGTATTTAAATTTTGCACTGAATCTTCATACATCTATGTGTTTCATTGGGCAAATAGCCACATCGAGACCATCTATTTAAATTCTATGAATATTCAAATTTATTTCCTACAGCGGCTGCCTGGGAGATAAGAGCGGGCATTAAATCACCTCTTCTTAGTACCTAAAGGAAATCAAAGCGGATCATTTGTACTGTGAAAGTGCGATTTTTAAATTTTTTAGTAAAAATTAAAAGCAATTGAAAATGGTGATTTTGGTTTTAAATCTTACTTTAGAGGAATCTATAGGAATAGAAATATTGGAGTGCCTGTTTGTAACATTAAAATAATTTATTACGAAATGCAAAGCCTAATTTTTGAAACAGCTACATAGATTTTGACGACATCGAGAAGTATAAAATTTGGTATTATATTAAGTTATATGTAGAAGAATTGCAGAAAACCTATATTAGTATTCTTTACTGCTAGTTGCATAGTATTATTCATTTAGGAAGAAAACATCATGATCATAGTGTTTATGCATACTAAAATAAATGTGAAAATCGATCTGTCTGCTTGTTATGCATACCGGCTAATCTGCCTGTCAGATTATGATGGAATTCTGAATAAAAATTACTGATGTCGCAAGGTCAATATTGGCCTAGCTATTTTTTTAAAACTAACACTTATGGGGCTGAAATAGGGGATAAAAATTGTAATTCACGCTGGCAAAGCCTCGAGCCGGTTGCTAGTAACAAATATACTTTTTTTTAGTTTTACGCTGCATCCCGCTCACAGCAGGGTAGACAAAGAAACCCTATTGTTATACCGTGTACCTGTGCGTTACCCACTTTCGTGTTAAGTGGCGGAACTTAATGCCGCGCTTTGCCACGATACCAGAACGAAGAAAATTACTCGAGTGGAAATCGAACTCATAACCAGTCGCGTTCACAATCACACTTTGTACCCCTGCGCGACGAGTGGCCTCAAAAAAATAACTTTTTCGAAATAACAAAAAAAGGATAAGTCATAAGACACATACAATTTACATAAAGCTTAAACGAAGGTACTCGGTCATAATATATTCTGGCTGAGGTCCAAACAACGGCCGGAGCTGAATAATTCCCCACATCAATCTATCAGCTAACACTGCCAAAGAAGTTTACTACACGATAATTTATTTTTCTATTGCCGATAAGAATGACGCCAAGTTCAAGGGCGTTTTGGAACGATTGGTATATCTGTATGTAATGTTTTTGGAAGGCTTTTTTGATATATTTTTTTTATTGACACTAATAAAAATAACAAAAATATTTAGAAATGATTACTTTGATCAATTAATGATTAGTTATGATTATTATAAATAGTAATTATTGGCAAATGAAGATTCAGAAGTAAGAAATCTTTGGGTAGTAGAAATCTGTAAAACTTGTAGTTCTTAAAACAAAAAAAAAATTATAATTTGTTCTCAGCTCTTTCATGTGTACTATGAACTATACGTCGTCGTACATATTAACGAAATAATTAGTATGCAAATTCAAAGAGCAGAACATACCAAAACTTCCGGTCTATTTATATTTTATTTTATACTTTCAAAACATTTTTTTTATGATATTTATTAAAATTATTTTAAATCCACAATAATTAAGTTTATTCAAGCAATTTAACTTCAAAATCAGAAGCAAACTTTCTAAAATTTTTCTCTTAAAAAATTAAATACAACATTTAAATCTACAGCTAACGCGGTAGTTAATAGGGAATATTAATGATTTGATTTCAAAAAAATTCCAACAGATGAACAAATTTAGTGGATGATGGATCGGTTTACATAATCCCATAAACGAGGAGGCTTTACGGGGCCCAAAAAAATCTGATATTACCCGCAATATTGTAATATTGCAAATTTTTACCATAGTCATAAGCGTAAATCTTAGCGAAAATGTTTAGTAATTTTACCTATATTTTTTTTTCAGCTGCACGCTATTTACCGCTAAGTAACGTAGTAAGAGAAAACTTAGTACCAAGGCACTCCGGTGTCCATTTTCCACCAAATTCGGAGGCATTGTGTGTTAAGTGGCAGAACTTAACGCCGCGCTTCGGCTCGACACCACAGCGAAGAAAATGGAAATATTAAATATTTCCACTCTTCGAGTGGGAATCGTACCCACAACCAGCCGCTTTTACAGTCACACTCTGTGCCTCTGTGCCACGACTGGCCCAACGTATTTACTTTATAATATTTATTTCTTTATGTTACTTTTCAAGTTTCTTTTAATTTTGTAAGAAATACAAAGAAAACCTACATTCATTTCGTTCCACTTGGATGAGTTATAATAATTAAATAATATTCTATTCACCGCTCTGATACCTAAGGCAAAATGCGGTGCTAAATTCTACCACTTAACTTGCAAGGTCTCAATTAAAGGTGGAAAGTGGAGAACTGAGTGTCTTAATACTGGTTTCTTTCCCTCTTTCTTTCTCTCTCTCTCTCTGCACCTTAATTAAAATATTTAAATATGGTTGGGTATCGTACCCACAACTTTCAAATACATATCTTGTGCCACTACGACGCCTAATTATATAATTTAAAGTAATAATATTTCAAATATACACATCTTAAACAATATTTTTAATTTAAAAGTAATAACTTTGAACTAAAAGCGTTCTACAAGTTATACATATATCTGTTTCCCCGAAGCTTTTAAGCAAGCTATATGAGCTCTTATCTCAAAGTAATGAACGCAACATAATATGCCCTAGATAGTATAATATTTCAGTATATTATATTAGTTATAATTACTAATATTATAATATAATAAAAAAATCTATAAAATTAGTTGATTTTCTAACCATAGCAACATTATTTATTTAATACGTATACGACTAAAAAATAAAAACTCGTAGCTGTATACAATATTTTTCGATACTAAGAAATGTAAATGAGAATGTGAAAATTTGTCTGTCTATTACGCTCTTACGGCTAATCTACTAGTCCGATTTAGATGAAATTCAGAATGAAAATAGTTGAAGATCCAGAGTCAAACATAAAGTACTTTTTTTCAAAAAATCAACCCCAATAGGTTTGAAATAAATATGAAAAATGGCTTGACCTAAACCGCTTGACCACTTGCAATAAATTTTGGAATATATATAGGTTCCAAGGTCCAACGTTAAGCATAGGCTACTTTATTTATCAAAAATCCACCCTCAAGGGTTGCAATATAACGAAACAGTGGTGTAGTTCATGCGGCAAAGCCGCGAGCGGACTGCTAGTACTATTATATAACAAGCTGTATGTTTGAGTAACTCATTTCACTCATTGTTCTAAAAAGTAGGCTTTACGGGCGTTTGTTTTTTAGTCAAGTCACTGAAGCGAGAGATGTATTCAGAAATTTACATTTCTAAAGCGTAGTGTTAGACAATCCTGGCTCGAGAACAAGGCCAACATAATCACAACTTTCATACTTAGTAGGAAAATTTTCAAGTTTAGCTGGCTTAAGTCATAGAAATGGTTACTTAAGGAACAGTTTGTATATATTTTTTAACTAATATTACTTATTATGGAAGCAATTCTAACAAAATATAAATTATGTAACAAATAAGATATATATATCTGTTTTTGGTGGAAAGTAGAGAACAGAGCGTCTTGATATAAGCTTCTCTCTGCCAAATCTCTCTGAAATCGCTCTATGAGAAAGTATAAGAGAACTTGAAGGGTAGGGTAATAAAAATCTACCAATGCAACTGTTATTTTATTTTTTTAGCTTCACGCTGTATCCCGCACACAGCAGGGTAGGCAGAGGGAACGTAGTGTTAAGACACTCCGTTCCCCACTTTCTGCCGAATTCGTAGGCGTTGCGTGTTAAGTGGCGGAACTTAACGCCGCGCTTTACCTCGGCACCAGAGCGACGAAAATGGAAATATTTAATATTTCCACTCCACGAGTGGGAATCGAACCCACAACCAGTCGTTTACAGTCACACGCTTGTGCCACTGGGCCACTAGGTTCTAATTTAACTCTTAAAACTCTATATTTATACAACAGATGTATGCAATCTGGTTTAATAAAACACAGCTTTGGGTAGCTCTGTAACTCATTTTTTTAAATAAGATGTCTTCCCGCATAGCCAGACAGAAATTAATTAAAGACATTCATAGTTGTATGGCGAAACTTAAAACTTGAATCGAATCTACAACCAAATTACAATGAACATATATAATACTAGCGACCCGCTCACGGCTTCACCGCGTGGCTCTTTCGGTATATTGCAACCCTCGGTCATCGATTTTTGAAAAATAAAGTAGCCTATGTTTAACCTTGGATTATCAACTATATATATGCCAAAATTCATTACAATCGGTCTAGCGGTGTAGATTTTTCATATAAACTTTCATCCCCTATTTCAACCCTTTAGAGGTTGATTTTTGAAAAACTAAGTAGCCTATGTTAGACCCAGTCATTATTACTACTTTCATTCTAAATTTCATCCAAATCGGACCAGTAGATTAGCCGTGAAAGCGTGACAGACAAACACACAGACATTCGCATTTATAATATAGGTATGGAGTATGGATTACTATTACTTGAAAATATACAAAAGCATTTATTACATTCAACCTAAAATGGTCTACAAAGTATTATTTTAAGCTTACTGCTTCATGCATACTTCAGTGTCTCGTGATAAAATTCCTTAATATTCGCCACCTATCTCAGTAAAATGAGGTTTATAGTACTCTATTGGCCAAAGTCTTAGAAATTCATTTTTATTACAAACAATAAACAAAAGTAGTTGTTTGTTTTGCACGCATTTATTACTTTAGAGATTTTCTTAGTTAAAATTTATGTTAAAACATAAACTTTAACTTAAAGTTTATGTAAAAATATAGTTTTTTTTTTATATTTAAATGAAATATGTGTTTTTTGCTTGACGTTTTTTTGTGAAGCAGTAAGAACAGAGAAACCCTAGAGTCAAGTCACTCCGTTCTTAACTTCTCATTTTTTTTATTTTAGACAAGTCAAGAAATATAGTATAGCTGCAAAAAAACAAGAAAAACAATAAACAACATACACTTTGATGTTAACAAATGTTTATAGTTTCACCAACTTTTTCGAGATATTAAATGTTTCATGGTATTAGATATTTAATGACAGAACATTAAAACTAAAATACTTTAACTTAGTCAATCTCAGAGTGTGAATCGAACTTAAAACCATCGTGTCTCGCGTTTCAATAATCCGTAAATCTATGTATACCTACAGTTAATGTCTTTTTCAATTTTCCTAAGTGTGGAATAACACTTTAAAAATGTTAAAAGTATTTAACAAATAGCATTCTCTCTTGCCAAACGATTGTTCGTAGAATAATCTTTGGGTAGCAGAAATTTGTAAAAATCTCCCTACAGAGATGCTAACAACAAAAATAAGTTGTAATAAAGCGTATAAGAATTTCGACGCAGCGGATAGTAGAACGCATGGCTCAGTGGTGAGAGCGCCTGAACGGTATTCAGGAGGCGCGGGTTCGAATCCCGCTGCGTTCAAATTTTTATACGTTTTCTAAATATCTTAAATCTATGTATATAATTATCTGCAAAAAGTACTAACCTCCTTTGAGTTCCTCCAGGCACAGGAGTGGCAGCTAGCCTCGCCTGACGTTTCAACAGCTGTACCGTCAACGCGAAGGACACCACCATCATGAACATTGGAATGTAGAAGGCGACTAATGACCCGAATATCCAGAACAACCTGTTGTTTATCACGCAGAGATCCGGCGTAGGCATTATGTTCGTTCTGTTGATAAGACCTGTTGTACAAAAAAAAATATAATTAGTAAGGCGACTCTGTAAAGCGACTGGTCGTGGGTTCGATTCCCACCCGGGGAGTGGAAATATTTAATATTTCCATTTTCTTCGCTCTGGTGTCCAAGGCAAACCGCGGCGTTAAGTCCCGCCACTTAACACGCAATGCCTCCAAAATTCGTCGGAAAGTGGGGAACGGAGTGTCTTAACACTAGGTTCCCTCTGCCTATCTTGCTTTGTGCCCTGCGGGATACAGCGTGAAGCTAAAAAAAAAGTATTTTTTTTAAGATTTAGTGAAATTATACTTTTCTCTTTCCGCTATCCGCTTTCTGCTCGAAATCAAGATGTTGCGTGTTACGTGGTAGAACTCAATGCGCCTTGTTGTGTTACGCCAGGAGAGCGTAGAAATGAAAATATTTTAATAAACTTTATTCCACTGAGTGGAAATCGAACCTATAACCAATCTCGTTTGCAGTGAGACGCTGTTCCATTCCAGCACGATAAATTGGATTAATTGCATACATTGAATTAGTGAAATGCGGCTTTCCTATAATGTATTTCGGGACACCAAAATAGTAAATAAACGATTAACCGTTTTAAAATAGTTACTTTAAAGCCTTTTTGAACATATTTGTTTAAAATTTAAAATTTAGAATTTCTCTAAAATATAATCTCACAATGCCAAACTACATTACAATTGGCAATTTTGGTATATCCATAAAAAAAAGTAACTTTAAAGTAATCTGAGTCTGTAAGAGAGTGTCTAGACTCTCTTTTTCTCTTGGCTTCAGAAATCGAGTCATCGCATATTAAATTACGAAACTTAACTCCACACTTCGTTTTGCAATGGCTGGGAAGTGTAAATAATTGTAATAATATTAATTTCGCTGCACCGGATTAAAACCTACGACCAACCACGATGACAGCCACTCTGTTCCACAGCACTACAGTAGCTAACATACATGTGAGAACAGAATAAAATTTTTCATATTTAAAATAATTTCATTCCTTTGAAGCATATTTAACCGTACACGGAAATACCACTGAAGCTTAAAATTTTATTAACATTAAGCTTTTGCTAAAGTAGTATCTATGTCCATTATATTAAACATTAGAATCCTTTACTGACTTTTGAGGTTTTCAGTAAAGATTTTTCATATATTTCAATACTAGAGAATATTCTTTGCATTTTCGTTGCTACGTTGCAAATTTACAACGTACTGCTATACCGAAATAAGTAAGCCTTTCTTGGAAGGCGGTCCTTGACCTTTTCACGTTTCTAAAATACTAAAATATGCTTATATTAAATTTTTATTGGTTCAAACTTAACGAGATGAAAGTTTCATCCTCTTTTAGGAATATTTGTATCATTTTATGTGACTGCGAACTGGTTACTTACGGGCTTCAATACATGAATATATTAAGCAGTTGATAAGTGTCTACATGATGTATATGATGATGGAGGCCAGTCGTGGCGTAATGGCACAAACGTGTGACTGAACCAGTAAACGACTGGTTGTGGGTTCGAATTCCACTCCAAGAGTGGAAATGTTTAATATTTCCATTTTCTTTGCTCTGGTGTCGAGGTAAAGCGCAACGTTAAGTTCCGCCACTTAACACTCAATTCCTTAAAAATTCGGTGGAAAGTCTAGAACGGTCTTAACGCTAGGCTATAAAAAATATGCTTTTGTCACAAATATTGATTCAACGTGTTTAATACGCTTTTCTAAAAATATATATTATACTTCCAAAAAAATCATTTCAGTCCTATATTAAAAGTAGTTTTAGGTACGAAGAGCAAAGCTTAAATGCGTCTTTCATTTTAAAAATATTCTTAAAATGTAGCCTCAATTTTTTATCTGTCTGACGAAATAATGAAATTCTCTAAGATTAATGTCTGCAAGAAGTGTTATTTCTTTCAATTTTATTACTATATATAGGTATACTTTATGAAATGTCACCCTTTTATAAGTGTTAGAATTTTACGTTAAATCCTTGTATTTCTTTTTTTTTAGCTTCACGCTGTATCCCGCACACAGCAGGGTAGGCAAAGGGAACCTAGTGCTAAAACACTCCGTTCTCCACTTTCCGCCGAATTAAGAGGCTTGCGTGTTAAGGTGGCGGGACTTAACGCCGCGCTTTAGAAATCGACACCAGAGCGAAGAAAATGGAAATATAATTTCCACTCCTCGAGTGGTAATCGAACCCACAACCAGTCGTTTACAGTCACACGCTTGTGCCACTGGGCCACGACTAGCCATCGTTGATCGAGTTGATCGTTATATTTCAAAGGAATTTATATATTTTTACGTTTTAGTAATATCTATTTCGGGTGGAAAGTGGAGAATGTCTTGACACGTGAACGTCTTTAGTATGCTATGTGGGAAAAGGGTGAAGGTGTTTTTTTTTATTTTAACAATATCTGTGTGGTTTAAAGAGAGTAATAATAGTTCGTAATGATGACATGTATAACTTTTAAAATGAAATTTCATTCTTTTGTTCTTTTATTGATTGTTCTACATTTCTAAAAACGTCGAAATACCTAAAAAATAAATATTTTTCTACCCTAAAAAAATAAATTGTAAAATTTATAAGATTCGTTTTATTTGACGGTTAACTAAACAAATCTATATATTTTTTAATTTAAAACAACAAGTGAAATCTAAAAAAAATACTACAGACTTTATGACTATGGCAGAAGTTGTTTAATTTCATCATGACACGTTGTTCTTCCCTCTGCGCTCAAAATTGAGACAGTGCTGTACTGTATTGATTGGCAGAACACAACTCCTTGTTGTAGCAGAGTATAACGACAAAAAGTAGCTTCACGTTTTTCCCACACAACAGGATAGTCGAAGAGAATGTAATATTAAGCTATTCCATTCTTCAATTTCCTCCTAAAACTGAAACATTGCTGAGTGACAGAACTCAACGCCGTGCTTTCCTTTCCAGGGCGAAGAAAAAAACTAATTTAAATATGATCGTTACTATGGATGTACATCGAACCCATAACCAACCACAGTAACAGTCAAACGTTATCCCACTGCGCCACGACGGCTATCAATAAATTAGTATTCAGCTATTTAGTTTAAATGAATAGATATTCTAAACCCCAACCCTTTCAGGTTTAACCGCAAGAGTGATGAAACGGAAGGTAAGACTATAGAATCCTTTTAAGAGAATGTTCCCTCTGCATTGTGATTTATGATTTCATTGACCCAAAGTTATACATAGCGTTCTTTGATATATGAAGATTTGGGTAAGGTCTTTTGTCCGACTGTTTGTTGGATCCTCTTGTCTTCCTTACTATTAGTGGTAGATATGGTTGTTTGAAAATAAATTTATTTTTGATTCATGTTTATGTAAATTTTGTGTTTATTTTTAAATAATGGATTATTTTGGGCCAATGTATAGTAGTTAAAAGGAATGATTATGGGTTCGATTTCCATTCAGGAATACGATATAAATATTTCCCCTTGTAGGAATTTGAATTATTTTAATGTTTGCTTTAGTAACTAAGACAAAAGACAAGCTTGAGTTTTGTTATATTTGTACAACTATCTATTGAGATAGTGTTTTGATTCCGGACAGAAACCGGAAAGCCTATGCAGTTTAAAAATGAAGTAATTTCTAGAAACTCTAGCACTCTTGCTTAAAATACTTTTAAAAAGTATCTTAAGTTAGCATCAATAATAAACATAATCGACTGGGCTGGCGAAGCACTGTGGACGCCCTCTGCCACATCTAGGGGACATAGGACCCAATGTCAAGTAAGTCATACTTTTATTGTTAATGCATTTCTACATATCATGTAATTAAATTTATATAAGTTTCCTTTACTAAACGGGGCCAGTCGTGGTGCAGTGGTAGAGACGTGTAACTTCAAACAACTGGTTGTGGGTTCGATTCTCACTCGATAAGTGGAAATATTTAATATTTTCATTTTCTTCGCTCTGGTACCGAGGCAAAGCGCGGCGTTAAGTAACGCCACTTGACACGCAATGCCTCCAAAAATTCGGCGGAAAGTGGGGAACGACGTGTCTTAACACTAGGTTCCCTCTGCCTACCCTGCTGTGCGCGGAATACAGCGTGAAGCTAAAGCAAAAACAAAAACAAACTTTACTAAATTGACAAAAAATATAAGGCTAAGGCTACAAGCACTCATTAAGGCTCGGAATACCTCTTGAATGTGAATAAGACAGTTAGAGATATGTACTTCTATATACCAATAAAAACGGAGTTTGTTAGTACAATTTCCTCCACCTGAGTACGTGAGTAACTTTAGTAATAACTCACGTATAATATTTAGTTAGGGAAAAAAGATACCTAAAGTATTCTAGATATTTTAAAACTATTTATAAGTTACTTGTCCTCTTAAAAATTAATCTTAAAAATAACTTGTGGCAGTCATGGTGTAGTGGCACGGTTACTGACTTCAATGTCATAGGTTCGATTCCCAGTTGGGGAGAACTTTTTTTTAATTTTATTTAAATTGAATTTTATTTAAATTGTTTTAATATTCTTTACATTATTTTTATTTCACCCTTCTTATGATAACACAAAGCGCGGTGCTAAGCTCCGCCTATAATTGGGCAATGTCTCGTACTCAATTGAAAAGTTGTGAATAGGGTGTCTTCTTTCTGTCTACCTTATTATACCGAGTCATTAAAGTCCACGCAAACGAAGTTACGGGCCGACACTAGTATTTAATATTTGTCAATCAGGGACAATATGTAGCGTTCGATTATGCCGATATGATTCTTTTTACTCGATTTTTCTAATTTTTTAAATTTTTGACACATTTAGGAAAAAAACTAGGAAGACGTATAAAACATATAATGTAGCAGAAGTCAAAGCGCCTCTTGAAAGCCGACCAAGTGCTCTGACCACTAAGCCATACTTTTATCTACTTATTTCAAAATTCTTATACGCTTATTACATTTTTTTTTGAGTACAGGAGGCAAACGAGCAGAAGAACCACCTGATGGTAAGTGGTTACCTTCGCCCATAGACATCCACAACATTATAGGGGTTGAGGATGCGTTGCCGACCTTGAGGGTTAGGGAGGGAAGGAGGAAGATAGGATGGGAATGGTGGGAATAGGGAGTTTTGTTATTAGTATCTCTGTAGAGAGATTTTACCTAACTTTTGCTACTCATTGATTATTTCTAAAAACAATCGTTTAGCAAGAGATAATTTATTAAACATTTTTAACGTTTTTAAATTTAGATTTACTCATTTAGCTGGCCAAGAGACAAGGGTCCGAAACCCACTACGTTAATTTTTTATACGTTTTCTAAAAAGGTATTTTAGTTGTTTATAACTAGTTTTAACTTAATTTAATTAATATAATGTCGTATTTACATTAATTATCAACTATACGTATATCATGTCTATGTTGAATTAGGACTTCAACAGTATTTCTATCACGTCTGTATCATTACTATATCAAGGCCTACCTTGACAACGATTAAGGTTGTTTCTAAGTAACTTAGTACGTTATATTTACTAGAACGACAGGAAAGTATATAGTTATTATATATATTTATATATTTTTTTTATATTTTAATGACCATGGTATAGTGAGACAGTTTCACTGTAAATAAGATGGTATTGTGAGAATGACTATATTAAAATTATTTTTATTTCTTTTTTATGGTATCCCCGGATTATTTCCGTGGGGGGACGGGTTAAGAATACAATTCCCCCCGCCGCTGGGTAGCGTCCCGTAAAAGGCGGGTAACCCAGTAGCTTGGTGGTAGGAGATTCGTTCTCCGACTGGCTCGCGACCACTATCATGTCAAAGACGAACCGCCAAACATCTGATGATGTGTTCCGGTTTGATGGCATGTAAGCCAGCTCTCCCTATTCCCACCATTCCCATCCTTCCTCCCTCCTTCTGTCTTGCATCCCCGAGGCGGGCAACGCATTCATAACACTAAAGTTATGGATGTCTATGGGCGAAGGTAACCACTTAACACCGGATAGGCCTTCTGCTCGTTTGCCTCCTTTATTAAATAAAAAAAAACACACACACACACAAACTGCGGTGTTAAGCTCCACCACTCTACTCGACATTAGTCTAGAATTTCAACAGCAAGGGAAAATTGAAATGCACAAGGATCTCCCTGTCATGTTCATGCAATTCAGGATAAAGCTTGAAGCTAAAAAATGTCTTAGAATAGATATATAAATATTTTAGAAAATACATCTTTTGATTTGCCCTCATGCCATACATTATGCGATGTACGAAGAGATCATACTTTGGTATCAATTTATTGTCCATACCTAACCGAATACATTTACAATTTACTGAACTTTGTCTGTTGAGCGCCAAACTCAACGCCTTGCTTTGTCTTGTCAAAAGAGTGGAGACCGGAATATAATATAAATGTAATCATCATTCCCAATGAGAATCAAACCTAAAACCACTACACATAAAATCGTAACGTCATGCTACACCATAATTTCCCTTTAAAAATATCTTAAAGAAATAACTAATATAAAGGATTTTAAGTTAAAATACCGTTTTTTTATAGAATTAAAAAACTTTATCCACATATAAAACTTGAGAAATTACAACAAATTTTCTCATCAAATTTTATATCTTTTTATATTAATATTTGCAAATATTTTTGTATTAAATTATTTAAGAGCAAACTCACTTAAGTTTTTACAACCTAAAGTCCCTGACCAAAATAAATAAATATGTCTGGATAAAAATTACTATACTTCAGGGATTATTTCTACGCTACAAGTATTTAGTGAAACTACAAGATAACGCTTTGTTCTGTTATAAAAATAATCACTTTCTTAGATAATAGAGAGAACCAAGTGTTTTCCATATTTGAAAGTAACAAAGTTTATACATATACAAATTAAATATATAAAAAGAATTATGTTTAAGTATTAAAATTATTTTTACGTTTTTACTATAAATAAAATAATTATTCTTTCAAACATATTTTTATACCTTCACCCTTTTTTCCGCACAGCAGAGTAGTCTAAGTACGTGTTAAGACACTTCGTTATCCACTTTCCGCGCGAAATCGAGACACTGCGTATTAAGTAATATACTGCGTGCTTTGTCTTATAATAAGGGAGGAATCAAAATTAAATTGTTTTTTTATATATATATTTTTAGTTTCACGCTGTATTCCGCAAACACAGCAGGGTAGGCAGAGGGAACCTAGTGTTAAAACACTCCGTTTTAAGTATCTGCTTTATATTTTTTATATAATTTCGCAAAAATCCTAAATAGTTGATAACAATTGTGGCCGAAGAGCATAAAGACCTGTAGCTTCCAATCAACAATAACAATAAGGTCCTTCCCTTATATAGTTACATAGTTAACTAATCTCAGTTTAACAGACCGGCTTGGTCGAAATACACATATCGATATAATTGTTCATGTATAATTATTATCACGTAATGGATCTCTATCGTGACGTAAATGAGACCATCTTGTTACACTAGGATCATTTATCCTATATGTGAAGTGGCAGTAAGCACGATAGTTGGGGATTCGATCCTTACTTAGGAGGTATTAAAGTTGTTTTGATTTTCTCGGTTTGGTAAGACAAAGAACGGCGTTGTGTTCCGTCATTCTGGGCGTTCGCAATATTTTCTAAGAAAATGCAAACAGAATTTTTTTTTTTAGCTTCGCGCTGTAGCCCGCTGTAGCACACAGCAGGGTAGGCAGAGAGAACCTAGTGTTAAGACATTCTCCGCTTTCCGCCGAATTTGGAGGCATTGCGTGTTAAGTGGCGGAACTTAATGCCGCGCTTTGCCTCGACATCAGGGCGAAGGAAATAGAAATATTAAATATTTTTCCACTCGAGTGGGAATCGAACCCGCAACCAGTTTGCTTTACAGTTTGTGCCACTGCGCCACGACTGGCCCCACAAATTTAATGTTTAACAGAATATTAAACACTAAGCACCCTCTGTCTACACTGCTATAGGCTAAATAGGTATGAAACTTATAAAAAACAAATATTTGCAGCGGTATTTTCCACATAAGACATAACGCAGCGCTAAGTTCCACCATATAACATGCAATGTCTCGAATTTGGTCGGAAAGTGGAGATCAGAATGTCTAGACACTGAATCTCTCTGCCTCCAATGCTATGCAATAAAAAGCTGAAAAAACAAATACTCATAACAATACCTTCTACACGTTACATCGACAGCACAACACCTGCGACTTTCTTCGTATCTTATTAAGAAAATGGATGAGAAGATCTGCACTTTCGCCAAGTAATATAACTTACTTTTATAGTCAAAAGAAATTACTTATTTTAGGAATATGTAATATGCATGATATAGCATATATAAGATGTGCCAAAATATAATCTCGCGTACTTCAAAAAAGAGGTAAGTTATAAGAAATTGTATTTGTGTAAATTTATTTAGGTATATTTTTTACACATATTGCGCAGTGTGACAGTGTATAGCTGTAAATGAGGTGGTTATGAGTTCCATTCAACTCAAAGAAATTTAAATTATGAACGAGTACACTTCCAAGCTCTTTTAGACCAAAGCTTGGCGTCGAAAAAAAAAATTTTTTTTTTTTTCTTGGCGTCGAGATCCGCCAGCTCAAGACAATAGTTCTCAATTTTGTGCTAAAAGTGAATGGAGAGCTTTAGCTCTATACTTTCTCTACCTACCAGGAGAAAAGCGAAAAGCTGTATTTCAATGCTTAAACAGAACTTAGACTACAACTGATTTTAAAGATTATTGTATACCAGTATTTTATGAGATAAGGAAAATGCACACGCAATGCAGATATGTTGGTAAAAGGGGGAAAAGTTCACGCCCAGAAGTTAAGTGCAGCTTCTAGTAAATATTAATATAAATTAAAAAACATATTAATACAAATTATTTTTTTAATTTGGATCCATTTATAAAAGGCACAAGTTATAAATTACGAAATTAAATTTCCAGACACTCTCATAACCAAAATCTTAGTAAGTTATGAAAATAACTGAGTAACCGAATTAATCAAAGTTTCAAAATCCATTTCACCAAAAACAAGGAAATGATTTCCTTAACAACCGCTTAATTGGGGTGCTGGGGTTGAAAACATCTTTCAACATAATTTGACCATGATTGATTAACGATTTAATAATCACAGCGATTGCTTTACCCTCAATTAAATTGATTCCACTTGATTTGGATGGATCTTTTTAATGTAAATTATCATTAATTTCTATCTTCTATATATAAAAGATGTATAAATATCTGTTTTTGTTTAGTAAGTGAAAAAAAAAAACATTAAATGACATTGTGGCCAGTAGTGGCTCAGTGGCACAAGCGTGTGACTGTAAACGACTGGTTGTGGGTTCGATTCCCATCGAGGAGTGGAAATATTTAATATTTCCATTTTCTTCGCTCTGGTGCCGAGGTAAAGCGCGGCGTTAAGTTCGGCCACTTAACACGCAATGCCTCCGAATTCGGCGGAAGGTGGGGAACGGAGTGTCTTAACACTAGGTTCCCTCTGCCTACCCTGATGTGTGCGGGATACAGCGTGAAGCTAAAAAAAAAATGACATGTCATATCATTAGGTAAAATATGCCATGTCACGCCCAATAAAAACTTAGATGGGTGTAAAATTAAGCATTGGATGACCTATTTTGATTTTCGCTCTATAATTTAATCAAGGAGTAGTCGTAGCGCAGATGCATAAAGTGTGACTGTAAAGCGACTGGTTGTGGTTTTGATACACGCTGTATCCCGCACATAGCAGGTTAGTGGGAACCTAGTGTTAAGGAACTCCGTTTCCCATTTTCTGCCGAATTCTGGAGGCATTGCGTGTTAGGGGGGGACTTAACGCCACGCTTTGCTTTGCTATCAGAGCGAAGAAAAAAGAATTATTACATATCACTCCCACTCCTCGAGTGGTAATCGAACCTAACAGTCGTGTTTACAGTCAGTACAGGCACGACTGGCCTCTATTTATCAAATGTAGTCGAATATATATGAGCATATCATTCAACTAAGATTTTTAAAGTACATCTCCTATTATTATACAATGTACTTACGAGTACACTAAAATATTATTATTTCGCTACAGAACTTTTATCGATGACAAAAAAATTCCAAACACACATTAAAGTGATGTATGGGAGCTGTCATAGGGAATACATGTCGAAACTTTTTTTAATATAATGTAATACATTTTTTGAAGTATAATCATGTTTTATTGCAACTTTTATTGTGTATTGTTGCCAAATCGTGGTGTTCGTGGGTTCGATTTTTACTGAAGGAAAAGTATATATAGGTATTATTTTTAAATTACGCCTTATCCCACGTAGTCATCAGAAGGAACATAAAGTTAGGTCACTCCTTTTACCACTGTCCGAATTTGTGACATTACATTTCGTGTTAAGTAGTGGATCTCAACGCCGGGCACTGGCTTTGTACACCGATTGACATTTGAATTTCACAACCAATTATGATTACAGCAAAGTCAAACATAGTCTCATGTTTTGTCATGTCATGTCATGCCCCCCCAAAGGGTTAAAATAAGGAAGATAAGCTTATGTGAAAATTCTAAACTGCCTAGCTAAAACGAGCTTAACTTCGTAGATATGTCAAAATACTTTTTTTAATAGTATAATGATAGATATTTTTTAGATTCACGCTGTATCCCGCACACAGCAGGGTAGGGGGAACCTCGTGTTAAAACACTCCGTTCCCCACTTTCCGTCGAATTCGGAGGCACTGCGTGTTAAGTGGCGAAACTTAAAACCGTGCTTTGCCTCTGATACCAGAGCGAAGGAAATGGAAATATTACATATTTCCACTCCTCGTGTGGGAATCGAACCCCCAACCAGCCATTTACACGTTCGTGCCACTGCGCCACGACTGGCGACAATATATAGATATTTTCTTAAATATCCACTCATACAAATAGGTATAAAATACGTACGTAAGTAAATATCCACCTACAAAATTAATACGTAGACCGAGAACCATAACAGGCCATATAAAAGCTACTATACCTAACATTTTTATTACAAGAAAGATTACAACAACGCTTTCTGTACTACAAAAGTCTTAACAACTTGTTTGTATCTAGATATTATCTAACAATAACTTAAGCAATGCTATAAATAAACTTAGTAACTTTGAGTGTCAGTCAACAGGCAGTTACTACTCTGTGCGAAGACGGTGAAGTGAAAACAGATGAAAGAGGAAGTTTATGCCCAACAGTCAGTGCTTCTAACAATTAAAAGCTAATTTTAGATATTAATTAATATGATTTGCTTGTAAGTATTGTTTTTAAGTATTTTTTTAAACAAATTTTATAAAAATAAAGTCTGGCGTTGAATTTGGCCACTTAATACGCAGAATTCAGCGGAAAATGGGGAACGGAGTGTCCTAACACTAGTTTCCTTTGCCTACCCTGATGTGCGGGATGAGGATGACGGGATACATTGTGAAACTAAAAAACACTTTTATTTCCGAGTCGAACCCACAGCCAGTCGTTATTATAGTTAGACGCTGTCCCACTGCGCCACGATAGCCTTAAAAAATTAATTTAAATATATGTGAAATTTTAAATACTTCAGAATATAAACCTCTTCTGGTTTTCAGAATATTGTTGTAAAATTCCTTTATTTTCTATTTGTTCTATTCGTTTTCTTTTATTGTATTACAACTTCGCTTGGGGCGTATAATACGTTGATTCTCAAACTGTAACGTCATTGTAGTGCAGTTGGGGCACTGGGCACTGCGCAATGTGCCATTCTCTAGCTCTTATATATACTTTATACATGTATATATTTTTAAAAATTAGATGTTTTATGACATAATAAACCAAAATTATATGAAAGTGAAGAATAGGGAACATGGAATTGTTTAAAACAAAAATATCTTACAAGATTTTAAAAAACTTATAGTTAAACTGCATGATTTGCCTAATCTTGTTTAGCAGTTAAGCCATAGTTCATAGTTTCAACTTTAAATATATGTAATAGATAATAAGATTAATAACTGCTTAAAACGATTTAAAAATCTTAAATTTACTTTATATATAAATATTAATATATTACAAACTTACAAACTGCAACCCACAGCTTTTTTTAGTGGATTATTACACTTAAAACCGCGTTTTTACGCGTTCACAAATAATTTTGTGAAAAATCACTCTTTCACGTTTTGTATTTTCCAAAAATGCCAAATAACAGCTTCCGTAGAGCGTTATCTGACAGTAAGAGAGTAACGAAAGAATTTTATGTAGGAATAATTCTATAAAGATTAATAATTTATTTAGTTATTTTAAAAAGAAACATCGTGGCAGTACTGCATCTAGCCGAAAACGCCATCGCCCACTCGGGGGAAGCATTATATTCTTATTATTATATTTATATTATTATATTTATATTCTTATATTTATATCCTTATATTTATATTCTTCGTCCGTATTTATTATGACATTGTTCCCCTCTGGTAATAGGACATATTGCGGCGTTGAGTTCCGTCATTAAATAAAAAACTTGAAATGATTTTGGGCCGAAAGTGGATAAAAATATCTTAACTTCTTTCTCTCTCTAACAACTCTGCTTTGAGGGAAAAAGGGTAAACTGTCTGAGTGATTGAGCTTTATTATATTTAATTTGTACCGAATGTAAGTATTTTCCATTCATTTGCTATGCTTTTAGTATATTTTACGAGTTATTACGATTTGTACATTTACAATTTCAATTTAAAGTCCACTTTTCGTTTGAGTGTGGACGTTAATAGCTACTATACAGTATTTTAATAACATATTTCATGCAAAGTGCGTTTTATATGTTAATTATTTAATAATAAATATTTATTTATTTTTTTGTAAATTATATTTTAATAGACGTGCCTACATCTTCGTATGCTGTAACCTTAAGACTTTTTTTATTTGTTTTGCTATTTCTGTTTCTATCTTTCATGGTTTTAACTTCAAAAAATATAGTCCCGTTCTTTTCAATCACCGGGAATTCTCTCCGAATTTCTTATACGCCTATTACAACTTATTTATGTCGTTAGCATCTCTGTAGAGAGATTTTTACAAATTTCTGCTACCCAAACATTATTTTACGACCAATCGTCTGGCAAGAGAGAATGTTATTTATTAAAAACTTTTTAAAATTTTTAAAGTGTTATTCAAACACTTAGGAAATTAAAAAAGACAACGCGGATTTGAATCCCGCTTCGTTCAAAATTTTATACTTTTTCTAAATGTCTTATTCAATTTCCCAAGTATGAGATAACACTTTATAAATGTTAAAAAGGATTACAAGACTATTATACATTGATAAACGGATAGAGAGTGGTTAAATTAAAAATAGACTTTAAAATAAAACTTGTTGTAACCGCAGTAACAATATTCTAGTAGGAACTATAGCAATATTGTAGTAGAAAAGTACATCGTGTTCTAAGTCTTGAAAGTGCACTTCATGAGCATTTAATGAGACGCCCGCGGCGTTATTAAATTTCATAATTATTAAGGCCAAAATTTTAGTGCACGACCTGCTTGCTTCATTTTGAATTTTGCAACGCTACATTAAAAAACTTCTACGGTATTTTGAATATTAAAAGATGAGATGAATATTAAAATATCACGTGTGTAGGAATATTTATGTCCATATGTATATGAGACAAAAATATTTCTAAAAAATACGTCTGTTCAAAAATAAATTTTGATGATCATTTACGACTTGTTTTATGATAGTTATGCAGACGGATGAAAGAATTTGGACAAAAAGTTATAAAAACCAATATTTTTTATAACAATCCATTGAATTATAAAAATAAAATTATGTTACAGAAACGACAGTATATATCACACGTCGTCCACTTTATATGTGACATGCGAATTGATAAGCCCTTTTTTAGCTTCTTTGTTTTCTTGCATAACAGAAAAGGCAAAAGAGGATTCGATGTCAATATTCCTTCATCCGCCAGAACATTGAGTACTGACTGGTAAAACTCAACGTCGTGAGTTATCTTGTTAGCGACTGGTTGTGGTTTTGATACACGCTGTATCCCGCACATAGCAGGTTAGACAGCGGGAACCTAGCGTTAAGACACTCCGTTCGCCATTTTCTGCCGATTTCTGGGGTTCTGCTTGTTAAGGGGCGGAACTTAACACCGCGCTTTGCGTCGCCACCAAAGCAAAGAAAAAGGAAATATTACATATCACTCCCACTCCTCGAGTGGGAATCGAACCTAACAGTCGTAGAGTAGTAGTGGTAGTACAGGCACGACTAGCCTCTATTTATCAAATGTAGGCGAATATATGTGAGCATATCATTCAACTAAGATTTTTAAAGTACATCTCGTATCATTATACAATGTACTTACGAGTACACTAAAATATTATTATTTCGCTACAGAACTTTTATCGATGACAAAAAAATTCCAAACACACATTAAAGTGATGTATGGGAGCTGTCATAGGGAATACATGTCGAAACTTTTTTTAATATAATGTAATACATTTTTTGAAGTATAATCATGTTTTATTGCAACTTTTATTGTGTATTGTTGCCAAATCGTGGTGTTCGTGGGTTCGATTTTCAGTGAAGGAAAAGTATATATATTTTTTTTAATTTACGCCTTATCCCACATAGTCGTCAGACGGAACCTAGAGTTAAGTCACTCCGATTTCCACTGTCCGAACTCAAGACATACTGGAGACACAACGCCGGGTTTTGGCTTTGTACACCGATTGAGATTGGAACCCACAACCAACTATGATTACATCCAGTGGTTGTCCAACTGTGCCACAAGGGCTCTATAAAAGTAATATACATACATAAAATGAAAAACTAAATATTTCTGGCTTTTGTTAGATAAAACAATAAACCTATGAATACAGATTTTGCGGATAATGTAGAATAGTGTCTTAACGATTAGCTTCTGTCTGCCTACGCTATAAAAAAAAATATTATAAACGATACTGTAATGCTCGCTACATATAACATTAGACAATCATTATAGACAAATAATTTATTTTTGTGGTGTCGAGGCAAAGCACGGCGTTGAGTTCCACCACTGAACACGCAATGCCTCCGAATTCGGCGGAAAGTGAGAAACGAAGTGTCTCAACACTAGGTTCCCTCTACCTACCCTGCTGTGTGCAGGATACAGCATAAAGCTAAAAAAAAAATACTTTATGTAGTCTTTTGATAATTCAGCCTACAAATTGAGTTGAATTCCGTAGCGGCCTAAAATCAAAATTCTACTTCTAGTAGCAATTTGGTATTGAATTTAACCAACTAAGATTCTAGTTTACATTAAAATTAAAACAATATTATAAATGTGAATGTCTGTCTGTCTGTCTATCTGTCTGTTACGGCTACTATTAAGAATAATAATTGAAAACCAAAGTCAGATACAGTCTACATGTTTTGTTTCAAAATAACCCCCAAAGGAATAAAATAAGGAAGGTAAGTTTATGTGAAAAATCTAAAACTACTTAGTGTTAAGACACTCCATTCCCCACTTTCCGCCAAAGACGGAGACATTGCGTGTTAAGTGGCGAAACTTAAAACCGTGCTTTGCCTCTGATACGAGAGCGAAGGAAATGGAAATATTACATATTTCCATTCCTCGTGTGGGAATCGAACCCCCAACTAGTCGTTTACACGTTCGTGCCACTGTGCCACGACTGGCCCCAATATATAGATATTTTCTGCATACAAATAGGTATAAAATACTTAAGTAAGTAAATATCCACCTACAAAATTAATACGTAGACCGAGAACCATAACAGGCCATATAAAAGCTACTATAACTAACATTTTTATTACAAGAAAGATTACAACAACGCTTTGTGTACTACAAAAGTCTTAACAACTTGTTTGTATCTAGATATTATCTAACAATAACTTAACCAATGCTATAAATAAACTTAGTAACTTTGAGTGTCAGTCAACAGGCAGTTACTACTTTGAGCGAAGACGGTGAAGTGAAAACAGATGAAAGAGGAAGTTCATGCCCAACAGTCAGAGCTTCTAACAATTAAAAGCTAATTTTAGATATTAATTAGTAATGTTTACTCGTAAGTATTGTTTTTTCTTATTTTTCTATTTAAATTTTATAAAGATAAAGGTTGGTGTTGAGTTTCGCCACTTAATTACGCAGAATTCGGCGGAAAATGGGATCGGTGTATCTTAACATTAAAAAAAGGCATTTGAAAAACGTATAAAAAATTGAACGCAGCGGGGTTCGAACCCACGCCTCCTGAATACCGTTCAGGCGCTCTCACCACTGAGCCATGCGTTCTACTATCCGCTGCGTCGAAATTCTTATACGATTTATTACAACTTATTTTTGTTGTTAGCATCTCTGTAGAGAGATTTTTACAAATTTCTGCTACCCAAAGATTATTCTACGAACAATTATTTGGCAAGAGAGAATGCTATTTATTAAATACTTTTAAACAGCTGAAGGCAGCGGGATTGTAATCCCGCTGCGTTCAAATTTTTATACGTTTTCTGAATGCCTTTTTCAATTTTCTTAAGTGTGGAATAACACTTTAAAAATGTTTAAAAGTATCTTAACACTAGTTTTCCTTTGCCTACCCTGATGTGCACAGGATACATTGTGATGCTAAAAAAACACTTCTCTATTTCCGGGTCGAACCCACAGCCAGTCGTCATTATAGTTAGACGATGTCCCACTGCGCCACGATGGCCTCAAGAATTAATTTAAGTATATGTGAAATTATAAATACTTCAAAATATAAAACTCTACTAGTTTTTAGAATATTGTTGTAAAATTCCTTTATTTTCTATTTGTTCTATTCGTTTTCTTTTATTGTATTACAACTTCGCTTGGGGCGTATAATACGTTGATTCTCAAAATGTAACGTCATTGTAGTGCAGTTGGGGCACTGGGCATTGCGGAAAATGCTACTCTGTAGGTCTTATATATACTTTATACATGTATATATTTTTAAAAATTAGATGTTTTATGACATAATAAACCAAAATTATATGAAAGTGAAGAATAGAGAACATGGAATTGTTTAAAATAAAAAATAAAAAAATTTGAAAAAAACCCACGACGGTTTAATTGTAATTGAAAAAGGATAAAATAACTAGAAATCCCCCGCTTAAAAGAATATATGTAACGAGATGATGGGGACAACTTCGTCGGGGGCACGTAAAATGCTAACTGCAGCGCCCCCTGGTGAGTTGGGGCGATAAAATATATCTAAGAACATATGCCAATTGAACCTGAACCTATCATAAAAACCCGTATCAATATCGGACTTATAGTTTTGGAAATAATTGACATAGTAATTTGCACAAACATACAAACAAACAAACAAACAAACAACCTCTCACCCTAAACACATATACAGTCGCCGTTCCGTCGTGGGTAAAAATATCTTATAAGATTTTAAAAAACTTATAGTTAAACTGCATGATTTGTCTAATCTTGTTTAACAGTTAAGCCATAGTTCATAGTTTCAACTTTAAATATATGTAATAGATAATAAGATTAATAACTGCTTAAAACGATTTAAAAATCTTAAATTTACTTTATATATAAATATTAATATATTACAAACTTACAAACTGCAACCCACAGCTTTTTTTAGTGGATTATTATACTTAAAACCGCGTTTTTACGCGTTCACAAAGGAATTTTGTGAAAATCACTCTTTCACGTTTTGTATTTTCCAAAAATGCCAAATAACAGCTTCCGTAGAGCGTTATCTGACAGTAAGAGAGTAACGAAAGAATTTTATGTAGGAATAATTCTATAAAGATTAATAATTTATTTAGTTATTTTAAAAAGAAACATCGTGGCAGTACTGCATCTAGCCGAAAAACGCCATCGCCCACTCGGGGGAAGCATTATATTCTTATTATTATATTCATATTATTATATTCATATTATTATATTCATATTATTATATTCATATTATTATATTCATATTATTACATTCATATTCTTCGTCCGTATTTATTATGAAATTATTCCGCTCTGGAAAGAGGACATATTGCGGCGTTGAGTTCCGTCATAAAATAAAAAACGTGAAATGATTTTGGGCCGAAAGTGGATAAAAATATCTTAACTTCTTTCTCTCTCTAACAACTCTGCTATGAGGGAAAAAGGGTAAAATGTCTGAGTGATTGAGCTTTATTATATTTAATTTGTACCGAATGTAAGTATTTTCCATTCATTTGCTATGCTTTTAGTATATTATAAGAGTAATACAATTGGTACATTTAGAATTTCAATTTAAAGTCCAATTCTCGTTTGAGTGTGGACGTTAATAGCTGCTGTATAGTGTTTTATTAATATAGTTCATCCTAAGTGCATTTTATAATAATAAATATTTATTTATTTTTTTGTAAATTATATTTTAATAGACGTGCCTACATCTTTCTATGCTGTAACCTTAGGACTTTTTCTATATGCTTTGCTATTCTGTTACTATGTCTTATGGTTTTGACTGCAAAAAATATAGTCCCTTTCCCTGATGAATCACCGGGAATTCTCTCCGAATTTCTTATACGCTTATTACAACTTATTTATGTCGTTAGCATCTCTGTAGAGAGATTTTTACAATTTTCTGCTACCCAAAGAACATTCTACGATCAATCGTCTGGCAAGAGAGAATGTTATTTATTAAAAACTTTTTAACATTTTAAAGTGTTGTTTAAACACTTAGGAAATTGAAAAAGACAGTGCGGGTTTGAATCCCGCTTCGTTCAAAATTTTATACTTTTTCTAAATATCTTTTTCAATTTCCCAAGTATGAGATAACACTTTATAAATGTTAAAAAGGATTACAAGACTATTATACATTGATAAACGGATAGAGAGTGGTTAAATTAAAAATAGACTTTAAAATAAAACTTGTTGTAACCACAGTAACAATATTCTAGTAGGAACTATAGCAATATTGTAGTAGAAAAGTACATCGTGTTCTAAGTCTTGAAAGTGCACTTCATGAGCATTTAATGAGACGCCCGCGGCGTTATTAAATTTCATAATTATTAAGGCCAAAATTTTAGTGCACGACCTGCTTGCTTCATTTTGAATTTTGCAACGCTACATTAAAAAACTTCTACGGTATTTTGAATATTAAAAGATGAGATGAATATTAAAATATCACGTGTGTAGGAATATTTACGTCCATATCTTTACAAAAATGTTTCTAAAAAATACGTCTGTTTAAAAATAAATTTTGATGAACATTTACGACTTGTTTTATGATAGTTATACAGACGGAAGATATGATTTGGACAAAAAGTTATAAAAACCAATATTTTTTATAACAATCCATTGAATTATTAAAATAAAATTATATTACAGAAACGACAGCATATATCACACGTCGTCCACTTTATGTGTGACATGCGAATTGATAAGCCCTTTTTTAAGCTTCTTTGTTTTCTTGCATAACAGAAAAGGCAAAAAGATCTATTGTCAACATTCCGTTCTCCTCCAAAACATTGCGTATTGACTGGCAAAACTCAACGCCGTGGGATACCTTGTTAGCAGAATGCAAAAAATGGAAAAGTTTAAATATAACCATTCCAAAAAAAATTGAACCTTATACTGTCAGACGCTGCCTCACTGCGAAACGATGGCATCTCAATTACTTGATAAATGACGAACTACGCCTAAGCATAAAAGAAATCAGGTAGGTACTTATACAGGTATATTTCCTTATCAAATCCGCCAGCTCACAAGAATAACGTCGGCAGCTCTCAGCACTAAATCAAAAGGAAATAATGAATAGAGATTTACGAATGAAATCACTCATAAAGAGCCGAAGGGTCTAAATTCGATTCCAGATTATCTCTCTCACTGGTTCTTATATAAAATGTACAGTCCAATGGAATGTCTTTGTCCGATTTTCCAACAGGTTACGCAAATTAAGGCTTGAAACAGTGAAATTATAATAGGTTAATTTTAGGTATGATTAGAATTTATGTCAACTAAATTTTGTTATTTATACAAATATGATTTGTTTTTGAAGCCTTTATTATGATGATTCAATGATCTTTTTACACAGTAGGTGCTAAGAGTATATTTGTAAAAGCTATTCAGAGAACAATTAGAAATGATATCAACCGCCGAATGTCATCATGGACTACTGTAAAGTGTTCGAAACGTCGACTTTTTTATAACATATTTTCAAATATCAAAATATACAACGTAAAATAATTATTTTTTTTTTTATTTATAAACATTTTTTGTCACCTATTTGCTACCTTTTGTACAGTATTTTCGACTGTTCTTCCAAAAACCATCGTGTGCTTAAACAATTTTTATGCAGAATTGTGTCTAAGTCGATTTACCGAAATTCAAATATAATAATAACGATATATCATCCAAATACAATATACATCTAAAAGATTTTTCTCAATATCCTAGCCTTCCTGGTTAACACGTTCATGTTTTGATTTTTTTTATCTTCACGCCGTATTCCGCACACAGCCGTGTAGGCAGAGGGAACCTAGTGTTAAGAAAACACTCCGTTCCCTACTTTCCGCCGAATTCGGAGGCATTATGTGTTAAGTGGCGGAACTTAACGCCGCGCTTTGCTTCGACACCAGAGCGAAGAAAATGGAAATATTAAATATTTCCACTCCTCAAATGGGAATCGAACCTACAACTAATCGCTTTACAGCTACACTCTGCCTCTACTCCACGACTGGCCTGGCCTGGACTGGACTCTATTTGATATATCTAAATAAGAACCTATTATCTTTATCAAAAAGGCTAGGATATTAAGAATACTCTGACACAATTGAAAATCTTAAGTAAATCGGACAGCAAGAAAAGAGTAAAAATATCTATGTAATAGAGAGATAGGTACAGGTGAAATCAAGAAAACCACATTAGAAATTACCTCAAACAAGATTCGAAGTAATTACCATAACATGTAATAAAACAAGCTTCTTCCAATCCACAATGGTCCACAAAACGAATTAAAATAACAAACAAACAATGAAATGTAGAATATCAATCAAAATTTAAGATGCACAATCTGTTGTAAAGGGGATCAAAGCAAAAGTGATTATTTTCTCATTTGAATAAAAGACCGCTTTGAACTAAGAATTGAGTTAAAATCTATACAGCTATTTTTAATTTCTTTCATCTTTAAGTGGAGGGTGACTTAGTTAATGGGATAAATGCTAACATTGATTGTGTATTGTGCTGGTAATTCTTATTGTACAATATTCAGTTACAATTGTGTTACGTAAAAATACTTTGTTCTCAGTTTCCTGTGTGTATTAGAAATATGAGGTAGGTAAGAAATGTAAATCAACATTTTAAGTAAACGTCAATTTCACGCTGTATCCCGCATATAGCAGGGTAGACAGAGGGAACCTAGTGTTAAAACACTCCGTTCCCTACTTTCCGCCGAATTTGGAGGCATTGCGTGTTAAGTGATGGAACTTAACTCGAAAATGCAAATGTTAAATATTTCCCCTCCTTGAGTGGAAATCGAACACACAACCAGTCGTTTACAGTCACACGCTCTGACACTGTGCCACTGTGCCACCACAGGCCCGACTTAATTTCCTACTAGTAAGATAATGACAGACTGCGGCGCTTAATTCCGCCAATCGGAATTAAGTCGAAAACGTAGTGTCTTGAAAGTAACTTCAACAAACTTCGTGAAGGCAACTTTTTATCTAACGATACTGGAATAAGTAATCATTTGTAAATGCGAGAAAATTATATTTAAATAATCCTTGAGGAACATTTAACACGAAAGCCGTCGTGTTAACTTCTTTTTTTTTAACTTCACGCTGTATTCCGCACACAGCAGGGTAGGCAGAGGGAACCTAGTGTTAAGACACTCCGTTCCCCACTTTCCGCCAAATTCGGAGGCATTGCGTGTTATGTGGTGTTAAGTAATATGCTAAATTACATAATTTAATAAAAAAAAATATTTTTAAAGTAATAAAAATATGTGTCTGTTGATGTAATCGTGACGCAGTGGGACAGATCTGATTGTAATCATGACTGATTGTGGGTTCGATTTTCATTCCATCGAATGTTCATAGATTAATTATTATAATTTCTCGCTTTGCTCAATAAAACACAGCGTGGCGCTGAGATCCGTCACTTAACACCTTGATAGAAACGAAAAGTGCCCATTTCACTGCCCAGCTATGTGGAAAAAGTAGGTCTAAAAACATATAGTATTCCTTTTAAAAAATATCAATTAACTTACCTAAAACAGTGATAGAGCTCGATACGAACATGCTGAGCAGCCACACCAGCGCTATTTTGATTACAACCAGCCGTTTGGTTGAGTGATGCCGGCTTTTAAGCGGATTGCGGATGCCCAGGTACCTAGGAAAATGAAATTATGGTATAAAAATCGTGTCTGCTAATAAAAAATAAACTTTTAAAGTAGTTTTACAGATTTTTATAATAAAATCAATTATTGTTATCATTATTATATTAAACAGTGATTTTTTTATGGATAAATTTTATTTATACAAAAACTATGCGCGGAGAAAATACGGCAAATGACTAATTTAGTGAAGAACCAGTTATGAAAACCAATATGTTAAAGTAAAAATGTTCAAAATTACCTACTGTGTATGTTTTATATTTGACGTCCACTCTGTATAAAATTCAAGCACATTTCAAAGGCAACGCGAATCTATTAAATATTATGGTAACACTACAAACAATAATAGAAATAGTTTATCTTAAAAAAAGACATTTAAAGAAAACGTGTAAAAATTTGAACGCAGCGGTATTCGAACCCGCGCCTCCTGAATACCGTTCAGGCACTCTGACCACTGAGCCATGCGTTCAGGTTAAAAATGCTTAAAAAGTAGTTTATCTTAATTGTCTAGTGTCGTTGAATAATTATATGTATTTGTTTAAATATTTAGTATTCAAGTTTTTAACCTAAGTTTAAATCTTGTTACTTTTCACTTCATATCATTCATTTTTCCTAATATCACGCTTTTGTCTAGTATCAAGACTCCCTGTTGTCTATTTTTAACCCGACAGCGACAGCATTTAACCGAAAAAGGAAAAATAATTAAAACATAGTCCCCCAAACGAGCATCGAATCCGCAACTAGTAGGCACTGTTCACGCTATGCCACGATGGCCTCAAATATTGTATTACAATATAAAAATCGTACAACTGTTGCCTATATTAATTAATTATTATACCAACTTTGTCACCTTTTAAAAAATTAGAAACCGTCTCAAGTATCAAAGTTACTTCATTAAGTAGCTTTCATGAAAAGTGAAAGCCGAGTAAAAAGAGCTTCCGGCTTTTGTTTTCCCGGATGTCTTTCCACTGTTCTTTTTTCTTAGAATTGTATGTATCTTTAAAGGAAATTGATATTGGAAATTTGTAAATTAATTAAAATTTAATATAAAATTATTAAATCGTTAATAATAGACAAGTTATAATTAGTGTAAAATTCATAATTTTGTGTTTTTCACAATTTTTGTTCAAACAAAAGTTAAGAGGTGTTTTCGTAGTTCTTTCGTACTTTCAGTCAAAGTCAAATAATTTTATACAATATAAGGAGTTACATGCTTAATTTTATTTAACATAAGGGAATTTACCAAGCTGTTATACCTAAAGTAAATTATATTAAATATGGATTGTAAGTCTGCATTTCATTAAGTGTGGAGTATAATTTAATGAATACTTGCATCTAATACTATTTCATTGTCGCGTAAATGTCTGTTTAGCTTCACGCTGCATCCCACACACATCAGGGCAGACTGAGGGAACCAGTGTTAAATCACTCCGTTCCCCACTTTCCGAATTCGGAGGCATTGCGTCTTAGACGATACTAGAGCAAAGAAAAAAGAAAATGCTAAATATCTCCACTCCTCGAGTGTGAATTGAACCCACAACCAATCGTGTTTACACAGCACCACGACTGGACTCGATGGTTACTGGTCGTGTGTGAGATACAGCGTGAAGCCAAAAAAAAAGGAATTTCTTTTAACGCACTTTACCTCTAGGCAGAGCTCGGCGTAAATTCCACCACTTAACACGCAATGCCTCCGAATTCGGCGGAAAGTGGGGAACGGAGTGTCTTAACACTAGGTTCCCTCTGCCTACCCTGCTGTGTGCGGGATACAGCGTGAAGTTAATAAAAAAAAACTTTACCTCTATTTTGGCTATTAAAAGACTTGTGAGAGATAGAAACCAATCGAACTTAATCCTAGACTGAGCAAACAATTTTAATCTATAACCGACATAATATGAATAAAGCAAAATAATCAATTTTTCGTTACAAAAATTATCAACTATCCTAACTAACCAAAAGCCGTCTTGATATAGATGGCCTCTTATAGATTGGAGATACAACACGCAATGTATTGTGTTATTCTCTATTAGGACAGGTATAAGTGAATCTAACAACATAGATGTGACTGTAATGGCTGGTTGTGGGTTCGATTCCCACTCGAGGAGTGGAAATATTAATATTTCCATTTTCTTCGCTCTGGTGTCGAGGAAAAGCGCGGCGTTAAGTTCCGTCACTTAACGCACAATGCCTCCGAATTCGGCGAAAAGTGGGAAATGGAGTGTCTTAACACTAGGTTCCCTCTGCCTACCCTGCTGTATGCGGGATACAGCGTAAAGCTAAAGTAAAAGATATTCTCAAAGATTTAGAAATATTTTTCTAAATTTACATATAAAAAATTATAAACATACATACAAATAACCAAACACATATTATTATTTAGCAATATCAAAAGGCACGCCTTCATTAAATTAAACCATTATATCGCGACTATAAAACGATACTTTCTATCGTAATACGTAATATTTTTTATTGCGTTCTATTATGTCCAAGCTTAGAAGAATCTTTAGTGCTCATCATTTTCTTAATAGCGCTAAGCGAATACAGCCCATAAGCTTGTAATCGTGCTAAAGTATATAAGGGATAAATCAATGTATGTTTCATTATATATTTGAAGTATTCTAAAGTTAGGTTTTTGAATCTATGTATATATATATATACATATATTGACGAGCGGCCTGCTTGTGGCTTTGCCGCGTGAACTACCCAGTTTTAACTGTTTTGCTATATTGCAACCCTGTAACGTTGATTTTAGAATAAAGTAGCCTATATTTAACTCTGAATTATCAGCTATATTCATGAGAATCGATGAAGAGACTTAGATATTGCTTATAAACTTTCAACTTCTATTTCAATTCCTTCAAAAGCGTAACAGACCGACAAACAGACCGACAAACAGACAGTTAGACTTTAGTAGTTATAATATTAAATATGAATAACTGAAGGAAAAAAATTGGATTATTATTATAAAAATTACGCAGACAGAGAAGTACCAAATTTGGCAGAGTTAAAATTTATATGTAGAATAAGTGCAGAAAACTAATATGTTTCATTATAATATATTAGAAATACAATAAATTATTAAAATAATTAATGTCTAATATTATTATTTGATATACCTACATGTTGCTAAAAAAAGCGTTGTTTACGCGTTAACGGGACATCTAGTACATACATACATAAATAAAAATAAAAAAGCCTTTTAATTTTCTGAAAACTTACATATTCTATACACACTTACAAATATACATAAAAAATTTAAAAGTTTAAATAATTAACTATATTACATTTAAATAAGTTCTATTCATTGCTTAGGATCACCTATCTATTAAATAAGTTTTATATAAACAAAAATATGCCTTAGACTAGATGCCTTCTTCTCTCTCTTGTGCGAGAGGGGGGACGGTCTCAGGGCGCGTTGCCCTCTTACCGTGGTATCTGGCGCCACCCACTAAGATGGGTGGGTCACTGGGTCGTACCACTTTACTGGCACTTTGAGGTATAATGGACCTTGGTCCGGGGGAAGGGATTTCATAATGCCTTGATGGGTGAGCATAAGCTGCCGGGGCGGTCTACTCAGCCAGGTGAGACCCCTGATTACTCAGGGGAGGCCCAGCTAAGGTAGACCAGCGACCACAGCGCAGCTGCTCAGGAGTCGGAAGGTTGGAGGAGGTCCCGGGGGAGTCTCTTCTGATCGGGAGGTCTTGTGTGCCAGGGGGTGATGTCTCGGAGATGCGGGAACTCGGAGGCATCGGCCCTCTGGAACATCCTTACGGCCAGTCTTCTTATATGGTCTTCCAGGCTCTCGATATGGAGGTCTCTATGCAGGGTGGCATTCCTCACATACCACGGAGCCTGGGCTGCAATCCTGATCGTCTTGTTCTGGATGACTTGCAGGGCTTTTCTTCGTTTGGAGTCTGTCAGCGCGTACCATGCCGGCGCAGCATACGTCAGATGCGGTCTGACGTATGCTTTGTAGAGTGACACTCTGGTGCGCAGCGGCATGGTCGATCGGAAGACGGGATGCAGGAGATGTGCGGCGATCTTGGCGCGTTCCGTGGCCTTGGCAACGTGAGTCCGCATCGACAGGCGCTTGTCGATCACGATGCCAAGGTATGTGACTTCGTTAAGCCATGGCAGCCGCTGGCCCTGCAAGACCAGGCTCGGGGGAGTCTTCCGGCTGGTTGTGAAGACTATTGCCTGGGTCTTGCCCACATTCAGGGCCAGCCGCCAGTCAGCAAGCCATCCAGGAATCATATCTAGAGCGCGTTGGAGCTTGGCGGCAGCGTGCGTGGATGTAAAAGACGATGACATCAGGGCAATGTCATCGGCGTATAGCGCCAGTTGCGCTGAGGAGCTCGTTGGGATGTCATCCGTGTAGATAGCGTAGAGAGTTGGGGAGAGCGTACTGCCCTGAGGTACGCCCGCCGTGCTGTGCTTGGTGGTCGAGTAAGCGCCATCCACTCTCACCCGGAAGGTCCGCCCCGAGAGGAAGGCAGAGAGGACCCTCACGGTGTGAAAATCGGCGCCGGTTCCAATGACCTTCCACAGAAGCCCGGGGTGCCAGACCCTGTCGAAGGCCTTGGATACATCTAGGAGGACCGCAGCGGTTGCTTCTCGCTTGTTCCAGGCAGCGGAAGCCAGGTGGATCACCCTAGCAGCCTGGAGTGTTGTGGAATGCTCCGCGCGGAAGCCAAACTGCTCGGCCCGGGGCTTCCAATGTTCTTGTATTCGTGGCAGCACCAGTCTCTCAAACAGCTTGGAGAGCGCTGAGAGGAGAGTGATGGGCCTGTGGTCTTCGGCCCTTCTTGGGTTTTTCCCTTGTTTCGGTAGCATCACTACCAAGCCCTCCTTCCATGCCTGGGGGTAATGTCCCAGGCGCAGAATGGCATTAAAGAGCCTGGTGAGTGATGCTATTGTGGTCATAGGTAAGTGGCGTAAGGCCCCATTGGTGATGCCATCACTTCCTGGGGCCTTACGTATCTTCAGTCTGCTAGCGATTTTCTTCACCAGACTTGGTGAGAAGAACGGGGCTGGAGGCAGCGGGTCGGGAGGGTTGTTGAGGTACTGCCTCACTTCCTCCTCGATCCTCAGGTGGAACTCATGACGCTGAGATGGATTCGGGGCGAATTGGGTGCCCAGGTAGTCCGCGAGGATATTGGCTCGTTCGTCCGGGTCATAACTTAGAGTCCCATCGTCTCGGTATAGTGGGCGGATGGGTGGCTTCTTCTTCGTAAGCGCTCTACAGAGCCTATGCAGGGAGGGAGTGTCGGTGCTCGCCTCGCCGATCCTCCTATCCCAGCTGTCGGCCGCAATGGAGCTGAGCTCGGCCCGGATTTGCTCAATCAGGTCATTGACCTTGGATTTTATGGCGGGGTCTCTCGTCTTTTGCCACTCAGCGCGCGTCTTCCTCTTACGCGCGATGAGGGCAGCTAATTTCGGTGGAGTCCTGGCAAGTCTTCTCGGAGGGCAATCTTTAGAGGCTTCGTCCATAGCCTCCTGGATTGATGAGGCTAACTTCGTTGCCATCTCGTCAATTTTCTTGGGAGAGTCCAGGGGGGCGACGCTCCTCGGGGTCTTGGACTGGACAATGTCTGTGAATCGCGTCCAATCCGTGGTCCTCCCTTGTGGCGGGAATTTGGCAGCTGAGGTGAGTCCTAAGACTGTGGCCAGCACGGGAAGGTGATCCGAGCCGTAGGCGTCGGGTAGTACCTCGAGGCCCAGCGGCTCCACTCCCCTGTGAATGGCCAAGTCTATGGTGCTGGGTAGTTGAGATCTGGCGAATGAGTAGTGGGTTGGCTCGTCTGGTCCCACTACTTCATATTGATGTCTGTCCGAGTCTTTGTGCAGACGATTGCCTGCGGTGCAGCTGTTCGCGCACCCCCATGCCGGGTGCTTTGCGTTCCAGTCTCCTGCAGCGAGGGTGATGGCAGAGCTGTTGAGTACTCTGTGCACCTCCCCCACTGCTAGCGGGATGTTGGACGGGCGGTAGATAGCATAGATGTGCAGCAGTCTACCCCCGTGGTGCACCTCCACTCCGAGAGACTGGAACGAGGTAGTGTTTGGATCTGGCGTCGGCTGGTGGATGATAGTCCGGCGAATTGCGATGAGCAGGCCCCGTTGCGCGTGGTTCGGGGTGTTATCCTTCCTGAGTATATGGTAGCCGGAGATATGGACGTTATCCCCGGGTCCCAGGTGGGTCTCATTGATCAGGGCCAGGTCCGCGTCCTGCTCGCGGAGGACCTGACGCAGGAAGTGGAGGCGATTCCTCAGGCCCGCGGCGTTCCAGAAGATGATTTTGAGTTGCTGATGCATTACTTAAGTAGGTCCATCATCCCTGTCAACACCGCTTGAACGGGGTCCCGACCTTCCCTCAAGGCAAGGAGTACGTCCTTGAGGGTGTCGAGTGCCCTGTCGAGTGCGATGGTCTTACCACCAGCTGTAGGTGGTGGTGGTGGTGCTTCATTCGTGCCTGCTGGGGCGGTAGTTGGAGGAGGGGGAGCTGCCTCTCCCTGAGCCTTGGGCTTCCGTCCGCCAGAACCTCTCTTCTTACCCCTCTTCTTGGGGATGTCGCCCCTCATCGTGGGCGGGTTGGCTTCGGCCATCAACGTAGGAGCCTGGGCCTCCACCGGGACCTCATTTTGAGGGACCGGCCCAGTCGGCGCTTTCGGTCTGGTGGCGCGAGTGAATGGAACGGTGCCTGCTTTGCGGTTCCTTACTTCTTTTTTAAATTGTGGGCAATCCACATGATTTGCGGGGTGAGGGCCCCCGCAGTTGGCGCAGGTAGCCGGTTCGTTCAGGGGCCTTGGGCAGTCTCTGGCGCAGTGAGGTTCCCCACAACGCACGCAGGCCTGTCTTCTGTGACACCCATGGCTGGAGTGGCGGAAGCCCTGGCAGCGGTGACACTGCGCAGGTCCGCGCTTCCCCCGCCATGCCTCTATCTTGATGCCCGGCATGTACATGAGCTCGGATATATTGTACAAACCGGGCAGCAGCTCTCTGGGGTTCTTAAGGATTGCCAGGAATATGCAACCCGGTCTTCCTTGTCTGGCCATGATAGGTCTGACATATTCGGGCTCATATCCCTGGTCAGCCAATGCCTCCTGCAACTCCTCCGGTGTCGTGGAGGCTGGTAGTCCTCTAATGGCCACCTTAACGCTTCTCTCCGAGGGGAGCGCGTAGGAGAACCACGATATCGCCTGTGTCTTCTCGAGGTCCGTCAAGTACCGCTGGTAGGTGCGGTACTCGGCTTCGCTCTGGGGAGAGAATCTGACCCCTTTTCCAAAAGGGCGGGCGTTGGGGGTATGCCCCAGGATCTCTCTGAGCGTCTTAAAATGAGACGCCCAGTTGGGGAGGTACTCCACCACTAGTGGTGGGATTCTAATCTTCTTAGTGGTGGCGGCAGGTGATGCGTTGGTCGTCGTCGGGGCGGGCGCAGGGGCCGTGGGGCCCTGCGCAGTGCCGCAGGGTCCTGCGGTCCTTAAAGCGTCCGCGAAGGAGGGCCCCGCCTGGGAGGCCACAGTCGGGGCGTGGGAGATCGCCGCTGGTGTCGGCGCAGGTAGTCGAGTGATGGGTTGTGCGGGCGGCCGGAACACCGGGGGTATCGGTGCGGTTGCCCTTGGTGCCGCGGGAGCGGCTGAAGTCGTCATTGGCAGCGGTTGCTGCGGTGTCACAGTGGGGAAGGCCTGGCCCTGGCGCGGGCGCAGGCGCGGGTCCCTCGGGAGAGGGGGGAAGTCAGGGCGCATCTGCGCGCAATGTCTTTTCGAGGCGGCGTCCGGGGCCTCATCGTCAGGTCTAGGTCTGCGGGTGGCAATCATTTGTTGCGGCGGCGCCATCATCCCTAGGATGGACGCTGCGGCGGCACTGTCATCGCGCTCGAGAACCTGGCACCGATCCCTGAGGAACAGCGAAATGTGTTCCAACAGGGATTGGGACAGGGCCCCGCGCTGCTGCAGCTCGGCCACGACAATCATGTCCGAGTGCAACTGCGTGCGCGGGGACAGTGCCGCTGACAGGCGAGGGGGCGCGGAGGGTGAGCGCCGGTGGGCAGAGGATCTCTCGGTAGGCCTGGATGGCCTAGAGCTGGGTGGTGTCATCTTAAGTGGGGTGGACGTGGCCATGGCGGGCGTTGCAGCCGGGGAGGCAAGCTCCTCCGCGCTAACGGTTATATCACGTGCGTCGGAGGAGTGCCCCTGGCCGGCGAACGGCGGTCGCGCCAGTGGGCGTCCATCTTCAGTGCCTGACGTACAGATCGTGACGTCATGGCCGTGGCGTCTTGTTGAGGCGCCCTGAAAAGGGCGGCCGGCTGGAACTCGCGGGGGGCGCTGCTCGAGGGGCTGAATGTCCCTCCAAAGCAGCGGACTCGGGCTGACACTAGTGTCGGGGGCGGGGGGGGGGGGGGGTGGGGAGGGGGGAGGGGTTGCCTCTGGCCCCCGCAACCCGTCACCCTCGGATTGCACGCGGGTGCGTGAGCGGGATCGCTCCCGCGCCGCGCCGGAGCGGCCGGACATGACGGCACGCGATAGGCTGTTGGATGCCTACGCGTCGGCAGTCAGTCGGCCATTGTCGCCGGGCGGCGAGTGTCGCGGACTTGCGGTTGTGCGTCCGTCGTCGACCTCCGAGACGTCTTCGGTGACCTCCGTAGATCGTCGAGAGTTCTCGGCGATTTCCGTCGGCCTCCGGTCGTCTTCGGCAATCTCCGACCGCACTCGCACAAGTTCGGTGCCCCGATCGAAAGTCGTCGGGTGTTTACTACAAACACCGACGCCTTCGTCACGGAAGCACTATGCGCAACCTTGCAGAAGGTTTTCTAATGAAAACCCCTTTAAAATCGCGCACACAGAAGTTGACTCGAGCCGAACTATTACTTTAAACACTGTTAGTAAATTAATACGTAGGCAGGCAATCCAAATATGCCTTAGTAGTGTATGTATAACTATGTATAGCCGTGCATTCGCAGATGCGCATACGTTGTCAACCAGTTAGTCGAGAATAAACGATTGAGCAAGTAACACGTATTTTATTCTAGTATATCTCATTGGCGACGAGGATAGTGGACTTTCGTGCAAAAGTAATTTCTTTTTTTTAATTTCGCTCGGGCAACATGACGATAGGGAAGCTGTCGGAGTTCTGTCTACGTTCTGGCAATTGGACGTTATACGTAGAAAGGGCCGAAATGTATTTCAAGGTCAACGAAATAAAAGAGGAACTATGGCTACCTACATTAATCGCGGCGATGGGCGATGAACCGTACGAATTACTAAGTAATTTAGTAAGTCCAGGAAAACCGGGTGACAAAACTTATTCTATAATTATAAGGATTATGAAAGATCACTTGCAACCTAAACCTTCGTATATGGCGGAACGATATCGCTTCCGACAAAGGAGACAAGGAGCGAATGAAAGCGTTCTACAGTATATTTCAGAGCTAAAAAAATTAGCTAAGCATTGCGAATTTAAGGCGGTGTTGGAGGAAAATATACGGGATCAGCTAGTGTGTGGGCTCAGCAGCGAATTGATTAGACAACGCCTTTTCGCGGAAGACAACCTGGAGTATGCAAAGGCGATAAAAATTTCATGCGCAATGGAGGCGGCGGAGAGAGACGCGGCAGCAGTGGAGCGGTCAGGCGCAGCGGAAATATCAACGGGCGGCGCCGGGGGCACCGAGGTACTTCACGCGGACGTGGCACGGCGCGGCCGGGGCGGCGCGGCCACGTGCTCCTCAAAGACACGTGGGCGAAACGTGAGGGGCGCGGGGAGTCGCAGCGGATACAGTTTGGGCCCTTGTAACGCCTGTGGAAGCGTAGATCATCGGGCTGACGATTGTTCGTATAACCGTTACGTCTGCGGCAAATGTAAGCAACGTGGTCATCTGCGCAGGGTGTGTCCACTGCGAGCGACTGGGGTACCAGCGAGGCGCGCTGGTGGCAATTTGCTGGCGCACGTGGAACCAGGGAACCAGCAGGTCGATGGCGATCTCGGATCGGGAGAGTCACCAGCTGAGGACGTTGAGTCGGAGATTGAAGAAGACATGTATCAGCTATGTCTAAACGGCTATAAGCCGGTAAGCTTATTTATTAATATTGACGGATTTAGTATACCTATGGAAATAGATACCGGTTCTTTGGTGTCATGTATTAGTAAAAAAATGTATGATAAATACTTTAACAATAGGAAATTAGAAAAATCGAACCTAGTATTCAAATTTTATAATGGAGTAAAGGTTAGACCTTTAGGGGTTATTACACCATCTGTGCGCTACGGGAAACAAATTAAGTCTTTGGAGTTATTCGTTGTAGAGGGTGGCACTACATCCTTGCTAGGAAGACAATGGCTATACGAGTTAAAAATTAAAATACCTACTTTGTTTAAAAATGTAGTTGAAGAAAAAACCTTAAATGTTTGTAATAAAAATTTAATGTCATTGCTTTCTAGGTATAAAGAATTATTTACGGAGGGACTGGGCCGGTTTAAAGGTGGCAAGGCGAGGTTGCGGGTGCGTGAGGGGGCGACGCCGGTGTTTTGCCGCGCGCGGCCCGTGCCGTATGCGCTGCGGAGTCGCGTGGATGAGGAGCTGGACGCGATGCTCCGCAACGGCGTCATCGAGCCCGTCGACACCTCGGACTGGGCCACTCCATTAGTACCTGTGCGTAAGGCGGACGGGGGACTTCGAATCTGTGCAGATTACAAGGTGACGTTAAATCCTGTTTTACTGATCGATAGGTATCCTTTGCCTCGCATTGACGATCTGTTAGTCAACCTAAATGGCGCTAAAATATTATCAAAAATCGATCTTTCTCAAGCCTATAATCAAATTGAATTAGTGGACCCGGATAATTTAACTGTAATTAATACTCATAAAGGCCTTTTTAAATATAAACGGTTAGTATATGGACTATCTTCGAGTCCGGGTATTTTTCAGCGTATAATGTCAAACCTCCTTAGGGATATACCTAATGTACAGGTATTTTTAGACGATATTATAATAGGGTCAATGACCGTAGCGGAACATCTTGAAACTTTAGAGAGATTGTTTGAGAGATTACAAAGTAATGGAATTAAATTGAAGAAAAATAAGTGTTTCTTCATGACCAAAGAAGTAAAGTATTTGGGGTTTATTATTTCTGCAGATGGCATTAAAGCAGATCCAGAGAAAATTGAAGGAATAGTAAATATTCCTCAGCCACGTAACGTCACGGAATTAAGGTCATTTTTAGGAACAATTAATTTTTATGCTAAATTCGTAAATAATTTGAGTAGCATTTTAGCACCGTTGTATAATTTACTTAAAAAAGGTAGTACGTGGAAATGGGATCGCGATTGTGAATTAGCGTTTAGAAAGGTGAAATCCGTTTTATTAAGCGTAGACGTCCTGGCGCACTACGATCCGAATAAGCCTTTGTTTTTAACATGCGATGCGAGCGCGCGTGGCTTAGGCGGAATGCTGACTCAGCTGTGCGAGTGCGACGACGGCAGACGCGGCGGCGCCGGCGGCGACGACGACGGCGGCGGGGGCGGGGCGCGGGAGCGACCGGTTGTGTATGTTTCGCGCGCTCTCACTGAAGCTGAGAAAAATTACTCACAAATAGAACGGGAGGCATTAGCTATTGTTTTTAGTTTAGAGAAATTACATCAATATCTTTATGGTAGACATTTCACATTAAGAACGGATCATAAGCCGTTGGTAACTATTTTTGGACCTAAACAAGGCATACCTGCTATGGCCGCAAGTAGGTTACAACGATGGGCAGTTAAGTTAACAGCGTATACTTACGATATTAAATTTGTAGGATCAAAAGATAACGGCGCCGATGGGTTATCGCGTTTGCCAGCCCTGGCGACGTATAAAGAACGTAGTACTATTATGGCCGAACAGACATTTTTGCATTTTGCACAAAACGCGATGTTAATGGATTATCAAGAAATTAAAAAACAAACCCAGCGTGATCCGTTGTTAGGCTGGGTTTTATCTTATATTAGAGATGAATGGCCTTCTGATGACGTAATCGTATCACTCAAGCCATTTTACAATCGGAAAAAAGAATTATATGAAGAGTTAGGGTGCGTTATGTGGGGTCATAGGGTGGTTGTACCGGAGGCCTGCAGGTCTAGGGTTTTGTCGGAGTTACATGAGGCGCACATGGGGATAGTCAAGACTAAATCATTTGCTCGGAGTTATGTTTGGTGGCCGGGAATTGATGAAGCAATCGAGACTATGTGTCATACGTGTCGCACGTGTGCAGCGGAGTCTGATGCTCCACCGCGCCATGTGAGCTGCCCATGGCCGTGGCCTGATAAGCCGTGGGCCCGGGTTCATTTAGATTTCTTAGGACCAATCGGTGGTCACATTTGGTTGATTATGGTGGACGCTAGAACTAAATGGATAGAAGCAACTCAGGTACCGAGTACGGCAGCGATTCATACTATTAACAGAATAAGTGAAGTTTTCGCGCGTTTCGCTTTACCAAAACAAGTGGTTTCTGATAATGGCCCTCCATTCACTAGTAGTGAGTTTTCTCAATTTTTAACCTCAAATGGAATAGAACAATTATTTTCAGCACCTTATCACCCAGCATCCAATGGTGCAGCCGAAAATGCGGTTAAAACAGTAAAAAGGGTCATTAAAAAGGCACTCAGGGAAAATCTTAACGTAACATTATTTTTAAATAATTTTTTATTACATTATCGTAATACAGAACACTGTACGACTGGTGAAACGCCGTCGTTGTTAATGTGCGGGCGGAAATTGCGAACTAAGTTAGATTCATTAAGACCGGACAGAAACGCTAAGGTTAGGAACGCTCAACAAAAACAACAGCAGATAGGTAGGGTACAGGGATCACGTAATCTACGTCCAGGGGAGGAGGTTTGGCTTCGACAATATAGGGGAACGGACAAATGGATACAAGGGGAAGTAGTGGAAAAGATAGGTCTTACAGATTACAGGATACTCGATGCAATGGGCAGGGAATCACATAAACATATCGATCAGTTAAAACATAGGAAACGTAGTTCACTTGTTAGTCCATCTACTCCTTCTAGACATTCCCAAAGCACGCAGGAAGCAGTTGTGGAGGATGGGGAGCACAGTCCTAGGTTGTCAGAGGGGTTAGTGTCCGAGGTAGTTACATTAGAGAACAAAGATGACGCTCAAGAGTTGTTCGAAGATTGTGAAGACCGTTTGCCTACCTTTGAGCCGACCCGGTCCCGTCCCATTCGTCAATGTCGGCTAAATAACCCACCTAAATATGTATAAATAATAGTAAGCTTAAATTGTAAAAAAAAAAAATATGTATAAATTAATTAAATAAGTAAATTAATTGTAGTAGTAGATATTTTGTATTCATTAAATTATAATGTTTAAAATAAGGGTGGAGGATTGTAATGTATGTATAACTATGTATAGCCGTGCATTCGCAGATGCGCATACGTTGTCAACCAGTTAGTCGAGAATAAACGATTGAGCAAGTAACACGTATTTTATTCTAGTATGCCTTAGTAAATAATAGTTTACTAGACCTTATTTAAAGTTTTAAGTATGCAATCTAGTGTAGTATTTAAATCGTATTTTTAGTTTTAGTTTAAGTAACTGTTGAGTAATTAATCACTTATTTGGTTAATATATTTTTTAAAGTTCTAAGTAATCAACTTAATATTTATATATAGTTCTTATAGTATCTATCAATGGCTAGAGTTTCCAGAAACCCCTTTTATGGGTAAAGGCCTCCTTCAAAGTTTTTATATTTGATGAGTTAGTCTGTGATTCGTATTCGTTTTTATATATTCCTTGAAGGGTTGCGGTCATACTCTCCCACGGAGACCAACCGGGTTGGGAGAGGGTTTGTTGTTCTGGTTTTTATGATTTAATTAACTTTTATTTCCTATGACTGAGAGGGCGGGGCTGATGCTATTTGTTGCTGATAATATCGGTTTGTTGGTTAAGTTTTGGTTGGGTTTCTATTTATTAAGTAGTTTAGCATGCCGGGTTTTACGACTCCTTCTGTAACGCTATTTGTCCTTTGAATGGCCTTTGAATGAGACTGACTTATTTTATTTTTTTTATTAACTCGTGCGCTTATCTGAGTTTGGGGTGTAATTTCTGGTGATGTAGGTAGTGATCGTTTATTATTATTTTGCTTTATGATCAATTTATCATATTTAATTGAAGCCGTATTTCCTTTTTCTCTTTCTAATTTAAGTTGGCCTTGTAATTCTTTTCTTTTTTCTAAAACGTATTTTGGATAGTCTTCGTTTAGGTAATAGTGGGTTCCTTTGAGTACACTTTTATTTTTATAAATTTTGATTTTCATGCCGAGAGTTAGAAATGTTACCACTATAGGCCGTGGCCTGTCACCTTTTTTTCCTATTCTTCTTATCTCTTGGATATCACTGTAGGTTAAATTGAAAGGGAAGTGTTCTTCTATCCATTTTATAAAATTATTTACTAAGCTGTCGTATGAAGATTCTTTTTCATCAATGCCAAAAAACACCACATTTCTCTTTCTTGCCTGTTTCTCTAAGAAATATATTCTTTTTTCCTGGACTTCTACGGTTTCTTTCAGTTTTTGGTGCCTTTCTTCCCATAAAATATTTTTTTCTTCAAGTAATTTATTTATGTTTTGCGTCACTTGGTCAGTGATTTTGTTTGCGTTGTCTCGGATCGTATTTTTTTGGTCATCCAATTCTTTTTGAATGTTTCGAAGGGCATTTAATATTTCCTCCATAATATTTGTTTTTATAATTTTAATCCACTGCCACCTAGTGGTCAGTAACAGAAGCTTTTAGAAGTTTTATCGATTGAACTTTTAGTAAATCAGGGGCTGCTTTAAGCCTGTGTATAATGCTATTCTCATAAAATTAAACAATATTTTTAAATAAATCAAAAAGTCTCAAGAAGTCTCGACGTGGGATTTGAACTCAGGTTGTCTCGATTAAGTTCCCTTTGTCCACCGCTATTCCAATGTTACTATTGAACAAGACTTCGAAATATTGCTACATATAACTAGCACTGAGGCTAACAGAAAGATGTTGGCAAAAGTAAGTCGAACACGGAATAAAAAGTTAGTATAGTCACTATTGATTACTACACAACACTTTCACTGGTATGAATTGTTTTTCACTGAGTCTAGTAATCACTTAAAAATAGTCTTTAGAACCGTTTTCCGCTGCCACAGCAAACTTCACATGAGATCGTCTTTTTGTTATAATTATTGGATTAAATACAGAGATAACATTTGCACTTATTTTCCAGAATATATAGTTTCTATTGATATAAAATTTTAAGCCAAAACTATACGATTTATATTTTTAAAGCACTTAAATTTGCAGAGTTAATCAATAATACGTTTTGCTTCTACCCCCGTTTTTCCTGGTTCCATCTAGTACATACATATATGAAAAAAAAGTTTAGATCCATTTTTAACAGATTAAAGGTTTACTAAATTTGGTACCGTTATAAAAAACTACTTTACGCTTTTTCCCGCATAGCAAAGAGAATCTAGTATTAAAACTCTCCTTTCTCTGCTGTCCGCCCACAATCGCCATTACTTGCCAAGTGGCGGAACCTAACGCCGCATTTTGTCTTAGAACCATAGCACAGAAAGAAAAAAAGCATAATAATTCCTGAAAAAGGAATCGAACCCACAACTATAGCGAACAAAAGCATATATGAGCATATATGTATCCAAAAAAAATATCCACACTATAAAAATACAACAGTTTTCTATAAATCAGCCACTTCAAGAAGGTCTCGACTGAGGAAATAAGACACGTAACGTTATATCCTTTTGGCAAACATTTGTTCCGATAAAACGCTATGTATACAGTAATCTGATTCGTGACCCCGCACTCTCTGATGTCTTAATATACAAGGAACATGGCATTATTAGCATTATTACACTAATAGCTTAGTGGTAATAAGAAGGAGTTTATGTTGGTTATCGTAGATTCGATATTTTGAATGTAAATTCCGGAGGAAATTAACACGCAATGCCGCCGAATTCAGCGGAAACTGGAGAACGGAGGGTCTTAACTAGGTTCCCTCTGCCTACCCTGCTGTGTGCGGGATACAGCGTGAAGCTATATTCACTCACTTAGGAACTTGGAAGAGATATTTAGATGTATATGAAATAAAAATTTGGACATACAGCTTAGCGGTAGCGTTTGGACGGTGTCTAAGAACCGCGGCTTCGAATCTCGCTGCGCTGAAGTTTTTATATGCTTTCTTAAAATGTAATTTATATGATTTACTTTCGAGAAAATTGGGCCAAAACGATACTTTTAACCTAAACTCTAACGAACATAGAAACTAATATACTACTTAATACAACCCTTATTGGCCGTTATTTTATACAATAGGTTAATACTAAAATTTTCAACGTAATAAAGAAAATCATTTACATACAAATATCCACAATATGAGGCAGTTAGTCCCTTTAACAACGTCTTAGGCGTGTTTGAGGAAATCCGCTGATGTCAAGGAAAATGGTTATACAGAAAGACGAAAGTAACTTTAAAGTAAACAGTTGGGACTGTTATGTACTTAACCTCAAATATAGTAAACGATATATGAATATATTTTTATATATTATAACTTTTTATATATTAAAGCCGCTGTATCCCGCTCACAGTAGGATAGGCAGAGGGAACTTAGTGTACACTTGATTCCGCATTTTCCACCGAATTTTGAAGGCATTGCTTTTTATTGGCGAAAACGTACGCCGCGCTGAAGATCGGAATGAGAGCGAAGAAAATGGATATATTAAATATTTCCATTCCTCTAGTAGGAATCGAACCTACAACCAGTCACGTTTACAGTCACACATTGTACCCCTGCACCACGACTGGCATCAAATGTTTAATTGTGATTATAACGTTACCCTATTTGAATAAGTTTATGAGAGAAGAGTAGATGTTAGGTCATCGTGGCGTAAAAATGTCTGATTCTATACGCAACAGTTCTGGTAATAGTTAGATTCCCACTAGAGAAATTATTATATTATAATTATTTTAATTTCTTTACTCTAGTGGCAAGGCGCGGCATTGAGTCTGCCACTCTAACGAGTCAGACGAAAAGTGGAGAATGGAGTATCTTGTCATTTGTCGTTATACGGGAATGAGCTTGAAGCCTAAAAAAGCTAATTTAAGTAACTTCTATAATTTTTCATTAAATTTTTCTTTTTATTATAAAAATTCGTTGACAACACTAAATCTGTCTCCGCGATAAAAATAAAAACGTAAAATGAAATACTTAATATCAAATGACTCAAATGAAAAGTTTATAAATATCTTTTAAAAATTTTAGAACTTCAATTTTAAACTTTCCTTAAGAACTTGGAAGTAAAATCCGTTTCGTTGATTAAAGTAATTTGGGACCTAATCTATAATAAAACTTTTACAACTAACTTAACGGATGAGTAACGAATAGATTTATATGTATTTTGTTATTGTCAAATATTGCTAACGTTTTATGATCTATGTAGACGAAATTGAAATAGTAATTGAATATTTTGTTGTGCTAAATGTTTAACGTTTTTTATTAGCAGCTTCTAGCTTTTTGTTTTTTTTTTAGCTTCACGCTGTATTCCGCACACAGCAGGGTAGGCAGAGGGAACCTAGTGTTAAGACACTCTGTTTCCCACTTTCCGCCGAATTCAGGGGCATTGCGTGTTAAGTGGCGGAACTTAACGCCGCGCTTTACCTCGACACCAGAGCGAAGAAAATGGAAATATTAAACATTTCCACTTCTCGAGTGGGAATCGAACCCACAACCAGTCGTATACAGTCACACGCTTATGCCACTGGGCCACGACTGGCCACTAACTAACTAACTAACTGGCTTTTTCTCATATTGTAGGTAGTTAGAGAGAACCTAGTTAAAACACTTCATTCCTGAGTTAGATATTTCGAGATATTGCGTGTTTAATAGCGGAACATAGCGCTGTGTTCAGTTCAACTAGAGCAGGGGATTGAAAATAATTCAAATACAATACTCCGAACGGGGATCGAACCTATAGCCAATCGCGTTTACAGTCAGATGCTGTCTCAATGCACCGCGATGGCTACTGATTTTTTTATGTATTCGTATTAACAAAAAACATATTTTTATCCATAAAATCGATTAAATTAAAAAAAAACGTTATAAGAAGAAATAAAAAGGTTCGAAAGTGCAAATCAAAATATCATAACACGTTTTTTATTAACTTGGTATGCAGAAAAAGCGTAATTGGGTTCGATTCCCACTCGAGGGGTGGAAATATTTAATATTTCCATTTTCTTCGCCCTGGTATCGAGGCAAAGCGAGGTGTTAAGTTCCGTCACTTAACAAGTAATGCTTTCGAATTCGACGGAAAATGAGAACGGGTGTCTTGACACTATGTTCCCTCTGCCTACCCTGCTGTGCGCGGGATACAGCGTGAAGGTAAAAACGAAATCTTTGTCTACATAGTCTTACAATTCAACACTAGATTCGTGCTGCCTAAATGCGTGAACGCGGCGGGACTCAAACCTGCGACGCCTGAAAAGTGACCTATTAAAAGCTCTAAAACCCTTAAAGTAAGCAAAATACTGTATATTTTTTATATACATCATTGAAAATAATAATTTTCTCAGCGAATTTCAGCGAATTTCAGCAGTCTGCTAACATTAGGCGCAAACGAACCGCCTTATATGCTCGGCACGAGGGTACAATTTATTAAGCTTCGTATACACATGATATAAATGATGATGAAGGAACAACTAAAATAATATAAAACATGAGTTGTAGCCCGCGAGTTTGTTTGCGTCGGTCATAAAACGTATATTCCCATGTGTTTCTATTAAAGTAAGAATTTTGGTAAATTCTCTCTCAGTGTTTTACTCACTAAGGACGCTCTTCATTCACTCATTATATTATTTTTTTTATAGCTTCACGCTGTATCACGCACACAGCAGGGTAGGCAGAGGGAACCTAGTGTTAAGACACTCCGTTCCCCACTTTCCGCCGAATTCGGAGGCTTGCGTGTTAAGTGGCGGAACTTAACGCCGCGCTTTACCTCGACACCAGAGCGAAGAAATTGGAAATATAATTTCCAATCCTCGAGTGGGAATCGAACCCACAACCAGTCGTTTACAGTCACACGCTTGTGCCACTGGGCCACGACTGGCCACAATTCACTCATTATATAATATGACTGTATGCAAAATTTTAGCTTTATATTCCAGTACTTAGTTGGTTTTAGAATATTCAAGATTTAACTGTAAGGGAATCTAGATCCAAAACGCGTTTATCCAGTAGTTTTATGCCAGTTTTCATTCAGTAAAGGAAAAGATAATGTCTCGCTTATTCTCGCTTATTTGAGTAATAAGGACAGTCAATACACTTTTCTCTGAACTTTCCACATAAAATCGAAATATTGCGCTTTGTAAGGCTAAAATGGGCAAATGAAAAAAAAAAACAAATACAATATCAATCTCGTTAGTAGAGATCGAAGTGACAACCAATTCGCTAGTCACTACTGTGCCACGATGGACTAATTAATAATATTTTATTTAAGCTTCATGTTTTTCTCATATAGTAGTGTAGCAAGAGGGAACCTAGCATTAAGACACTCCGTCCAGAGAAAATGCTTCTCAGCTCAGCCCGAAATCGAGACATTGCATGTTGCACTCAACATGCAATGTCTCGATTTCGGGCAGAATTCATTGCCCCGCTTTTTCTTTAGTACCAGAGCGAAGAAATAAAAATTTAAATGATTTTTCCCTCGATTGATAATGAGATCCACCACAACCTTCTTGTTTTTACAGTCAGACCCTGTCCCACTACCCCCCTACAGCCCCATATATCATATTTAATCATATATTCATATAAAAATAGAATAGAATATATAAACATTTTGTATTTCACATACCTGCCGATGCTTATAAAGCACATATGCATGATGCTAGCCGAACAAGCGAGGACGTCGCACGTCACGTACACGTTGCACCAAACAACGCCCAGCGGCCAGTAACCTAAAATGGGAATTCTGTTAAATTTAACTATTTTGATAGGATTTTTAAGATTTTGTAGTGAAATTTTCAAAATATTTATGTTTTAATATGCTTTTGTTAGCTTGAACTATGTCTATATATCTGTTTTTTAATAAAAAAAGTCTTGTAATGCTATTTTGATCTTTTGCTCAATCCAATTCGATTTAAAAATGATACATGTACGTGAATCTAATGACAATACAATATTTTTATACTATCCTTAGCCTTGATATCCACCAAAACAAATGTTTTAAAAAACTTCTAATACTATTAAGTAATACATGCAGTTTAGATAATAGAATATACTAATTCGAATGTAAGTCTAAGTATATACATATATATCTCGACGTTTTAAGTGTTATTAATTTAGTTTTAAGTGTTATTTATATTGAGCCTATAAAATGTTGTAAACTTTTGACATAGACTGTATCTAGCCACAAAAATTGAAAAAGAATTTTGAAATAAACACCTAATACTCTGGCATAGGGCCAAGCTTAGCTTAATATTCAAATATTGTTTTCAATCGGAATTTCAGGTTGAAGCCTCTTCCTACAGGCTACATGTCAATCTAGATAAAATACCAACAGTTTACCAAATTCATATTATAAACGAATCGAATTTAAAAGTTTCATTTTATATTAAGTCTACTTCATTATCTCTTTGTTCTGTTAACATTTTTATATTTTTTATTATATATTTTTTATTTTTTTATAATATAAATATAAGCAAATACAAATATAATAAAATAAGTAAATATTTTAAGACTCATCGCATGTACAGATACCGGTCCAATGTCTACGATAGCCTCATTTCTTATAAAACTGTACGACATTGCAAAAAATAGAGAAACGAGAGATGGAATTTCATAAATTAATCACAATATTCGGTTTTTGGCCTACCACTATAGTAAGCTTCGTTTACCTGCCAAATTCTTGGCTAAATGTTGGCAGCATTGCCTTTTATGTAAAGATATGATAAATTATGAATAAATAGGAATATTTTACCATCTTTTAAGTATACATATATCTACAAAAAAAAGCAAAAGTGTTGGTCTGTGTCTGTTTTTAAGCTGTCTTTTAAAAAAATACTGTTAAATTTTTGTCTCACTAATCAGTATCTTATTTTGACTGCGTCTTATGAATACCTATACCAATCTCTACAAAATGTACTTAATACATACAATACAGTTTAGGACCGTATCATCAATATAGTTAAGAAAATCGATATCTTTTAAAAAATATGATTTACTTATTAAAATAATATATAAATAGCTTGTTACTTTGTTACGACGACCTTTAAATCTTTTATGTTGAATATAAAAACAGTATACTTATCTAACTACCAAAAACTAAACATACTTTAATTAAAAAGCCAATCAAGTCCTTACCTAAAAATCCTGGTATCGCTCCCATAGGCATTACAAACAAACTGACGAGTAAATCAGCAATCGCCAGCGACAACAGAAAATAATTGGTCACATTCTGCAACCGTTTATCCAAACACACGGCCAAGCACACTAAAATATTACCCACACCCCCCGCAACTATAAACAATATCACAAATAGGAAACTCCACTCGTAACCACTATCTATTCTATCCTGAGTACCATTCTCGTTCCATGTACATTGAAAATTATCAACTAAACTTATATTTCCACTGTTATTCAGCCAATCGGTGTATAACGTCCGATTTGTATCACCGTAACAAAATAACGTATCTGATTTACAAGTACCGATGTTCGGTATTCTTAACCACAAATGTTTTAGAACACTTTCGACCAAAACAGTCATTATATTCAACTTGAGTCTAACGCCACACTCAATGTCATAGCTGCTAAAGTCCAGGGAATTATTGGAACATTGGAAACAGGTATAAATAGTTTCATTGTGACCGTCCAAATCTAATTCACAGCTGAAGTCTATAGAGTTTCCGTATGTAACACACTCCAGACCCGACGAAAAGGATTCGTTTGTACAGCTCTTGCCAGAAATCAATTGGCATTTGAAGTCTTCGAGCGCTGGATCCAGATAAGTAAAATTCGTCATAGCCGGTAGAATTATTCCATTTGATCGACTTTAGGTTATCCTTTCTCGGAACATTGTTGGTATTTCTCGTCTACTCATTAACTTCTTTCAGAAATCTGAAACAAGAAAAAAGCATCGTTTAGGGTCGAACAATGAGAATGCTTCGAAAGGGGTAATTTTGAAGTCACGGAATCGAGCAATAAAATTGCGGAGATAAACAAAACTCGCTTTCTTTTAGTCATTAGCAAGACCTTTCTCTTAAATAAAAAATAAAAAAACTTAAGCAAAACAAAGAAACAATGCAAGAATTACGTGGCTTTTTTGCGAGACGTAATTAGTTTTTCTTCTTCCCGGTGCAAAGGCAGTTAGGTAAGCTTTTATCAGGTATACGATTCTATCTATAAAACCAGATGGTAAATTTATATATAAGTAATAAATGTAATTTAAACTTTGTGCTTTTAATTTTATAAAAAAAATGATATTAAAAATATCGTTAAAACACTTTCCAATCTTGTTTGTTTATTTTATGTTATTTTTACTTTATTTTGTCACATAGCAGTTGGACTATAAGCGCGATTGGTTGTTGGTTCGAGTCCCACGTGGGGGAATTATTTTATTTAAATTACTCCTTACTGTGTTATATTGAGAAGATATTGAGTTCGGTTACTCAATACGCTGTCTACATTTCGAAGAACGGAGTGTTTTAACACTAGGTTCTCTTCGAAAAAAATTGAACCTCAATTTTTATTAAATATAAAACGTTAGCATTTTTTAAATATTTATTTATTAAAGAAAATAATTGAAAGAAAACCATTTAAAAGAAAAACCAACATCCTGAGGTTTAATTGGAACTACTACAATACGAAAATAAATTAACAAAATATTTTCGTGCCAATTTCTAGAACTAACCGCGCTAATTTGTTTACCGCACCGTCTAAATAAGCGTTTCTTCAATATATACCTAAACTTTTGTCGCAGAGAGTACCTACTTTTACTACTAAAATAATATTTTTTTTAGCTTCACGCTCTATCCCACGCACAGCAGGGTCGGCAGAGGGATGTATTGCGTGCTAAGTGGCGGAACGTAACGCCGTGCTTTGCCTCGGTACCAGAGCGAAGAAAATGGAAATATTAAATATTCCCACCCCTCGAGTGGGAATCGAACCCACAACCAGTCGTTTATAGTCACTGTGCCACGACTGGCCACACTGAACAATAATATTAATTCATATTTGTTAGTCAATATAGAAAAGCGATTTGCCCTTAAGATTATGGATTATTATGTTACAGTTTAGGCTTTTCTTGTCACATGTTACAACGCGGTCCCTTCTATTTCATTTCGACTTAACAGGGAAATGCTAACTTTCATGATCGCTACTCTACTCTAGACCATAAGGCATTACAGATTTAAAAAAAAAAAAAAAATGATTTATTGCAAATAGGTTAAGATCAAATAATTTTATTCTAAATCAGAAGTACCACGCTTCATTTTTTAAACGTCAAATAATTTATCACTAATTTAATATTGAGGGTATGTTAACTTAAAACAGTTAGGATTTCACTATCGCCTTCGATTCATCATTATATTCCTTAGTGGTCAGTATTATTCGTGGTTTATGTTTCAAATCAAAATATCTACTACGAAAGTGGCCAAACCAACAACGCACGGTTGGTTAGCCAGCCATCTACTCTCGAAATACGGTATCGACATTACGAGCAGTTTCAACTACGTTAGTTTCACGTCAAAACTCATATTCGAAAATACTCTGATTTTTGGTCCATCCATCCATCTTCACTTTCAAAACTGAATTTAAAAACAATCGAAAGTCGAAAAATCAAGTGTCATTTTTGATTTAGAATGTTATCGCTTTCATGTCATTTTTGACTCTAAAATCAGACACTATGCAGGTTTTATTACAATTCAAATTGGCCTGAAGGTTAAAATTGCAATGTCATATTTGAAATCTGATTATTTTAGTTTCTTGGGTCAGATCCACATAATACCATGGAAATACCGCGTGAAGTAAAAGAAAAAAGTTCGAAATAATAATTTTGTGGCTACAAATCCTTAGCGATAATTAGTTTATGTCACTGCTTATACTTTATGTCACTGTTTCTTAGCTACTATTCGCAAAACGTGTGGCTCGTTAATAAAAAGACTTCGGGGCAGCACCAACAGCATCTTAAATATGATATGTAGAATAGATTGTTCATCTGTTGCTGTGCCATCTCTAGTGGAATGGTGAAGTAATGTTAATACTAACATAGTCTTTAAGTTGACTTGTTACTAACAAATTTTAAGTCATATGTTACTTGAAGTTGAATAAAATAAATAAAAATACATAGTTATATTATTTAAATTACTCATTATCACAATAAAAACAATACCGCTGAACACAACTTGTATAATCATATTATAGAGTTTGACCTCCTCCTTTTAAAGTTCTACAAATATAAACACACGGCATTTATCTACTTCAGCCGTATTGTACGCTCCGCAGATCGGCGATATGTCAGTCTGTCCCAAGAAACGAAATAATTGAAGTTTAAATATAATGATAACAATATTTCGTTGTCCGAGGCCAGTCGTGGCGCAGGGGCACGAAGTATGACTGTAAACGCGAATGGTTGTGGATTCGATTCCCATTCAAGGAGAAATGTTTAATATTTTTATTTTCTTCATTCTGGTCTAGAGGCAAAGTGCAGTGTTGAATTCTACCACTTTACACGCAATTGCCTCCAGTCTACCGCGGAAAATGGGGAACAGTGTGTCTTAACACTAGATTCCCTCTGCCTACCATGCTGTGTGCGGGATACAGTGTGAAGCTACAAAAAGACCGTTAATGGTAACCAAAAGAGGTAGATACTGTTTGGAAAAAAGTCAGTAAAAACTAAATTTTCTCTATTTGGCGGAAAAAATGACTACTTTTCAAGTAATAGTTTGATAGTCAAGGTGTGACCTACTTACATTTGCATACAGTTACTTATGCAAGATATCCACTGCGGATGTTGTATGAATTGATATGGAAATGACTTGGCCTAGTCCTCTCGTAATAAGGAAACAAGTAAGTGGGAATGCTGTATTTGTAAAATAGAAATAATTATAGAACTGCTGCGTTTTTTTCCTAATCTGTGATGTAAAAGTGGAGAAAATTGTAGTAAAAAGTTAAGTTGAAGTTTCTAATATAAAAAATGTCTGATTTTATTTAAGTAATTGACAGTTAGTAAGGTAACAATGTCTGTTAGTATGCTGTAAAAATAAATATTATTTTAGATTTTAAGTCATTTTCGCGCATTACAGGATAGGCTGAGAAAGGATAATGTCAAGACACGCCGTTCTCCAGTTTCTGGCCAAATCCACATTGCATGTTGAGTGGCGCTAATGATTGATCTTATCACCAGAGCGAAGATTTTTTTTTTTTTATTTTATTTTTTTTGCTTCACGCTGTATCCCGCTCACAGCATGGTAAGCAGAGGGAACCTAGTGTTAAGACACTCCGTTCCCCACTTTCCGCCGAATTCGGAGGCATTGCGTGTTAAGTGGCGGAACTTAACGCCGCGCTTTGCCTCCACACCAGAGCGAAGAAAATGGATATATTAAATATTTTCACTCCTCGATTGAGAATCAAACCCACAACCAGTCGTTTTCAGTCACACGCTTGTGCCACTGTGCCACAACTGCGACAACTACGACGACGAGCGAAGAATTTAAACTAGTTTAATCATAGATTATTCCCCAGTGTGGGATTCGAACCCTCAACATTCGTGTATACACCAAAACGCTGTCATACTGTGTCACAAGAGCATCTAATAATCAAAATTAATAAAGGAAATAAATATTAAAATAATTTACGTACATATACATTTCTCTATAATAAGTTGACAAGTTTGAACTTTTGACCTTGTATTAAACTTAATACAATATCATTAGGGTTCTTATAGATCAAACTATGGGCTCATATGTACGTTAATACTATTAATAATAAAATAATATAATAATATAGCTTCACGCAGGAGGGTAGGGAGAGGGAATCTAGTGTTAAGAAACTCAGTTCCCCACGCACCGCCGAATTCGGATTCATTGCGTGTTAAGTGGCGGAACTAAACGCCGTGCTTTTCATCGACACCAGAGCGAGGAAAATGGAAATGTTAATTATTTCAACTCCTCAAGTGGGAATTGAACCCACAACCAGTCGCTTTACAGTCGCACTTTGTGCCATTGCTCCACGACTGGCCCCCTATTAAATACTACAATAATACAATTGTATACTTTAGCTATGTATATAAAAGATAAATAAAACGAACTATTAAAAAGTAATAATTCCCCTTCACATTTCAGAAAATGTAACTGCAATAATGAAACATTATTCATACAGCAAGCTTTTGAAATAAGCTTTGTAGTTCAAAGCTCCGTTGAAAAACGTCACCGCGTTCCTCACTAGCGGATTTGATGAAAGTGTTATGGGTGTTGAAAACAATGTGTTTTATGTTTTGTTAGCTGTGAAAAGTTGTTACTTAGTTGCACTAATATCAGTTTCATTTTTCTACTTTTTCTGTGTGTAAAGTTATAAGAAGCTTTTTTAGGTTTATGCATATGAATATATATGGGGCCAGACGTGGCGCAGTGGCACAGTGTGACTGTAAAGCGAGTGGTTGTGGGTTCGATTCCCACTGGAGGAGTGGAAATATTTGTTATTTTCATTTTCTTCGCTCTGGTGCCAAGGCAAAGTGTGGCGTTAAGTTCCGCCGCTTAACATGCAATGCCTCCGAATTCGGCGCAAAGTGGGGAACGGAGTGTTTTAACACTAGGTTCCCTCTGCCTACCTTGCTGTATGCGGTATTACAGCGTGAATACTATCGCAAGAGAGGCGCTGGACAGAAACCGGTGACAGATCATCCACTCCGAATACAACTCTGATACTGGCCACGATCCTGAGGAATGAGAGACCGACTACAGAGAGAGAAAGAGATATATGTATATAGTACACATGTATATATAGCATATGAGTCATGGTCACAGTGAAACCGTGTCTGTCTGTAAATACGATGGTCACGGGTTCGATTCTCACTAGGAGAAACGTAGCTGTGGTGTCTAGAAAAAGCGCGGCGTTAGGTTCTGCCACTTAGCATTCTATGGCACAACTTTCAAGTGGAAAATGGATAACGTAGTATTTTGATTCTGGGTATTTTGTTCTCTCTGACTCCCCTGCTATGCGAAAAAGAGCTTGAAGCTGCATGTCCTGTACTTAGACAATAATTAAAAAAACAGTATTTAAAAAGTCCTTTTTCTTGTTTCCGCCTATTGTGAATATCGTAGATATCACAAGAAGAAAACTAAACCTAACTCAGTGCTCCAACCAGAATGGAGTATTGCAAATATATTTTAAATATACACATTATTTCAACGGGAATCGTACCCACAACCATCTCTTAAGAAACAACTACACAAAGCTTATTTAATTAATTAATCCCATATTCCATAATAAATTTAATAAAATATTTTGCAACGCCAACGTTTCTACCACGTATAACATGCTGGTAGAAAAATATGTTAAAAACAAAATTTTAATTATTTTCGACGCCTACATAGTCTCGCCTCTTGGGACTCAACTTCGTGACGCCTACAGTTTCGATGTGACCGTGGGTTCAACGCCCGCATCCAGTGTAAAATTAATTTGAAATATATGTAGCCGTTCATATATGAAAGCTGAACTGGAGTAGATTTAAATTTTTATAATAAGGATATACTGCCATATAAGGAAATATACACATTTTTTTTAAGTAATTTTGATATAAATACTGATATTGTATTATATATAAAGACAGTGGGACATGACTGTAAACGCGATAGCTGTGGATTTGACTCTCACTCGGGGGAATAAATATTATATTTAAAGAAAACGTATAAAAAATTGAACGCAGCGGGATTCGAACCCGCGACTCCTGAATACCGTCCAGGCTCTCTTACCACTGAGCCATGCGTTCTATTACCAGCTGCGTCGAAATTCTTATACGACTACGCTTTATTTCAACTTATTTTTGTTGTTAGCGTCTCTGTAGAGAGATTTTTACAATTTTCTGCTACCCAAAGATTATTCTACAAACAATCGTTTGGTAAGAGAGAATGCTATATATTAATTACTTTAAATGTCTTTTTCAATTTTCCTAAGTGTGTTTAAAAGTATTAAATAATTATTATTTTAATTTCACCACTTAACACGCAATGTCTCGATATCGGGCGGCAAGTGGAGAACGGAGTGTCTTTACACTTGTTTTCTTTTTTATTTTTGCCTAATTTGCCCTGATTGTTAGTATGGTCTTTAAGACTTGTAAACTAAATTTGACCCACTTTTTAGTGACGAATTGAGACGAAATTTGGAATATTGTGACCATTTATCTTTTTATCCTTAAAATATATAAACATATATATACATTATAGCGGCCCGCAAGCGGCGCCGCGTGGACTGCCTAATTGATTCGTTATATTGCAACTCTCGGGGGATGTTTTTTGAAAAATAAAGTAGCCTATGTTTAACCTGGGATTATCAATTATATCTATTCCAAAATTCATACATTCATTCAACTATATCTATTCCAAAATTCATTATAATCGGTCGAGCGGTTTATTTTTCATATAAATTTTCATCCCCTATTTCAATCCTTTAGAGGTTGATTTTAAAAAAAATAAGTAGCCTATGTTAGACCCAGGGTTATTTATCATTTTCATCTAAATCAGACCGGTAGATTAGCCGAGAAAGCGTGACAGACAAACACACAGACTTTCGCATTTATATACGCAATACGTCACTCGTCCTATTTTGTTGTTTCGTAAATAATTCAAAAGATATTTTAGACATTCAGAGATAAGTGTTCAGAAAAGTTTAATTCTTCTTCTTATATACTAAAACCATATAAAAACCATCAAAACAATATATAGTAATTGTATTATAATAGATTTTCCGTTGAAATCAACCAACGTTTGACCGAAGAAAGCTTAAGTCTTATTTATCCTCCTATTATACCTATCCATTGCTGGTTGACTAACAAAAGGAAAAATAGCTTAGTGGCCCCACACATGCCGTGAATTTCGACATATCGCCGGATCTACCAAATATGATCCCAACGAAACGATTAACGTATAATATACTTCCGATGAGTTTACAAAACGAGCAATTATTAGTTATCTCTTACATTGTTTTATACAAATAAATATAAAAATGGAGTGTCGTTTGTAATATTCACATAACCAATTTTATAAATATATTCAATTTACAAATATTCACTTTACTAACCGTCAAGTATATCACTAAAAAAATGTATTTCTATTTAAAATGTTAAATAAAGTATTGAAATCAAATTATTTCATTTCACGTATTAAAATTATATTAATTGTAATTTAATATCAATAAATTTCTTAGCATTCTCTTTTTTACCAAACTGCCAGTTCTCTCATTCAACTCCCAACTCATTCAACCAGCCATTTTAAAAGAATAAAAATATTAATTATTTTTTATTTATTTACAAATATCTATATTAATTTACCAGTCGTGGCCCAGTGGCACAAGAGTGTGACTATAAACGACTGGTTGTGGGTTCGATTCCCACTCGAGGAGTGGAAATTATATTTCCATTTTCTTCGCTCTGGTGTCGAGGTAAAGCGCGGCGTTAAGTTCCGCCACTTAACACGCAAGCCTCCGAATTCGGCGGAAAGTGGGGAACGGAGTGTCTTAACACTAGGTTCCCTCTGCCTACCCTGCTGTGTGCGGGATATAGCGTGAAGCTATTTAATTTAATTTTAATTTATATTAATTTATTTTATTAAATATATTAAATACCAAAGCACTTGTATATTTTGATCTAATATACATATAACATACACATACGACATTTTTGGTAATGCAAAGTAGCCGCTGAAGCAATCCGGAGGGTTATATTTATGTGCAATCTATTTACATTACATGTTACTTTGTAAAATACAAAAATCAAAAGATCTTTTTTTAAATTATATTAATTAATTTAATTTAAATTTCTACAATTATTTCAGTATTTAATTCATGTTTTTTGATGATTTTCAAGGGAATAAACGACAATAAGCCTCCAAGGTCAAAAGTATAATATGGTGACATAACAAAACGTAGCGTACCACTTACAGCGGAAACTTGAATAAAATTATTTTATTTTAAACTCCTTTTGAGGCCATTTTGTAACTCTGTATGGAACTATACTCGTATATACGGTGGTAGTGTATTTGATTCTCACTCGAAGAAATAATAATAATTATATTATTATTATATTTCTTTCTTAAGAAGAAATTAAAGCACGGCGTTGATTTCCACCACTCAACATACAAAGCCGAAAAAAAAGAACGATCCTATTTTTAGAAAGTATTTTATATCAAAACCAAAAGTTTTATTTAAATTTTAGTATTTTTTCTTTTTTTTAATTCTTTTTTTTAGCTTCACGCTGTATCCCGAACACAGCAGGGTAGGTAGAGGGAACCTAGTGTTAAGACATTCCGTTCCCCGGAAACATTGCACGTTAAGTGGCGAGACTTACAGACAGAAAGGTACCTTATGTACGGACATATCCACCATATTAGCCACTTTTTTTTTTATTTTTTTACAATTTAATTTATACCACTACGGAGTGGTATAAATTAAATTGTAAAAAAATAAAAAAAAAGTGGCGAAACTTACGGCCGCGCTTTGCCTCGACACCAGAGCGAAGAAAATGGAATTATTAAATATTTCCAATTGTCTAATGGGAATCGAACCTACAATCAGTCACTTTACTGTCACTCTTTGTGCCTTTGCGCCACGACTGGCCCGCATAGATTATAAGAGTAGCATTTTCCCGCAGAACAGTTAAGACAAACAACCTTCAAGACACTCCGTTTTTCACTTTCTTCTCTAATTTGAGACATGCCGCGTTGAATTGCAGTACTTAACACCGCACTAAGTCTCACAAGAATTCAAAAAAATATATATTCATACACGAATTGAATAATTTGTATGATCATTGAAATGAACCAAACCTTTACCAACAAGTATGTGACGAAAGCTTTTAGATGGGAACATGAAATATAAATGTAAATGACATAATTTGCTGTACTCTCAAGAGAAGTGAATATAACTCTCGTGTTCACCGTTCATGCTTTTATTATTATAATGATGGAAGACAAAAAATAATGGTAGGACGGGGTGTCCTACCATACACATACATATAGGAGATAAGAGTGGTATAGGATTGTATGTATTACTAGCGACCCGCCCGCGGTTTCGTCTGCGTAAGTTAAAGTTTCAGGGAATTTAATAAAACTGTTATTTTATATCAATTATGCTAAACGAAATATATTGTATTTTTTTTTATTTATGAACGAATTGAAATAAAATAAACACTTGAAGTTGGCAGAAGATTTCTAAAGCACAATAGTCAAAACTGCATTTAAGTTTGTTTAGCTGTTTCTGACATTTAAGTGCACAAAGGTACAGACTAATAAATAGAATAAGAATCTAAAAAAAAGCTAGGAGCCAGTCGTGGTGCATTGGCACAAGCGTGTGACTGTAAACGACTGGTTGTGGATCCGATTCCCGGGGAGTGGAAATATTTAATATGTCCATTTTCTTTGCTCGGGTGTCGAGGCAACGCGCGACGTTAACTTCCACCACTCAACACGCAATGCCTCCAAATTCGACGGAAAGTGGGGAATCGGAAATGGAAACGGAATCGGAAACGGAAAGCGGAATCTCTTAACACTTACCCTGCTGTGTGCGGGATACAGCGTGAAGCTAAAAAATATATAAAAAAATATTTTTGAGTTCTACTACATTCATAAATTCAAAATATCTTCTCCTTTTACTTTTCATTTTAAAGCTATTTCCTTATAAGAAAAACAATCTAAACACTACTAACTATAACCAACTCATAGCTTAATTATATTGTCAGCTATATTATTCCAAAATGAAGATATTTGAGAAAATTAAGCTGCAACGTTGTAATACGCCCTAATCACCTCATTACCACGGCTACCGTTTCTATTTAGAGTTAAACGTAAACGTAATACTACCAGGTCATTATTATATTTTGCATTAAATGCAAAAATTATTGCAAATTGCTAAATAATTGTTAAAAATGAATAAAAATGAAATAATACCATAGTGACCCGATAGAACAACGTAATATCAACCATTATCCAATCTCCTTTTTTTCTAATTTCTTAAACTATATATAACCAGCCAATAACTCATACAGTCATCATTACGGTTATAGAAATATTATAGATTTTTCATCACTTTCAAAACATTTAACAAAATATTATTTAACATTATTTTATAAAAAATATAATATACATATATAGTAGTTAGTCAGGACTGCATGTTCAGTGGCGAAACTCAACGCCGCGATTTGTCTTAGGCATCAGTACGAAGAAATAAAAAAATATAATCATTACATCCTGTGGGGGGACGGGTTAAGATTACAATTCCCCCCCGCCGCTGGGTAACGTCCCGTAAAAGGCGGGTAACCCAGTAGTTTGGTGGTAGGAGATTCGTTCTCCGACTGGCTCGCGACCACTATCATGTCAAAGACGAACCGCCAAATATCTTATGATGTGTTCCGGTTCGATGGCATGTAAGCCAGCTCTCCCTATTCCCACTATTCCCATCCTTCCTCCCTCCTTCTGTCCTACATTCCCAAGACTGGCAACGCACCCATAACTTTAATGTTATGGATGTCTATGGGCGAAGGTAACCACTTAACACCAGGTGGGCCTTCCGCTCGTTTACCTCCTTTATTCCGTAAAAAAATAAATCCATCCCCCCATCCTCAGTTGGAATCGAACTCGCAATCATCGCATAAACAGTCAAATGCTGTAACACAGTAGAAACAATAATTTACAATAAAGAAAAAGAAAGGGCCAGTAGTTGCGCGGAGGACTGTGCGACTGGTTTGATTCCCACTCGAGGAGTGGAAATATTTAATGTTTCCATTTTCTTCGCCTCGTGCCGGGACAAAGCGCGACGTTAAGCTCCGCCACTTATGACGTAATGCCTCCAGAATTCGACGGTTAGCGGGGAACGGAGTGTCTTAACAATACGTTCCCTCTGGCTACCATCCAGTATGCGGGATACAGCGTGAAGCTAAAAAAAAATATTTTATAGTATCTATTCTATATTATTTTAACTCTAATAACAGTAATATCACACGCACCCGACGTTTTCTATGAAAAATGGTCAGCAGGCGGGAGCAATAAATAATTTTACACACTCTATATGCGGATCACAGCACGTAATATGTGTACAAAACTTAATAAAACCTATTTTCTAGCCTTTTTTGTATGAATGTATCCAATTTTACAAGGATCCAATATGTATGTTTGTTGATATCATTTGTCCGCGAAAAAGGTTTTTTTGGGAATATTATTTTAGTGGTCATAAGCGGTGTAAGAAAGGTTGTTATTCTTATAACATTAAAAATTACAACTATTTTTACAATGCCATCGTGGCGCAGGAGAATTACAATTGGTCGTGGGTTCGATTTCCTCGGAGTACCTAATTGTTATATTTAAATCATTTTGAAGCTTCAAAATCAATTAATAATTCTTATTTAACAGTTAGTTATTATATTATATTATATAAATAGAAATAACTAAGAAATAAATCCACATTTCCCTATCTAGGCAATGAGAATTAAGTAAATAACATTGTTATGTTATCACATAAAAAATGCTTCGCATATTTTCATTAGTTTCAAGATGATAAAAATATGTATTTTTATTTATATATTACTTCATATTTTAATCCGCACGCTGATAGGCAGGCAGAGAGTACTAGTGTCAAGACACTTCGTTTTCCAGTTTCTCACTAAACTCAAAACATTGCGCATTGAGTGATGAAACTCAAATGCCGCGCTTTGCCTTATACACTAGGAAAATTAAAAACCCCTGAGTGGAAATCGAACCCACAACTATTGTTTCTCTCAATTCGTTTACAACTGTAAAATGGATACATATATAAAAATACTAGCGGCCCGCCCGCGGCTTCGCCCCGTGATCTACGTAGCTGTTTCGATATATTGCAACCCTCGGTGGTGAATTCTTGAAACAATCGGTCAAGCGGTGTAGATTTTTCATATAAACTTTCATCCCCTATTTCAACCCTTTAGTGGTTGATTTTTGAAAAACTAAGTAGCCTATGTTAGATCAAGTGATTTTTACTACTTTCATTCTAAATTTCATCGAAATCGGTCCAGTAGATTAGCCGTGAAAGCGTGACAGAGAAACACACAGACATTCGCATTTATAATATAAGTATGGATAATAATCAGAATATAAGCATATATATTTTATATATAATATAGAAAAGTAAAAGGGTCACTAACCCTAAAGCCTAGCCTAGCATACAGATAACGCTATTAGGCTACCAAGGTTTTATAACTTCAACACTACCTAATAGGGGTGTAAGTTATAAGGGATGATTAGATTTCGTGTGGAAAAGCTCATTTTATAAATCGTTTTGCTTATGATACTAAAACGGACAAAAATTAGTGTTTTAAAACTCTATCAGCAAAATTACTGAGTAATATTACTTGTTCCGTAAAAGGTAATAACAAGATCTCATTATAAAAGCCCTATTAGCACAGTGGCAGTAAATTAACTGTGAACGCATTTGGTTATGAGTTCGATTTCTACTGAGAAATTATCATATTTAAAGTATTGTCATTTCTTCGCTCTCTCTCTGATTAGGGAGTACTGGCCATCGAACTGAAACATGTTTGGCGGTTTATCTTTCACATAATAGTGGTCGTGAGTCAGTCGGTGAATTGATCTCCTACCACCAAACTACTGGGCTACCCGCTTTTTACGGGACGCTACCCAGCTGCGGAGGGGAATTGTTTTCTTAACCCGGTCTTTCTTGAAAAGGTTGTTCATTACATTGTACAGGAATACCAAAAAAAAAAAATATAATCTCATGGCTCCGAGCCGATGGCCTATATTTACTATATATACTATATAGTAAATATAAATACATAGATCCACAAAATTAAAACAAAATCTTATTTGTAAAAAAAATCGAGAACCATTAGAAGCACATATCAAGAACCTTTTATGAAAAACTTTGTATGAAAATTATAATCAAATAATAAACCTAACTAATACTCAATATATATTTATATTACGAAAAAAACTTTGCTATTTTCCAATAATACCTAACCACCGTTTGATTTAGTGCTAATTAAGTTCGAGTAGGCTTCTTAAGCCGCTAAGTCTGAAACTTAGACTTAGAAAAAGAAAAATAAATCTAAAGGAATTAGTCTCCTTTTTCTTTACTTTATAGAGAGTTCTTGTAAAACAATTGGAACTTTTATTTAATTATTTACAGTATCATTTTATATAATACAATTTTTTATCAGAATGTTAGGACAATTACCCTTTTTATATCATAAAAACGCTTAAAAATTGCTTTTTGATTGTAAAATTTCAGTAAAAAGTTAAAGCTTTTATTTTTTTGTTCATTTTATACTATTTTATAAAATAAATATAAGAAAAAGGCATTTGTGTTCAGTCCATAATTTCTCGCTGTAACATTATTACCTTATCGCTGATAAAAAAATTGGATAAAGCTTTTCTATCCATTGGGATAAAGCTTTTCTATCCATTGGGATTGCATTGGCAAGACATCGTGCATAGTGAATAAATATAAAAGTAATTTATAATGAGAATACGACTAAATCTATAACATATGATGTGACGTGTCATGGCTAATTATAAGTTAGCCGGCCGGCATGGCGCAATGGGACAGCATCTAACTGTAAAAGCGATTATTATAGGTTCGATTGCCACTCGGGGAACGATTATTTTTATTTTTTCGCTCACTCGGTATCAAAGACAAAGCACATTGATTTTAACCACTAAAGCGCAATGTCTCGATTTTGGGTAGAAGGTGAAGGATAGGATTTTAACTCTAGTTGCTTTCTGAATTAATATTACTAGCTGCGTAATAAAAACGTGGATATGAATTATATACATATTTAGTAATATTACAAACAGAGTCCTAAAGATATTTTCAGAACAATATATAGAAATCCATTTTTATATGAGAAAGTGGGGAACGAAGTATTAAGATACTCCGTTCCCCACTTTCTATTATACTAGGTTCTCTCTGCCTACCCTGCTGTGTACGGTATACAGTGTGAAGCTAAAAAAAAAAAGATTTTTTTGTATTGCCCCCACACCTTAACATTAACAGTGTGCTATACAACCTATATCCGACTTATTAACGTAACAAGTTCCAACTAGAGGAGCGTTAACACAGATAAGGTTGTGAATGGTCTAACATTCCACTACTACGGTCATTTTAGAGCTTAAAGCTCAGTAAGACAAATAAAGCGATCTTCTTGTTGTATCTTCATTTTATTGGATTTTTTATTGCCGTAATTAAATAAAATAGTGTCCCAGTTGATGCGTAATAACTCATTGCCTTAACAATATATATTTTATTATTAAGTATTTCCAAATATCTTAAAGTGTTATTCACAAACTTTAGAAATTGAAAAACAATACTTTATTTTTCAAAAATCCACCCCCTGGGATTGCGATATACCGCAACAGCTATGTAGTTTACGCGGCGAAGCCTCGAGCAAGCCTCTAGATTTAATAAAAAAAAAATATTTTATTTATTTGTTTATTGTTATGTTTCAAATACTACTGAGCAGTGATTTTCACCTAAGAATTGAACCCACAACCATTGTCTTTACAGTCAGCCGCTGTGCAACTGCGATTTGATAGCCAAAGATTTAATATCTAGACAAAAAAGTAAAAAAATTAAATGAATGATATGATTATCTTAATTTTTCTTAAAACTTGTGAAAATAAAAAATGTAATCAATATATATAATAATAAAACTTTAAACGAAGATACAAGTTAAACGACACAAATGATGAAGTTTCATAAAGCCAGGAAGCGTAATGACCGACGGACAGGAAGGAAGTAATAAACCTCTCCAGAACCAAAGTCGAGCCTTTGCTCTATAACAAATAGCCAGAGAGAACCTAGTGTCAAGACACTCCGTTCTCCACTTTCCGCTCGAAGAGACAATGCGTTTTAAGTGGCGGAACTTAACACTGCGCTTTGTCTTTGTTACCCGAGCTGAAAAATGTAAAGTATATAGTCATTCTCCTAAGTGGAAATAGGTCCCACAACCTTTGTGTTTACAGCCAGCCATTTTTAGAGACACCAAGTTAATATCTAGATGTACTAAAAAAAAAACGGAGTGTTATATCACTCGATTGTCTTCGCTTATCTTAAGATGGAAGAAAGGACTGAAATATACTGCCTAGATTATCTTCTGTTACCTTAAGAGTTGTGATATAAAAAAAAAGTAATCAATATAAGACTTTAAACTAAGATACAAGTCAAACGACACAAATGATGAAGTTTCACAAAGCCAGGAAGCGTAATGAACAACGGACAGGAAGATAGGAAGTAATAAGCCTCTACAGAACCAAAGTCGAGAATATAGCCAGAGAGAAGCTAGTGTCAGACACTCCGTTCTCCACTTTCCGCTCGAAGAGACAATGCGGTTTAAGTGATGGAACTTAACACCGCGCTTTGTCTTTGTTACCCGAACTGAGATATGTAAAGTATATAGTCATTCTCCTAAGTGGAAATAGGTTCCACAACATTTGCGTTTACAGCCAGACATTTTTAGAGACACCAAGTTAATATCTAGATGTACTAAAAAAAACGGAGTGTTATATCACTCGATTGTCTTCGCTTATCTTAAGATGAAAGAAAAGACTGAAATATACAAAATTATCTTCAGGTACCTTAAGACTTGTAAAATAAAAAAAATGTAATCAATATAAGACTTTAAACTAAGATACAAGTCAAACGACACAAATGATGAAGTTTCACAAAGCCAGGTACCGTAATGACCGACGGACAGGAAGGTAGGAAGTAATAAACCTCTACAGAACCAAAGTCGAGCCTTTGTTCGCTAACAATATAGCCTTATACATTGTCGAACGACATATACGAGATCGTAACTTATTACACACATTAATAAGATTTAATGATTTCCGAATAACAATATTAAGTTAATCAGCTAAGTGGACGATATCTGTATAGTTCAGTTGACTTGTCTGAATGTATCAAGGTAATAAATTCGAATTTATTGTAATTAATTATATAATTTATTAGTTAAAAAAGCAAAGCTTTTCGCTTTTCCCGCATAGCCAAGAGTCAGTTTAGTTTAGTTACTAAAAGATTTTTACCTGTCTATACCCCATACTCCTCCTGGTTATAAACTGGTCATTTCTAACATGTATTACGAAGGCATTGGTAAGATCTTTTCACATTTGATAGAAAGCCACATTTTTAAAAAGCCATTTATAAGTTGTAGACTTAAAAATGGCTTTTTAAAAATGATTTCCAGTTTACACACCAGGCACTGCACCTATCTTGACTCTATGCTAAAAATGCTATAGATTTGTAAAATTTACCAAAGCGGACAAATAAATGTAATTAAATTGTCGTTCTTGAATGTGGAAATTGAACCCACGACCAGTCTCAATGGCTGTAAAGAACAAAAATATCTTAATTCAATCAGAGTTATATTCCCAGTTCGGAATACAACACGAAAATATTGACAAATTAAGTCAAAACATAACAAAAAAAACATATGAAACTCAACAATACAGGCGTACGTCATGAAAAAATTGTATCTGTCAATTGCATTTCGACGTTTGATTTACGGACGTAATAAAAGATCATATTATTCAATACATTTTCTATGTCCACTACAAATTGTATTGACATTTCCTTATAATAAACTATTGGAATCGTAAAATAAAGAGAAAGGACAAACAGAAGAACTTTCTTATTAAAAAAAATATACAATATATATTGTATATTTATATAATGTATATTTATATATTGTATATATTTTTTTTATAATATAAATGTTATATATCTGTTATTCAATAAGCAATTGCCTATTCGAGATAGTTTTATAATATAGAGATTATAATATTAGAGATGATGTTATTTAGTGATCATTGTGGAGCAAAAAAACACAGTCTGACTCTAATCAAGGTTGGTCGTGGGTTCAATTCCCAATAGGTGAAATGAAAATAATTTATTTTCATTTCTCCTTTGCGATGAACGAAACAAAACGCTGTAAGATCTACTACTGTCTCGAATTAGGGCGAAAGTATCTTGAAACCAGGTGTTCTAATATTACCCTTTTTTATGTTGCTATGCTTAAAGCCGTAAATGAAATTCTAAAAGCTTAGATGAAATTCGACATTGACTTATGCTTAGGTACCTACTACATATTTGCAAAATGGTAAAATATTAATGTAATACATTTATTACTACTGATGACTGTTAATAATAAAATACCAATATTAATATTTTTTTAATAGTTATGCACATATGTATTTAGTACCAACGTACCTAGATACGAACGGACAGGTGAAGACGTTGAAGCTTATATGTTTGGTATTTTAAGTATAAGTAAAAAGCATATTCACAGTCCTTAAAAGCACTACGTATTAACTTTAAAAGTTATTCCGTTGGCTTCACGAACGTAAACCGAACGTAAATAGAGGCCATTTATATCTATTACCGGCAACTCTTAAAGTTTGATGCATCGATGCACTAGAGCGTAGGACAATACAACGCGTTCTCTTTTATAAAAATACTAGTTCATGGCGTGATCTATAAAACTATATACTTATACTGCAATACTCGGGGGTGAGTTTTTGAAAAAAAATAGCCTATAGCCTATATTAAGCCTTGGAATATCAAATGTCAAGCGGTTTAGATTTTCCATAGAAACTTTCATCCCCTATTTTAACCCTTTAGAGGTTGATTTTTGAAAAGATAAGTAGCCTATGTTGGACTCTAGATTATTTACTACTTTCATTCGAAATTTCAACTAAATCAGACGGAGCCGTGAAAGCGTGACAAACAGACAGACTTTCGCATTTATAATATTAGTATAGATAGCTATTGGGTTGGTAGATCTAAACTAGTTAAAACGAGTCTTATGTTGGCCGTTTTGATTTTCCCACAGGGCACGGTTGTCAGAGAAATCCTAGTATCAAAACCCTCTGTTCTCCAATGTTGAGACTGTCGTGGTGCAGTGGGAAAACGTCTGACTGAAAAGCAAAGCAGTGGTTGTCAATTCCATTCCCACTGGATGGAACGATTTAAATTTCTCCATTCTCGTGGCTAAGACAAGCGCAGCGTTATATTCTGCTACTCAAAGAGCAATGTTTCTATTCTGGGCGAGAAGTGAAGTTTCAAAAGTAATAATGTAAAAATGAAAGTACCCGTGTTGATTATAAATGGGTAATTGAAAATGTATTCACAATTGGTTATGGGTTCTATTCCCAATAGATAGAATCCTTTATATTTTTTAGGCTTCACGCTGTATCCCACACACAGTAGGGTAGGCAGAAGGAACCTAGTGTTAAGACACTCCGTTCCCCACTTTCCGTCGAATGCGGAGGCGTGTTAAGGGGCAGAAAGAAATGAACGCCGCGCTTTGCCTTGTTACCAGAGCGAAGAAAATGGAAATATGAAATATTTCCACTCCTCGAGTGGGAATCAAACCCACACCCAGTCGCTTTACAGTCACACTGTGCCACTGCGCCACGACTGGCCCCAATAGATAGAATCATTATAATTTAGTTAGGACGATTTTTATCGTATATATATATATATGGGCAGAAAATGGAGGACGGAGTGTCTTGACACTAGGTTTTCTCTGAATACACTGTTATGCAAGTTAAACGTTAAGCTGAAACAAAAGAGATAAAGTTTTAAATGTTGTAATGTGTTGTAACAAATGTATGTTTTTTTTATTCCACAAGGTCATCTCGTTTTCACACATTTCGTTTTTAACCGTTATAGCTTTGGTTAAGTTGTGTTACAAAATTTAAAAGTTCAATCGACAAAAAGATTCCGAAAGAAGATATAACAAGCTAAAAAATAACTACTTTTGAACTTTCTCGAGTACTTTTCACCGAGTAATAGATTTTTAGAGTTGGACATTTTACTCAAAGTGCTTTATTTTATAGTTTTGAGTTTAACATGTAATTGTCATTTACCCTTTTGAAGACAAATAAAGTAGGAAAAATTAAAAAAAAATAAAATAAATTAGAGTGTTTCATTTTATTCACTTTCACGCCTTATTTGCAATCAGAGAAAAAGGAACCTAGTGTCGAGATACTCCGTTCTGCACTTTCCGCCTGAATTTTAGAAAATTCCTGCTAAGGAGGGAGCTGGTTGAGAACAACACCAAAGACTTGTTTACCAGAGCTGGGAAATGAAAATAATAAAGATGTTTTAGAAGTAATTGGTTAATCGTAATCACAGTCATACGCGGTCCCATTACGCCACGACGGCTTCAGGAATGAATTTGAAGAATTAAAAGCTAGCTAGCTAGAATTTAAACCTATATTTCAGAAGTGTATTTAACATAACCACGATTTTACAGCCATTTTAAATATTCAAAAAGCTTTTAATACTAGTAGGTGAACTAAAAGAAATACCTTATAAAAATAAGGAAACGAAGAAAAAAATTCATATAGTTTTCATTGTATAGCTGATCGGCTTTGATACGATACAAAGCGACATAACCCAGATTAAACACCAGTGGCGCTTGGATATTTTTTTAAGTCCAATATTTACATTGCGAGAGTAAAATGTTCACAAGAACAAGTTTGAATAGAATTCATCAGAGACACTGACGGAAGGTCAGAGGCTGTTTAATTCAGACTGTCGTCGAATTTACATGAAAGTATTTGACTCATATTTAGTTGTTTTTTTTTTTTGTTGAGATACAAAAACAAGGTATTAAAAATATTTAATAAATAAAACGAGCAGCTTCTAGCTTTTTTTTTTCAATATCAAGGTTGTCAACATAGTGACGAGAAGAGAGCGAGAGATATCCTGATTTCCTTCTTTTATCCTGAGGCAATTTGTATTCAGTGGCGCTGCGCTTTGTTTTATTAGAGCAAGATCTTTCCTGAGAATAGGGATCGAATCCACAAACAAGCATATATAAATTTAATACTTTAAAACATTTTTAAAGCATTATTTCACACTTAAGAAATTTGAAAAAGAAATTTAGAAAACGTTTAAAAATGTTGAATGCGGCGGGATTCGAACCCGCGCCCTCTGAATAATGTCCAGGCGCTCTCACCACTGAGCCATGCGTACCAGCTCTGTCTGCTACTTATTTTTGTTGTTAGCATATCTGTAAAGAGATTTTTACAAATTTCTGCTTCCCAAAGATTATTCTACGAACAATCGTTTGGCAAGAGAGACTGCTATTTATTAAACACTTTTAAACATTAAACAACATATCAAAATTTTTATACGTTTTCTAAATGTCTTTTTCAAGCACATATACATTCAGACATTTCAATTCGCTACGTTGACATCAATACCATTTTAGATATCTATCTGGGCAAACATACACATCTGTTTTGTGATGTGTCTCGCATTTAATGAAAAGTTACTTTATTCTCCTCTTCTCGGTATAAAAAAAGTACTATATATCTATTCGGACAGATGTTAAAAAAACGACTAATATCATTAAATGTATATTTTACGATCAAAATAAAGTATTAATGGCAAACCACTCCATACAATGAAACATAAAGTAATAAATTATATATTCTTAAATAAAAATAAATTGTTATTTACATACTTAGGTTTTCTAAGACGTATTTTTTAGTAATAACTTAAGGCATGACATTCACAGAATATTTTAATTTATTTAATTTGTGGGCTTATTTAAATGATCACTTGCTACAAATAATATAATACGTAACATAACACCGCTGACACTCGACTCGTCAGTCTTGAGTCACTGTAACCGGATACTAAGGTCAAGTATATAAGCGTGAAATAGGTCTGTATGTCAATAGAAACGGGCAAACCGGAAATATATAAAAAAAATAGTATTTCTTATTTATAATTTCACGCTTTATCCCGCATTATAAGGTACCGAGAGAGAAATTCGTGTTACAAACCGGCGTTTTCTATTCCATTCTACATACGTCTGCCATTGTCCATACAATGCGTGTAGAATGGAACTCAATTTGAATTTTGTATTATAAGAGCGGAGAAGTAAAGTTCTTTAAATCCTCATTAATCCACGTAGGAACTGAACCCACAACATACTACTTTAATAGACAGGCTGACTGTGCTTCGAGGCACAATGATGTCATTTACCAATTTATTTTATTTACAAAATATTTGTACACAAAAATTAATGACTTTTTTCTTTTCTTTTTTTATTTTCATTGCATCCCGCACACAGCAGGGTAGGCAGAGGGAAACTAATGTTAAGACACTCCGTTCCCCATTTTTCGCCGAATTTGGAGGCATTGCATGTGAAGTGGCATAACTTTACCGCCGCGCTTTATCTCGTCACTAGAGCGAAGAAAATGGAAATATTAAATATTTCCACTTTGTGCCTGTGCGCCACGACTGGCCCCTGGTAAAAATATGTTAAAATTATACAACAGTAAAATTTTAAATATCCAAGAAGAACGTAAAAATTCTTACGCAACTGCTAACGACAGACCAGTGATACTGACAGGGAAGCTGAGATATACCTCTGTCAAAGTTAGTTTCTATATAATATTTCTCTCTTAAAACGCTTTTTTAATCGATGACACACTTTCGTATATAAAATTAGGACCTTTTCAATATGAAGGTTAAGGATGTTGGCCCTACTGCTTTTAAACTACGTCAAGATATCTTTGCGCCTAAATTGACATTGCGTGTTGAATGACGGTATTTAACGCCGCATTTTGTTATAGACATAGCCAAACGAAAAGATTGAAGATTTGAATATAACCATTGATCCGTGTAGGAATCGAACCCACAACCACCGAATTTTCAGTTAGACATCATGTATATAAAAAAAACAAAAAAACATATATTACTAGCGACCCGCTCGCGGCTTCACCGCGTGAACTATTTCGTTATATAGCAACCCTCAGGGTGCATTTTTAAAAAATAAAGTAGCCTATGTTTAAGCTTACATTATAAACTATATTTATGCCAACTTTCATTACAATTGGTCAAGCGGTTCAGATTTTTCATATAAATTTCATCCCCTATTTCAACTCTTTAGAGGTTGATTTTTGAAAAAATAAGTAGCCTATGTTAGACACGAACACTTTTACTACTTTCATTCTAAATTTCATCCAAATCGGACGCGTAGATTGGCCGTGAAAGCGTGACAGACAAACACACAGATTTTCTCATTTATAATATAAGTATGGATTTATTTGCTCACAGTACAAGAGAGATAACTTACTGTGCAAAAGTCACACACTGGAGTCAAACATGCATGTACTTGTACATACAAACATCAATTGCATGGCTTTGGAGTAGGACTTTGCCTAAAAGCTTGCAACTAAATAAATATTACTGAAACTTCTATTTATGTTTTACAGATTTATTTGTAAATGAAAATAGCTTGTTTTGGTAGTTGATTTTGGTTAAATTACTAACAATAAAGAAGTTGTAGCGCAATACGTGTAAAGGCGATCGGTTGTGGATTCGATCCCCGCTCGAAGATTTTTTTTTTTAGCTTCACGCTGTATCCCGCACACAGCAAGGTAGGCAGAGGGAACCTAGTTAAGACACTCCGTTCCCTAGTTTCCGCCGAATTCGGAGGCTTGCGTGTTAAGTAGCGGAACTTAACGCCGCGCTTTACCTCGACACCAGAGCCACGGAAATGGAAATATAATTTCCACTTCTCTAGTGGGAATCGAACCCACAACCAGTCGCTTACAGTCACACGCTTGTGCCACTGGGCCACGACTGGCCACAAATCGAAATTCTAAGAAGTTGTTATATTTAAATTATGTTTGTTACCCGGCTGTGGTAATTTACAACACACTCTATAACCAATGTCTGGATATCGAGCAAAAAGTAGAGAACTGAGAATTTTGACACTACATTCTCTCTGATTACCGCTTAGCCGTTAAAAGCAATAAAAATTAAGAACAAAATTTAGCTAGTAACAATCTTTTATAATGTTTCAATTCTATACAAATTGATTAACAAGCCACACTTATGTCTTCTAATAACTTATTTCAAATAAAAAATAGACTTAGCTGAAAGTTCAAGTGCATCATTAACTATGAAAACTTTTTAAAAATAGCAATAACAAAACAGTCAATGGAGAAATCAATCAATTTACTTTTCAATCATTTTTCAATAAGAGTTCGTCGTGGCACAGTGGGATAGCGTCTGACTGTAAACACAAATAATGTGGGTTCAATTTCCACTCGAAGGAAAGATTATATGTTATTTTCATTTCTTCGCTCTGGTACCTAAGATAAAGCCCGGCGTTGATTTCCGCTATTCAATTCCGCCATTCAACACGTGATGATTTCGAGGGAAAGTGGAGAACGGAGTGTATTGACACTAAATTCTCTCCGAATACCCTGCGATGCAGGAAAAGGCATAAAGCTTTTTTTTTTGCAATAATCATATTTTATAAGTCCTTATAACAATATGTACAAATGTTTCATGCGAGGTCGATTAATCTCACCCGTATTGTTCTTGATAAAACATCATCAATCATATATATCGTAAATATCATAGTATTGATGATTTCATGAAATCATTGACGATATTATGAAATGGCGACATTTCATATAATGGTCAATGCAGTTAGATTGTAAATGCGATTGTGTGGGTTCGATCTCTACTCGGGGGAAAGGCTATAGTTTTATTTTATATTTAAATTGTTTTTATTTTCTCTCCACTAATTACAAATCAAAGCGCGGCGTTAAAGCGTTAAGCGCTCCGTCAGCTAACACACCATATCTCAGATTCGGGTAAAGAGTTAAAAAGAGGAAGTCTGAACGCTAAGTTTCCTCTGCCGACTCTGCTATACAAAAAACGCGTGAAACTACAAATAAATCAATAATTTAATTAATCCCCAAGTAGGAATCGAATACACAACTATCTTGCTTACAATTTATGCTTGATATTTTCATTACAGCTTCCTTATTCATGTCATCATAATACATCATATTTGATATGAAATGGACCAATATCACTTTCGCACACGTAAAAGACTTCAAAAGCCTTGCTTCCGCCTCAAAGCCGGGAGATGAGAGTCTTATTACACCTCTCACCTACGACCCGACATGGTGACAGAATAATTTCGACCCCTGATATATTCATGAAGCTTAGTGGAAGCTTATTTAGTATGCTATATGTGTATACTATGTTAGGAACTATTTTGAGCCTATCGTGGTGCAATGAGACAACATTTGACTGGTCGTAGGTTCGATTTGAATGTGGGGACTTATTATATATAATGCTTTGAGTTTCACTACTCAATGTAATTTGAAGAGCGGGGTGTCTCGACGCAAGATCTTCTCCGAATACTCTGCTATACGGATAAAAGCGTAAAGCTGCACAAAATATTATAAATTATGGGTAAGATCTTATATATTGGTAAATATAATATTAATGAAATTAACTAATGTTCTTTTGATCACAGTAAATATTTTTTTTCACTGGACAGGTATAGTAAGTGTATTGTTATACAATATATGTTAAAACGATGGCTATGGCTAGCTTCCGCTTTACAACAATACAAAAAATTCCGAATGGGAGAAATTTGTGTTACAAACTATTAACGAAATCACAATTAAGAAAAAATATTATAGTGCAGTGAGACAGGATTTTACTCTAATCACAATCGGTCGTGGGTTCATCCCATAAGAAGTAATAATTATACTATTTATTTAAATTTCCTCGCTTTGATATATTTAGAAAACAAGCGGAGAACGAAGTATCTAGACACCAGATTTTCTCTCTGCCCATGCAAAAAGAAGCGGAAACCTCGAAATAAAATAAATTTTAATACATACTGCTTTGATAGTACTCTGAAATAATCAGAAACTCCTCAGACAAGTAGCAAGTACCTTAGCGAACGTTTGCTCTTTCAAAGACTTGGTAGTCTTAAATATACTCTAAGTTTTGCCATACATTAGCACAATAGTGCACTGCAGAGAAGTCAAGCCTTCATGCTCTATTAAAAGGCTTTAGTGCACTTCACAACGTACACTACCTTAGAATAAGGGGAAAAGGAAATAGCATAAATATATTTCTTGTTTAAAATTCGACAGGTTCAGGCTTTTCCTCGTAAAACTGGATAGTCAGGGTCTGAATGTAAAAGCGTGAATGTGGGTTTGATTCCCACTTGGGGGAATGATTATGGTGATATTTTAATTATTTTTATTTCTTCGCTCTAGTATTTAAAATGAATGTTTGGTGTTGAGTTTCTGTTTTGGGCGAAAAGTGGAAGACAGAGAGTCTTGATATTAGGTTCTCTCTGACTACCCTGCATTTCAAACAAAGCGTGAAGCTATATAACAGGATATATTAGCCGAAGAGTTTCACAAGGCTTAGTTTCGTGCACTTTCCACTAGTTTGAGATGTATTCTTTTTATGCATATGTTGATTGCTTAGAAATACAATAGAATGATTGAAAAATAAAAAGTACTGCGATTTTTGCTTAAACTTTAAAATTTTCTTTTTTTTAGCTTCACGTATTCACTGTATCCCGCAGACAGCAAGGTAGGCAAAGGGAACCTGGGTGTTAAGACACTCCGTTCCCCACTTTCCGCCGAACTCGGAGGCATTGCGTGTTAAGTGGCAGAACTTAACGCCGCGCTTTTGCCTCGACATCAGAGCGAAGAAAATAGAAATTATAAATTTCCACTCCTCGAGTGGGAATCGAACCCACAATCAGTCGCTACAGTCACGCTTTGTGCCACTGCGCCACGACTGGCCCCATAAGTGGAATTAAAATTTTGCACATATATTTTGGAATTGAACCCACAACCAATCACTTTAACAGTCAGACGCTGTTTCCTCTATAGAAGAGGAAATACAATAATCAAATGACAAATATTAATGCCCACCATTTTTTGGGACCTCGTCGACGTGTGCTTTGAATATGTGAATATTCAAAATATTGATAACCCTAATCTATTTCATTTAAAATCAATCTAAAATTAAATATTTGGTACATATATCTAAAGAATCAGTTTTAGGACAGTAGGACAGTCTAAGCAATGGTCCTATTTTAGATTCCCATGAAGAAAGATTATTATTACTTATAAATTATAAAGATACTAAAATTATATATATTTTTTTTAAACATTTTTAAATTGTTATTCCACGTTTAGGAAAATTGAAAAAGACATTTAAAGAAAACGTATAAAAATTTGAACGCAGCGGGATTCGACCCCGCGCCTCCTGAACGCATGGCAGTGGTGAGAGCGAGGTATTCAGGAGAGGTATTCAGAAGGCGCGGGCGATTATTATACGTTTTCTTTAATGTCTTTTATAAAATTATTTTTATTTAACAACTTTGATAACAAATTTGAGAGGAATGCGCAAAACGGAGAGTGTTAACACGAGGTAATGTGTGCTTTGCTATGCATGAAAATGATCCATGGATTTTAAAGTAGTGGGAGAACTGAAGTATTTTTTTCCCGTGGGGGGACGGATTAGAATACTTAGACGGATTAGAATTCCCCTCCGTCGCTAGGCAGCGTCCCGTAAAAGGCGTGTAACCCAGTAGCTTGGTGGTAGGAGATTCGTTCTCGGACTGGCTCGCGACCACTATCATGTCAAAGACGAACCGCCAAACATCTGATGATGTGTTCCGGTTTGTTGGCATGTAAGCTAGCTCTCTCTCCCTATTCCCACCCTCCCCATCCTTCTTCCCTCCTTTCCTCCTCCCCCCTTAAGGTTGGCAAGACATCCCCAACCTTTCTAATGTTGTGGATGTCCATGGGCGAAGGTAACGACTTAACATCAGGTAGACCATCTGCTTGTTTGCCCCCCTTTCTTCAATAAAAAAAAAAGTAATATATCAAATTTTAATGAAAACTTATAAAATTGTCTAAATGGAACCCAAACACGGCTAACATAATCTGTATAATATCTGAGCTTGTACCTTTATTTTAACTGTGCTAGAATATTATTAAAATAGGTTAATCTAAATGTTAATAGGTAAAGCAAAAATTTTGTACACCTTTTTACAAAAATTACGCGGACTAAGGAGTATGAAATTTGGCACAATTATATTTTGTGTAGGTACAGAAAGAGTACAGAATACTAATCTTTTTTTTTAAATATTAAAACATACATATATTAATAAAATAATGAAATTATCGAAACCGTTATGATGCAGCAGTTCAGATCTGTTTGCGAAACGTCATGATTGTGGGTTCAATTCCCACTCGAAGAATGAACATTTTTAAATTATTTTCGACCTTTACTCTGGTTAAAACAAAACCGGGCGGTTATTTATCGCCAATCAACAATCGTCTTAATTTCAGGTGGAAATTGGAGGACGGAGAGTTATTATTACACTGGGTTTCTCTCTGACTATTCTGCTATGGAGAAAAAGCGTGAAGCTGTTAATAAAATAAGTTTAACATTTCCTACTAGCTTCTAGCACGAGCTAGAAGTTAAAAGTTATGGAATAACGATTTGCCCACACAATTTTATCCCCATTTCTTAAATTTCTTCAAACTTTTTCATTTCATTATACAAATGAATTAAAAGCAAAAGCGATAGGCAAAATAAACAGTATCAAATTACTTTACATTAAAAAGTTTAATTTTCACCAATAAATTTTATGTAGTCAAGATTATGTATTTTAAATCTTGTTTAACGAGACATGACAAAATTGTATAGAACTTTATTTAGGGATTTCACTGCAAAGCGGAAAAGTATGAATTTATAGGTTCGATTCTCACTGGGAGAAATGATTATATTTAAATTTTCATATTTTTGCTCTGGTACCAAAGCCTAAGCGTAGCGTCATGTTAAGCTACCCAACACGCAATGTCTCGATTTCGAGCGGAAAGTGGAGAACGGAGTGTTTGACTCTAGGTTCTCCCTGACTACCACGTTATACGAGATAAGACGTGAAGCTAAAAAAAATATTTAATAACACATGGTAAAGTCCTATAGAACCAAAAGTATAAATTAATTGAGTTACAGGGAACGTCGTGGCGCAGTGGGATAGCGTATAGCGTACGCTACGTTTACAGTCAGCTGTAAACGAATGGTCGTGGGTTCGATTCTTACTCTCTGGTAACAAAGACGACTGTACGTAATGTGTCAATTTCACGATAATTTAGACAGTGACGGAAAAAGTGTGAATCTAAAAAAAATATTTAATAAGACGTGATAAAATCCTATAGAACTTTATTTACAGATCCCACTGCAAAGCGGAAAAGTATAAATTAATTAAGCCACAATTTTTGGCAAAGCCTCCGTTGATAATTTGTGCTGAGTAAAAAGTTTTGTAACATCGCCGTTTCCTGCCTAATACTTATACTTCTGCTTACTTTACAATTGTTTTATGTTTCTGTTGACGTTTGTGTTTTGTGTACGTGCTATGTTATGGTGGATCTTAAGATATTGAAATAATTACAATATATATAATCTTGGCCAGTCGTGGCGCAGTGGCACAAAGTGTGGTTATAAAGCGACTGGTTGTGGGTTCGATTCCTACTCGAGTGGAAATATTTAAATTTCCATTTTCTTCGCTCTGGTTGCCGAGACAAAGCGCGGCGTTAAGTTCCGCCACTTAACACGCAATGCCTCCGAATTCGGCGGAAAGTGGGGAAACGGGGTGTCTTAACACTAGGTTCCCTCTGCCTACCCTGCTGTGTGCGGGATGCAGCGTGAAGCTAAAAAAAATATGTTTATATACTTTAAATCAGTGTGTTCTTTACTTTCACTGTCAAGCTTTTACTTGCATGTGCTATTTTACGTGAAGAGATCTTCATTATAGATTCGATGACTTAAGCTTGTAAAGAGTGGATCAAAAGTCTTTTTACATTTCAAACGATGTTAAAAATGAATCGAATAATCTTTAAAAGTAATAAAATTATAGTAACTTTTTGTAATATTAAAATAACCGTATCTTACTAAGTGATACGGTATATAAAGGGTACATGTACTACATAAATATATACACGGTACATGTACATATACTAAAATATCATATTTTACAATTTTTATTAATCTTTCCGTCCGTCTGTCTGTCTGTTCCTACTTATCTTATCCTACTTATCTTTTTTTATGGAATAAAGGAGGCAAACGAGCAGAAGGCCCACCTGGTGTTAAGTGGTTACCTTCGCCCATAGACATCCACAACATTAGAGTTGTAGATGCGTTGCCAGCCTTAGGGATGTAGGACAGAAGGAGAGAGGAAGGATGGGAATGTTGGGGATAGGGAAAGCTGGCTTACATGCCATCGAACCGGAGCACATCTTCAGATATTTGGCGGTTCGTCTTTGACATGATAGTGGTCGCGAGCCAGTCGGAGAACGAATCTCCTACCACCAAGCTACTGGGTTACCCGCCTTTTACGGGACGCTACCCAGCGGCGGGGGGGAATTGTATTCTTAACCCGTCCCCCCACGGGTCAAAATCTCTGAAACAAATGAAAAAAAAGTGACGGGACTCTCACTGATAGATATCTGATGTATTTATAGTGTATTTAATGTTATTCTTATTTTTCTTTGTCACAAGCACAGGTAGTATTATTTGAATACAGTTTATTTATTATGACTCTTCACAAATGGAAACGTTTACGAAACATACTACATGTTTGAAATGTGATCCTTAATTATTTTGTCACTGCAACTATTTTGCAACTTAACTCGAAAATTTCCTAAAAGTATTTACTGATTTTTTAGGCATTTCCTCGCGAATGCAACCCTTAAATCCTTTAAAAAAAAATTTGTTTAATATTAAAATGCTTTTTGTCTCCTCTGTAAGTGGAGAATAGAGTATATTGACACTATGTTCCCACTCACAACCTTGGTATGCGGAAGAAATGGTAAAGCTTTTTAAAAGTGTGTAAATAACATTTGAAAATGTTAAAAGCGTAAAGGGTTTTTCTTCTTTTTTTACAATCTATATATGAAGAACAAATTAATGTACCAACGGATTAACTCAACCAGAACAGAAAAGTCTCATGCAAATGACAATACAAATTAAATAATTCTAAAGAAAAATACCCTTTTTCATTCATGTTTACTTAAACAAACTGTAAAGGGTACATGGAGTGGGCGTAATAGAAACCGCAGTGCGATTCGCGGTCCAACACACAAGACAGCGTTATGAATGCCAATTAAAGTCTTAACCAGATAGACAAAGGTTTTTTTTAGTTTCACGCTGTATCCCGCACACAGCAGGGTAGGCAGAGGGAACCTAGTGTTAAGACACTCTGTTCCCCACTTACCCCCGAATTCAGAGGCATTGCGTGTTAACTGGAGGAAATTAACGCCGCGCCTCGACACAAGAGCGAAGAAAATGAAAATATTAAATACTTTCACTGCTCGAGTGGTAATCGAACCCACAACCAGCCGTTTACAGTCACACATTTGTGGCACTGCGCCACGGCTGGCTCCTACAAATAAAATTATTAACCTACAACTTTTACCATTTTAAAATGTACACACAATTAGAAAATTGAGAAAGAATGGATCATATAACTTATTTATTTCAATGTGTTAGCCTCTTTTCAAGTAATCATAGAGCAGTGGAAATTCAAATCACAAGGGTGTGAAATAATTTTTATGAAATTCCGTCGTTTTTGAACATAGAAATATGAAACTTCATAAAGTATTTGTGAAAATCTCCGCTAAAATATATCCCCAACATTCATTCATCACATTTGAAGCTTAAAACTTTTATTGACTTATTTTCTAAATATCCAGTTTATATATTCAATATATAAGTACCTATCCAGATATTGTGAAAATTCTCGAAGGCTCTATGCAATTCTATGTAGCTCATTCAAGAGTGAATTGTCTGAGCAATCCAGTGGTTCTAGCGCACGAAAATCTAAATATGAATGTAGTATAAGGACATACAGACCAGATGGCATATAAAATATGCCTTGCCCTAGAAAGTTATATTATATCATTTAAACATAAGATAACATATAGCTGAGTGTGTAGTTTAGTTTAATAATGTGATATAAGGGCGCAGTCGTGGCGCAGTGGCACAGACGTGTGACTTCAAACGACTGGTTGTGGGTTGGATAACCACTCGAGAGGTGGAAGTATTTAATATTTCCTTTTCTTCGCTTTGGTACCGAAGCAAAGGCCTCCAAAATTCGGCTGAAAGTGGGGAACGGAGTGTCTTAACACTACTTTCCCTCTGCCTACCCTGCTGAGCGGGATACAGCGTGAGGCTAAAAAAAAGGAGAAAAGTAATATAATAAGTTTATATTGGCGCAGTGGAACAATATCCGACTGTAATGGCTATTGATTGTGGGTTCGATTATCACTGAGTGAAGTATTTAATTATTTTCAATTTTCCACTCTGGTAAGCAAGACACAACGGCAAGGCTCTGTGGTCCACTACACTTTACGCAATTCGAATTTGGAAAAAAAGTAGAAAACTACCTGACACTAGGCTCTATATCTGGCTACTCAGATATGCAGAAAAAGGCTGACGGTATAAAAAATAGTATATTTCTACTATATTATTATAGAGACTATGTGGTATTGTAATACTTTTGTAGTGATTCTCTATATACACTTAAACTATGTCAAATTTTATACTTCATTTCATTCTAAGCTTCTCGTTCATGTATAAATAGATTAGCCGTAAACGCGAGACAGATAAACAGATAGACTTTCGCATTTATAATATAAATATGGATTTGCGCTTTTTCGAGCATAGCGAGGTAGTCAGACAGAACCTAGTGTCAAAAAATTTCATTGTCTACTTTCCGCCGGAAGTCAAGTCATCGTGTGTTGAGTAGTAGAAATCAACTTCATGCTTTGTCATAGGTACCAGAGCGAAGAAATGAAAATAAATAAAAAATAAAATGATTTCCCCGAATCGGAATCGAACATACATTCGCATTTACAGACCTAAAGCGTCGTAATGGCCTTTTTTTTTGCTAAAACACTCCGCTCCCCATTTTCTGCCTAATTTGGGTGGCATTGCATCTCAAGTGGCGGAACTTAACGCCGCGTTTTGCCTCGACATCCGAGCGAAAGAAATAGAAATAATAAATATTTCCAATCCTCGAGTGGAAATCGAACCCACGACCAGTCGCTTTACAGTCATACTTGCCACTGCGCCACGATTGGCCCCATAAATAATTATATATGATAATAATGGCCCATTAATAGTTAATATTTTATATTTATTTTAAAGCTTTTTGATAATAAGAAAAGAAATTTTCATTAACACACTAAAATAACTAACGATACATTACAAACTTAATTTAAGTCCCATAAAGTAAGGAAGCGCATTCCGTGAGCGACTCAGTTTGTGGTTTAGAATTCGTAAACATAATTCTATAGTTATTACTCCCGCCCTTAAAGCAAATGTAACACATAAACATTGCGGTTTCTGAGCGGATAAAATTGAAAATTTAATCAATTACAAAAGAATTCTCATTTAAATCCTGCACATGAGGAATGTTTGTATTAAATGCGTATGCCCATTTCTACATATATGCCTACATATATTTTTTTTAGCTTCACGCTGTATCCCGCACACAGCAGCGTAAGCAAAGGGAACCTAGTGTTAAGACACTCCGTTCCTTACTTTCCGCCGAATTTGGAGGCATTGCGTGTTAAGAGGCGGAACTTAACGCCGCACTAAGTCTAGAAAGCAGAGAATGGAAATGAAAATAATATCATTCCTGCGAGTGGAAAGTGAACGAACCCCCAAGCATCGAGTTTAAAGTCAGACGTTGTTACACTGCGTTACAGTAACCTCAATTAGAGGTCCTATACAATAAATACTATATAATAAAACGTTGAACTAAGTAGAAATATAATATTTCTCAAAATAGCAATTTTTTTTAATAATAGATATTTTGTTACATTTTTATATGTATATTATTAATGATGAATGCACGTACTAACTGCAATATACAACTGGTTATATATTTTATCCATATAAATCACTGGTTCCCAACCAGTGGTCCGCGGACCACCAATGGTCAACAGAACGGATAAAGTGGTCCGCGAACGATTTTAAATTTAGCGAGTGTTGGTAGCCGGGCAGTGAGCGACAGTAGTAATTGCAAATTAATTCATTGATATTATAAAATAAGTATATCAGTATAGATAAGGAAGTTAGGATGTCCTAAAGTGTTTTAACAATTCGCAAAAAGTATTGGATTTGACTACTTGTTAACAATAGTGCCACGACAATCTCGCAATTGACACAATTTTCTCATTATATATTATTTTTTTTTATATAATTTCTTCGGGAGTTTTTAAGTAAAGTTTTCGTTTGATTATTACAGTTTATTTTTATCATACCTACATACATAGTGATCCCAGCTAGGAAGAATAAAGTAAAAGTGGTCCGTGATCAAAAACTGGTTGGGAACCCCTGATATAAATAAAATGGAAAATTTTAATAAATAAACAGTATGGCCACATACATGAATGATATGAAACAAAAAAATACTCAGAAACCTCTATAGCAAGTAACTGCAAGAACAAACGTTTCGAACAGAAATTTAAAGGTACACGTTTTAAATTATTTTAAAAATTCGTATAACCTATATAAAAATATTATATTATGATAAATATTGGTGCAAATGTGCAAAGTAGGTAGGCAAGGTGCAATTTTTTTTTGCAAGTAGGTATATCAGACCGCAAAAATGGGCCAGTCATGGCACAGTGGCACAAACGTGTGACTGTAAACGGCTGGTTGTAGGTTCGATTCCCACTCGAGGAGTGGAAATATTTTCTTCGCTCTAGTGTCAAGGCAAACAAAAACGGCGGAAAATGGAGAACGGAGTGTCATAACACTAGGTTCCCTCTGCCTACAAAAAAAGTATTAAAAAATGGTTTAAAATAACGAATTTACGCTTTCTCCCGTATATGAAGATAGTCAGAGGGAATTTAATTTCGGTTCCCTATCTCACTATCCGAAATCAAGATGTAACGTGCTTGGTTGTGGAACTCAATACCTCATTTCATATCAAAAATCATTCCCCCGAGGGAGAATCGAATACTGAACCAATCGAATACATTCATTGACTAACACATAAGTACAACCAATAAAAACATGTTAAAAGAACGATTTATGACCACAAAAATTTCAATAACTAAATATTAAAATAGACTTAAAGCTTAAAACACAAACAATCACCGTCTAATCCGTCCTCAAAAGCTTTTAGGCGGTAAAGTAGTCCGCGGCATACTCGTATACCAGTGTGGCATACGAGTATAGGAGTGGAGTACATAACGCGATCGCGTCAAAGCGGTTGCGCCAGCGATCGCTCTCGACCGAAATCCTTTGTGCATAACTGAACTACGTTTACCTATAATCTGTAGCTGTAGTCTTATAATTCTATCTTTGGGTTACGCGGTTTTATGAATTGAATTGGTACTATTTTTAAGGGAGTTAATGGTTTATATACTTTCCTCAGCTTCATAATTTTATATATACTTATTATATAAAGTATATAGCAGCATAGTTAGAAAGAATTTAATGTTAAAACACTTTAAGATAAAATATTTCACCCAAAACGAAATATTATGTATTAAATGGTATTGTGGCCAGTCGTGGCCCAATGGCACAAGCATGTGACTGTAAACGACTGGTTGTGTGTTCGATTCCCACTCGAGGAGTGGAAATATTTAATATTTTCATTTTCTTCGGTCTGGTGCCGAGGTAAAGCGCGGCGTTAAGTTCCGCCACTTAACACGCAATGCCTCCGAATTCGGCGGAAAGTGTGGAACGGAGTGTCTTAACACTAGGTTCCCTCTGCCTACCCTACTGTGTGCGGATAAAGCGTGAAGCTAAAAAAAATGGTATTCCTTCCTCTAAGTGGGAATATAATCCAAAACTATTCATGTTTACAAACAGTCATGGTCCCATTGCCCCATGACAACATAATAATAACGTAGTAAGATTATCTTACAATTATTGACTAAAAAATAAGTAGAACCAATAAAAACATGTAAAAAGAATGATTTATTGCCACAAAAAAAATTATAACTAAATATTAAAATAGAGTCAAAGCTTAAAATACAAACATCACTTAAATCCTAAAACCTATAAAACCGTTTATGCAATTTTTACACATTAAATGATTTAATTTTTTTCATTTACTTATTTTGCCGTATAGCAGCGTACTCAGAGACAGCTTAGTGTCAAGACACTCCGTACCCCACTTCCGCCCGGCTTCAAGACGTTGCGTGTAGAGTGGCGGACGTCAACGTCGCATTTTGTCTTGTTCATTATAGCAGAGATATAAAATTAATTCACTTAAGATCATTCAACTAACGGAGAATCGAACCCACAACCAATCGCAATCATGGTCGAATACTGCACTGCTCCACGATGGCCGTAATAAGACTATTCTCACTTTTTTTTTTTTCGACTGTGTAGTATGCTGTTGGCCAGAGCGGCCTCGACAGCTTCACCGGTCTTTGGGGGAGGCCGAGCTATATGAGCTCTGACCTTGGCTTGGAATCCTCGCTTGTGAGAAAGCCATCAAATGACGACGACGGCATGGCAAGGGCGTCCCAGTTGAGACTCGAACCTCGACTTGCGACACCGTTTTAGTGGGGGACTTTGCTTCTCTCTGTCCGAGCTAGGCCTAACTAGGGGCGCTGGTGCCCGGGGCGGTATCGAACCGTGACTATTCTCACGGTACGGAAATATATTTATGTAAGTCCTCACATTTAGAACATTTCTAATACCAAGCAATACTACTTACAACAACACAATTAATCGGGCTAAGATACTTTCTTTTAAGAATTTTTATTTTTAAAACTGCCTTTGTTCACGTTTTCTAGACTTTGCTAAATGTATCGTGGAACTCAACACTGCAGTTTCTCTTGTTTAGCAAAGCGAAAAAATAAAATAATTTTATTACATATTCTACCAATTCTACCGAGTCCTACCTCCAAAAGTCTCGCAGTCATTGGATTTTACATTTTTCTAACATATTATTGTTATTAAAGTTAAAACACGAAAAATATATTAAAAATAACGCACTTCAATGTAATTCTCAAGAAAATAAACATTTAAATAAATAAAAATTAAACGCAAATTGAACAACATGTGCGCGTAAAGAGAAAATTCGCTGCATTTTTCCGCTGAATTGCGAAACTGATTGAATGGAAAACTATAGGTTTACTCAATATCCCTGGCGGCGTAGACAGTGAGTGATGCTGAACGTTGTCTACTGTGGCACACTTTCATTTTGGTTAAACAAAAACCGGTTTTACATATAGAAATAACCAATAAGAATAAAACATATTGAGACAAGAACAAGGCGCAGTGGTACAACGCCTGACTGTAAGCCCGACGGTTATGGGTTCGATTCTTACTCGGGGAAACGTTTAACATTTTTTTATTTCTTCGCTTTGGTGTCTAAGACAAAATGCAGCGCCGAGTTCAACTACTCAATATGGAATACCAAGAATTTAGGCAGTGGAGAACGGAGCCTCTTGACATTAAGATTCTCACTAACAAGCTTGCTATATGGGAAAAGCGCAAAGTAGTTTTTTTATTAGAAAACCGGTTTCGGTTTTATATTTTTATATGTTACTAAGTAGAATAACATTTTTTTATAGCGTCACGTGTTTCTGATATAGCAGAAACTTTAGTGTCAGGACACTCTGCTTAATAGTTGCCACGTGAATTCAAAACATTGTGCACAACGTGAAGGGACTCAACGCTGCGCTTTGTCAGTCAGACAGTTGACAGTGCGAAGATATTATGTTAATTTTGAATATCTCTGTGGGAATCGAAACAACAACCCATCGCACTTAATTAACATTATCCCACTGCGCCACTATGCTCAATAATAATCTATACTAGTAGCTTCACTTTTACTGCATAGCGGGGTAGTCAGCGAGAACCTAGTGTCAAGGAACTCTATTCTCTATATTCCGCCCGAATTTGTGATATTTTCGTATTAAAAGACGGAACTCAACGCCGCGTTTTGTCTATCAATAGTTTACTATTGTATATAATTTTGACGCATAACTAAAGTTTTCATTTCCTCAATTCCTTTTTTTTTATCCTATTTCTTATATCACCGGCCAACACGTTTGACGTTTGGCAAAGAACATATTAAAGTGTTTTTCTACGAAAGTTACGTTATAAGAACTGAATATAAAGTAGCCTGTACCCCTCACAGTGCCACGAACTATTTTTCAATTTCATGACCTCATATTTTTTACCCGCGACGGAACGGCGACTGTATATGTGTTTGGGGTGAGAGGTTGTTTGTTTGTTTGTTTGTTTGTTTGTTTGTTTGTTTGTTTGTGTGTTTGTGCAAATTACTATGTCAATTATTTCCAAAACTATAAGTCCGATTTTGATACGGTTTTCTATGGTAGGTTTAGGTTCAATTGGCATATGTTCTTAGATATGTCTTATTACCCTAACTCACCAGGGGGCGCTGCGGTAAGCGTTTTACGTGCAAACGAATGTTTTCAATTATCTCAAAAAATAATAGTCTGATTTCGATACGGTTTTCAGTGATAGATTCAGGTTTAATTGGTGGATGTTCTTGGATATGTTTTATCGTGTAAAGCCACCAGGTGGCGCTGCAGAAGGCATTTGTTTGTACTTTTTTTGTATTTATTTGTCTAAAACCGAAACTACTGATCCGATTGAAAAGAGTTTTAAGGAAAAGATTCAGCTTTGCTTCGTGCATATTTTAAGATTTTTATTTTTTTGTTACGGGGTAAATTCACCAGGGGGCGCTGCAGTAAGCATTTGTTTATGCAAATCAAAAACTACTAGTCCAATTTAGATGAAACTTTCAAGGATAGGTTCAAGCTTAATTGGTGCGTCTTTCCATATATGTGTTATGGTGACCACTCATCAGGGGGCGCTGTAGTAAGCATTTGTTTGAGATTTTTTGTGTAAAACCAAAAATTTTCTTGTATTTATCTGTCTAAAACCGAAATTACTAATCCGATTGAATAGAGTTTTTAGATCTAGATTCAGCTTTGCTTGATGCATATTTTAAGATTTTTGTTTTTTTGTTACGGTAAAAATTCACCAGGGGGCGCTGCAGTAAACATTTGTGTATGCAGAGTAAAAACTACTAGTCCGATTTAGATGAAACTTTCAACGATAGATTCAGGTTTAATTGGTGCTTCTTTTCATGTATGTGTTATGGTGGCCACTCACCAGGGGGCGCTGCAGTAAGTACATTTGTTTATGCAAAACTAAAACTACGAGTCCGATTTGAATGCAGTTTTCAATGATAGATTCAAGTTTACTTAGTGCATATTTTCATATATGTGTCATGTATGTTTACTTATTGCATATTTTCATGTATGTGTCAACTCTCTAGGGGGCGCTGCAGTAAGTAGCTGCTTCCATTTTTTGATTGGAAAGAGTTTTCAGAATTAGGATTCCGCTTTGCTTAGAGCATGTTTTAAAATTTATATTACGGTGACAAGTCACCAGGGGGCGCTGCAGTAAACATTTAATTATGCAAAGTTAAAACTATAAGTCCGATTTGTATGCAGTTATCAAAAATAGGATCAGGCTTAATTAGCGCGTGTTCTCGTATATGTGTCGTGGTGACACCTCACTAGGGGGCGCTGCAGTAAGCATTTGCTTGTATTTTTTGTGTGAAACCTATTTAGATGCGGGTTTTCTGTGATAGGTTCAGGTTTAATTGTTGCGTGTTTCTATATGCCATATCACGAACTACCACGGGGCGCTCCAGTACAAATAAGTTTGTTCAACATCAAAACTACTAGTGGGCTTTGTGATTTTTACTGATTTATTTAGACTTAAATTTCCTGAAAATGTTACGGTGCCAATCTGCCAGGCGCTGCGATAAGTATTTGATAACCAGAAAGTATTGGGTTTATAATTTCTTTTGGAATTGCATGAAGATTAATAAAAGTATTTCGAAATTATGTAATAATATGTAATGTGTATCTTCACTTTAAAAAGTTTAAAATAAAAAACAAAATTAAAAATTTTGAAAAAACCCACGACGGTATAATTGTTATTGAAAAAGGATAAAATAACTAAAAATCCCCCGCCTAAAAGAATATATGTAACGAGATGATGGGGACAACTTCGTCGGGGGCTGCCAGTTGCAACCTCTATTTTGGATATTTTGCTAACAGTATAGATTTCGTTCTTAAAGTTTTTAAAAGGAATACCAGTTATCAAAACTGTAAATTCGCATTAATATTTAAATTTTTTGCCAAACCTGTTTTAATAGCATAAAAACCTATGAGAAGGTTTGTGCAAACTTAAAGTAATGACAGCCCCCGACGAAGTCGTCCCCATCATCTCATTACATATATTCTTTTAGGCGGGGGATTTTTAGTTATTTTATCCTTTTTCAATAACAATTATACCGTCGTGGGTTTTTTCAAAATTTTTAATTTTGTTTTTGTATCATTTCAGCAAGTGGTGTTGAGCTGTCGCCAAGTTAAAGATAAGCATAGAAGTATGAAAGAATCATATCTTTTAAAATATTCAACTCAAAATTAATAGAATTTTAATAACTAATAACATGTTGGGCCAGTCGTGGCCCAGTGGCACAAGCGTGTGACTGAAAACGACTGGTTGTGGGTTCGATTCCCACTCGAGGAGTGGAAATTATATTTCCATTTTCTTCGCTCTGGTGTCGAGGTAAAGCGCGGCGTTAAGTTCCGCCACTTAACACGCAAGCCTCCGAATTCGGCGGAAAGTGGGGAACGGAGTGTCTTAACACTAGGTTCCCTCTGCCTACCCTGCTGTGTGCGGGATATAGCTTGAAGCTATTTTTTTTTTTTTATATTTATGTTAATTTACCCGCAACCGTCCAGCTAATGCTAGACGGTTACCAAGGACATGGTTTCGAATTCCGCTGTATATTAAAAATTATAAGAATTATATTTTATGCTTTTTTAATATATACTTTAAATAAATAACACTTTAAAAGGCAAGACTCTGTTCTCCGCATTCCATGCGAACTAGGGATATTACGTGTTAAATGGCGACACCTAATGCCAATTTATCTTACCATAATAGAGAATCGAAAATAGTCCTATTAATAATGCTTAAATTTGTCTGTCTGTCAGTCTGTTACGCTTTCATAGTTTCACTAGACCGATTTGTTTGAAATTTTGAATGAAAATAGTTTAAGACTCAAGACGAAATGAAGGCTACTTTTTTTTCAAAAATCAACCCATAAAGGATGGAAATAGGCAATGTATGTATGTGTAAAAAAACTATGTGTAAATACCATTATTCAAAAAGTATATAAAAATAATGAAAACATATTCACAGTATGTATGTATCTACCTTACATATATATTTAAATTTCTACATTAAATTTATCAATTCAAACCGCCCTCGTGGGCGGGTGTAGTTGAGACGCCTGAATGATCACGATGATTGTGGGTACAAGTTCTACTCGAGCGTATATTTGTCATTATAATATCTCAGATTTGGAATGAAATACGTTGAGTTTGAAATGAAATGGCGTCGAGTTTCGTAGGCCAAAATGTCATTTTTTAATGATAGTAATGTGCGATTATTAGATATTTTAAGCTATTTAGCCTTATTCATTTTAATGCCTCTAAACATATATTTTTTTAATTTTTGTTAAACATACTTAAAAAATGTTACATACTTAAAAAATATTATACTTATATATTACACAAAAAGATTTAAAATGCTTAATTAAAAATATAAGTTTAAAAAATTGAGCTTAACTAGGCTTGAATGCGCGCCTCTTGGAAACAATCCAAGCGATATAACCGCAAAGACATACTTATACCTCTAAAAATATTGTTCATATCATAATTAAATTATTTTCTCATCTTTATACATCTCCCGTAAGGATAAGATTAGGTAACGAGAAACTTCTCGTTATTATATAATATTAATAACACAGAGACTACCTAGTGTCGTAGCATATGAATTTTTAATATTATTTGCTTCATAAGCGGTAAGCGGTAAGCAAAATAAAAACTAAACTAATAGCATGCCAGAGAGCAATGGAGAGAAAGAAGCGTACTTAAAATAAGAAGACTACAAAAAATAAATCTATAAGACGTAAAACTAAAGTTATAGACGTCTTACAATATGCTCTAAAACAAAAATGGCGGTGGGCAGGGCATATAGCAAGATGTAGTGACAGCAGATGGACAAAAGAGACAAATGTATGGAAGGACCAAATGGAAAAAGGAAAAGAGGGCGCCCCTGTAAAAGGTGGATAGAATATATAAAAGTGATAGCAGGAAGAGAGTGGAGAACAAAAGCCATGGATAGAGAGGTCTGGAAAAACCTGGAGGAGGCCTTTACCCGAGAAGGGGTTCCGATTAATGGTATCGAAGAAAATGAAAACGATTAAAAGGAAAACACAACACAAAAACGGATATAAATAAAAGAAAATACTTTTAGTTATAAGTAGATATTGTATATTCGAAATAAATGGCTTTATTATTAATATTAAGCAGTAAGAGAGGCAGAGGGAAAACACAGTATCGACGATACTGGGGGAAGGTAACGTAAAAAGCATGATGACCCCCCGGAGGGCGTGTATGAAGAGGTGAATGACAGTGGACGAGACGAAAGAAGTATGCAGGGACCGTAGCGTTTGGTGCTCCGTTCCCTCTTACTACCCCGCAAGGGATACAGCGAGATGTTAAAAAAAACATTTCAAGTGCAACATATAGAACTCTCTGTTCTTATATTGAAAAAAATCTTGTTATGATGAAAAATCTATTTTAATTGTGATAAAACGCATATGCTCTCCAAGTAGACCCTCACCGTAAGAAGAAGGCCACACATGTTTTATGTCTACATCTTATGGTAGTCGAAAAAGATCTTCCAAAGGTCAACCGATATCTTGCCTTTTCTTCCTATTCAAATTCACTAATAAAATTAAAAAAAATGATCGCCTCATATCTTCACACTTTTTCCCGCATAGCAGGCATAGGGGGCCTAGTGTCAAGACCCACCATCCTCGAATTTCTGCCCGAAATAGAGACATTGCGTGCACTTCATCTTTGGTACCAGAGCGAATAAATGAACATTTTAATATAATCATTAAACTAAGTGGAAATTGTATCCACTATCGCGTTTACTATAAGACGCTGTTCCACTATACCAAAATGACTTTAATGTATGTATATTATATTATAATTAATATTAAATGATAGCACATGTAACTCAAAAATACTAAAAAATAAATGAATTATTTATTTTACAATAATGAGAAAGTGGCCAGTCGTAGCCCAATGGCACAAGCGTGTGACGTGACTGTAAACGACTGGTTGTGGGTTCGATTCCCACTCGAGGGGTGGAAATATTTAATATTTCCATTTTCTTCGCTCTGGTGCCGAGGTAAAGCGCGGGGTTAAGCTCCGCCACTTAACACGCAAAGCCTCCGAATTCGGCGGAAAGTGGGGAACGGAGTGTCTTAACACTAGGTTCCCTCTGTCTACCCTGCTGTGTGCGGGATACAGCGTGAAGCTAAAAAAAAAAATTAAAGAAATCTAGAAGATCAAAACATATATTCTTAAACTAGTTCTATTTAACCGCAATAAAATATCACAAAAAAAAGAAGAAATCCCTTGAATTGTGATACAGAATGACGTAAGCAAATCCGTTTGGATTGGCATTGGGTCTAATTACACGATCTCTTACGCGTGCCGGCTACCATTAATTCGGCAATCGGTCTCCATCTTATCTTTATTATCGTTCTTACTGAGAGAAATACGACACTTTACAAAGGACTATAAACCTTTGTTTATGTATGTACTTAGTTGTATGAGTGTTTTGATGGTGCTCAAAAATGGAGATTAATAATAAATTAAATAGCTTCACGCTATATCCCGCACACAGCAGGGTAGGCAGAGGGAACCTAGTGTTAAGACACTCCGTTCCCCACTTTCCACCGAATTCGGAGGCATTGCGTGTTAAGTGGCGGAACTTAACGCCACGCTTTACCTCAACACCAGAGCGAAGAAAATGGAAATATTAAATATTTCCACTCCTCGAGTGGGAATCGAACCCACAACCATTAGATCGAAACCACAAGATTAATTATGCTTCACAGAATCTGTTTAAAGTGAGAGCTAATAATTTTGCTTGTTATTCAATACACGGAATACGAAGGAGCTTTTCTGTTCTTGAAAGTTATAATTTAATTTTCTGCTATAATTTTTTGAAAGTCAATTAATAAAAGTAAAATGTATGTTTAGATATTAATAGTATCTATGGCGCCAACTAAAATAAATCTAATACTACACAGATATTTGACACTGATAACGACATGGCACAAATATTTCATTCATTTTAAGTCAATTTATTATTTTTTTTCTATCCAGAAAAGTTTTGTTATTGGAGCAGTTTATTTCGATTTCAAATTGGTTGACTACCGACTCAGATACCTTCGTGGTACCAGAACAACTTTGCCAAAGATGATCACGTAATAAAATTCATAGTTTAGGTTTTTATAAGGGACATACAAGCAACATTGATTTTTTTATTAAAAGTTATTGTAATTTGTATGAAATACACTATTTTCTACTTCGATATATATCTCCAGCATGTACCACGAAAGATTAGATTTTCTTCATATTCCATACGACTTAAAAACATGCCGCGCGAAATATTAAATTTGACGCCACTGATCTCATAATGTATATGACATTATAATACATGCTCTAATTTATTTATTTTTTAGCTTCAGACCTTTCTGTAAAATGTGAAAAGATCTGTCTTTTCGCATTTTACTCTGCCACTATGTCAGCAAATTAAAAAAAAAGTGTCAGCAATATATTATCTGTCTGTGTCCTCATTTTTATAACATTGGACATTTAAACGTCGGAATTTGAAACCATTTTTATTATTCTAGAGAAAAACACAATCAAAATGTAATAATTATTTCTGCAAGTAGAGATTCAACTCACTACCCTCGCACTGACAGTCAGACCCTATTTAAAATTCTTTTTCAATTTCCTAAGTGTGTGTATTCATACAACTTTAGAACAACACACACTATCGAAATGTTAAAAAGCAGACCCTATTCCTTTATACTGCGATATATCCTCTATGTTTACATTTTAATGAATCTGTAATTGAAAACTTAAACCAGTGGCCAGTCGTGGCGCAGTGGCACAAGCGTGTGACTGTAAACGACTGGTTGTGGGTTCGATTCCCACTCGAGGAGTGGAAATATTTAATATTTCCATTTTCTTCGCTCTGATCTCGAGGTAAAGCGCGGCGTTAAGTTCAGCCAACTAATACGCAATGCCTCCAAATTCGGTGGAAACTGGGGAACGGAGTGTCTTAGCTCTAGGTTCCCTCTGCCTGCTTGCCCTGCTGTGTGCGGGATACAGCGTGAAGCTAAAAAAAAAAATAATGAATCTGTAATTGAAAACTTAAACCAATGTCAAAAGTTTACACTTAAATTGTATCGGAATTCAAGTGTCAAAGACTTACAGTTGAATCAGAAACGTAATAAAATATAAATCCAATTATAAAATCAACGGCCGCTTCAAGTGTCGGATGGAGATCGTAAAAGCGAATCATTACCGCGCTTTGCGTTATTAAGTACACTTCTGACATTTCACTTGCACACTTACACTCACACTTGCTAGCGTTTACATTTTATTTTAAAATATACCTATTAACTGTACTCGTTATTTCTTAATCTTACTTACTCGTATATTAATTATATTTTGTGTGGAAATAAATAAAATATATAAGTTTAAAATAAGAGTAACATTAGTTAATAAGCTCATTACATAAGTTAGCTGCCAGTGATAGTCTCGTGAAAATCAGTCCAGCCGCTCCAAATATCAGTCGAAATAATTAGACAGTCAAATAAACAGACAAATAAATATAAGACAGTAGATAGACCAAAATTGTAAAACATATTATTTCATAATTTTAACTAACAACAAAAATAAGTTTTAATAAAAAAAGTATAAGAATTTCGATGTAACTGGTAGTAGAATTACCTAGGCTTAGCGGTCAGAGAGCTCAGACGGATTCCAAAGACACGCGTGTTCGAATCCCGTTGTGTTCAAATTTATACAAGCATTCTAAAAATTTCTATTTTAAGGAGTCTTAACAAGTGAATGTTTTTAACATTTAGTAAAGATTAAACGTTGCTCATTTTGGTATATAAATTAAAATATCACTTTTATTTTAGTTAGCCGACGCCAAAAGGCAATAAGTTAAGGAAAATAAAATCTTTCTTTACACAAAGTTTTACCTTTCGCCTGTTTTTCTTTTCTATTGCGAAAGTAAACCTAAAGGAAGTTCTACTAACATTATAAATGTGAAAGTTTGTATGTTTGGATGTCATCTATTTTATGAAAACTGTTAAATAGACTTTTGTCACCAAACAAATACAATTACTTGTGGCTCAATACCTCCCTTTTTTTTAGCTTCACACTGTATCCCACACACAGCAGTAGGTAGAGGAAACCTAATGTTATGACACTACGTTCCCCATGTCCTGCCGAACTTTGGACATTGCGTGTTAAGTGGCAGAATTTAATGCCGCATTTTGCCTCGCTACCAAAGGTAACAAAATATAAGTATTAAATATTTCAATTCTTCAAGTGGGTATCGAACCCACAACCAGTGGCGTTTACAGTCACAATTTGTGCCCTGCGCTACGACTGACATTAAGATATAAGACATTAATTACCCATTTCCAGCCGGTTTTTAAATACATTACGCATGCACTAACGGAATCTAACGCCGTGCAGTGTTAATTTAGCACATTAAAGGAACAATCGTAGCGCACTGGCACAAAGCGACTCGTGGTGGGTTCCATTCCCACTCGAAGTGTGGAAATATTGAATATTTCCATTTTCTTCTCTCTGGTGTCGAGGTAAAGCGCGGCGTTAAGTTCCGCTACTTGGCAATGCCTCCGAATTCATAAGTACGCGTAAAGTGGGGAACGGAGTGTCTTAATACTGGATTCCCTCTGCCTACCCTGCTGTGTGCGGGATACAGCGTGAAGTTAAAAAAAAAAGGAACAATACTACAAAATATAATTACTATTCTAAACTGGAAACAAACCTGCAACTATCGCAACAGACACTTCACTAAAAATTCTTGAATAATCTCAGGCAATCATTTTCCTCTCGTTATTTATTCAGGACGGCCTGAGAATCATATTCTAAAAGAAATATGTGTCTTAAGTTCAAAACTTAAAACTTTCGTTATTTGCGAGCTTTTTGGGTGACAGTATTTATTTAAAGGTTAAGCTTTAAGGCATACTAATGAAAGTATGCAGCTTTGTTCGAACTTTGATATCAAATTAGGAGTAATAGATTTTTTATTAAAATAAGTATTTTCATAGAGGTGCATTAAATGTCTGCCATCTTAAGTATTCCGCCATATTGGATTTATAATGACCACCTATAGGTAGTAAACTGACGCTTATACAAAGCATAGCACACAGCAGGGTAGGCAGAGGGAACCTAGTGTCAAGACACTCCGTTCCCCACTTTCCGCCGAATTTGAAGACGTTGCGTGTTAAGTGACGGAACTTAACGCCGCGCTTTTGCCTCGACACCAGAGCATGATCGACATCAGTAATGGAAACATGAAATATTTCCACTCATCAAGCGGGAATCGAACCCACAACCAGTCACTTTACAGTCACACTTTGTGCTTCTACGCCACGACTGGCCCCAACGTGTAACTAAATTATAATTTTTCATACTTACTAGGCAAAACAATTTTTTTACTCATGCTTGTACGAGTTTAACATTATGCAAGTATGGGATCAACATTTTTTACACAAATTTTCTATATGCCTCGATATTTTCTAATATTAGCATAATACTACTTACCTCCATACAAACTTGTCAGTATCAATATTGTTGTTCAAATAAACGATTTTCCGCCTCACTTGGCTTTAATGATGGCCTATTTGCTACCTTAAATAAGTACACTTAGGGCACTCGAATTCTCTGAATGGCTATAAAATGTTATTGAATAATAATCAATATAAATAATTAACACAAATAATAATAAAATTGGAGGGGTCTGTTTGTAATATTACTATAATCGCTTTTTACTAAATGCAATATATACACGGTACACATACCATTTCCCAACCATTTTTCCAAGTTTTGTTTGTCTGTCTATTTGTTCCCGCTATTCTCTGAAATAGCTGGCTAATCTCTCGATTACAGGACTTTCACTGGCAGATGTTTTTTATTTTAGAATTATAATTTAGTTGTTAAAAAATCTATACGCCAAATTTCAGCTTTCAGCTACAACCATAGTTCAACCATAGTACAAGAATAGTTTCGGCTGTAAATTGTCTGTCAGTCACTCAATAACGGATCAATTCTATATATACTAGTAATAGAAAATTATAATGCCTTGTCATATAAAAAATATAAATTTAAAAAGAATATTCTAAATTTTTTTATAAATGAAAATGAAGAGGAATTTTAAAAGAAAAAAAATCCAACAATGAAGTGGGAGGCACATTTTATTTATGAATTACAATACTATAACAAAGGTATATGCTTCACTGATTTTCCATTGATATCTAAATATAGATGTTCTTTTCAGCTTAACGCTTTTTATTATTTTTTATAAAATATTATTTACAAAAGCAGGGGCCAGTCGCGGCGCAGTGGCACAAGCATGTGACTGTAACGACTGGTTGTGGCTTCGATTCCCACTCGAGGAGTGATAATGTTTAATATTTCCATTTTCTACGGTCTGATATATGTAACTGCAAAGTGCGGCATTAAGTTCTGCCACTTAACACGCAATGCCTCCGAATTCGGCGGAAAGTGGTGAACGGAGTGCAACGGAGCTAAAAAAATTATCACAAAATAAAGTAAAAGTCTTTAATAACGCCGTAGAACGGCGTTGGACTGTTATCGCGGTTAATTGTAGATTCCATACACAATTATCGGAATAATTTACTTATTTTCATTTTTCTGCCCTGGTAAGCATCAAACAAAGGAAGTTGAGTTCTGTCACTTAACACGTAATGCCTTAAATTCGAGTAGAAAGTTCAAAATGGAGTGTCTCGACACCAGAGTCTCCCTGCCCACCTTTCTGTGAGAGAAATAGCGTGGAGACAACCACTTGCATACTATAACCAACTATCTACCTATTATAAAAAAAACTTTCTCTTTAATAAAGAGGTAAAGTTTGTAACTTTGTTTGTAAGGGGTAATCTTCGGAAATACTAAACCGATCATTAGAATTCTTTCACAATTAGAAAGCTACACAATTGAGGAGTGTCATAGGCTATGTTTTATTATAATAGAACAGAAAGTTACGACAATCTTAAATGGGCTCAAATAAGGGATAAAAGTTGCAGATGATGCGGCGAAGCCACGAGCGGGTCGCTAGTATAATTTAATGTTTATTTTTTCATGTAAATTTACATATGTGTACAAGTATGTAGGTAGATAGGGAAAAGTAATTACACCAACATCAAACAGAACTCAATCTTGGCAATTCGCTGAAAATATGTAAATATTCGTATAAAAATGAACTGGTTAAATACTGTTTTTTAATATAAAAAAGCTAAAATAAATTTTCGTTATTACCAAAAGAATTTTGGGGAAAGAAATTCACGTTCGTAAATTTCTAGACTCTTTATTTTTTTTTTGAAAAGTCTAAAATCTTCTGGGTTATGTATTTGTTTGAAAATGTTTAATATGTGTTTATAAATAACTAAGTACATAAGTTAGGTATTTTGATCCAAAAAATCTAATCAGGAAATCCACTGTTACTTCTACAATAATATAAATAAATGTAAGGATATTTTCTTTCTTGGCTTGCCTCTAATATAACTTCTATAGTCTCTTATTAAATATACGTTTTTAATTTTTTTTTACCAAACTCACTGGGAATATAATTCATATAATGAATTTACGCTAGGAATTTCATGGCAAGATTTTGATAAGAGTACCTAATTCTTGTAATATTATTTTTATATTTAATAATCTTTTATATTAAAACTTATTCTAATGTCTCCAAAGTACTAGAATGAAGAAAAGCTAGTGTAACAAAGATATTTTGTCATCCTTTGTTCTCGCGTTACTTTTTAAAATGGGGAATGTTTGGGCGAAAATGGAGAACGAAGTGTTTTAACATTAATCTCTCCTCTATCACGAAAATACGTCAATATTTAAAAATCAAAAGCAAATTCTTGTAAGAAATCGAATGCTTACAATAACTTAGATATATTAAAACCACTCGAGCCTGTATAGTTGTACCAACTAAACATACCCTTCATACAATACAATGAAAAGAACATATTCAGCTGAAAAGCGAAAAGATGCTTTGATACCCAAGTCTGATCAGACTTTCCTTATAAAATACATGTATTGCCTATTCAGAATAAGCAAAATAAGGACAGATAGCAAAACATTTATTATGTAGTTATTTTTCTGTATTATGTATAGCCGATTTCCATTCCAGGCCCTCGCAGTGGGATGGCGACTGCCAGTAAACGCGATGATTGTAGGTTCGATTACCGCTCAAGATAGCGATACTATTTTTTTTTAGCTTCACGCTGTATCCTGCACACAGCAGAGTAGGCAGAGGGAACCTTGTGTTAAGGCACTCTGTTTACTTTACGCCAAATTCGGAGGCATTGCGTGTTAAGTGGCGGAACTTAACGCCGCGCTTTACCTCTGATACCAGAGCGAAGGATATGGAAATATTAAGTATCTCCACTTCTCGAGTGTGAATCGAACCCACAACCAGTTTACAGTCACACGTTCGTGCCACTGCGTCACGACTGGCTCCTATGGCGATACTATTAAAATTTACATTTATTATAGCTCTGGTCGAAAATTTGAGAGTTGATCTTGAGTCCCGCCACTCAACAACAGTCTCGATTTCGTCTTGACACTACAATAGATTCTTTCTGACTACGCCGCTATGGGAAAAAAATCTTCAGCTATATAACCAATGTTTTATTTTGTATTTGTAATGGATTTAAGTGATTTTTTATTTCTCATTGGCTATATAACACCGAACGAGTAAAGCGGTTGACACATAAAATAATTAGAACAAAAAAAGTTGCCTTAGCAACACTTATGCCATTTTACAAGTGTTTGTGATATTCATGACATTATGCGTAATTTTTAATTCATTTATTTAATTAATCTATTCTTGATTTTCATTACACAATCTTTAATTATCACAAATTTTATACATTTTCAGGCATTGCGTGTTAAGTGGCGGAACTTGACGCCACGCTTTTCCCGTGATACCAGAGCGAAGGAAATGAAAATATTAAATATTGCCACTTCTCGAATGGAAATCAAACCCACAACCAGTCGTTTACAGTCATGCGTTCGTGCCACTGCACCTCGATGTTGTTTTTCAGCTTTTTCCTACGGTTTTTCCGAAATTAATATAAAGTTATTATATAATTTATTTATGTCAACAGTACCTTATACATTTACTTTAACGTGTCATTCAAATACCTTCGAAGTTAGAACCTTAAAGTTTCAATCTTGACTAATGGAGGATAGACAAGTAGAATGGAGCAGATCTGATTGGTATTGCTAAACAAATAATACAGGTATTAATGATGTAGATTTAAATAAATAGCCTTTGTGATTGTGTGTTTTATTGAATTTGTATATTTTTTGAATATATACAGCCAAGGGGCGCAGAGGCACAAAGTGTGCCTTTAAAGCGACTGGTTGTGGGTTCGATTTCCATTCGAGGAGTGGAAATATTTAATATTTCCGTATTCCTCGTTCTGGTGCCGAGGCAAAGCGCGGCGTTAAGTTCCGCCATAACGCATAATGCCTCCAAATTAGGCGGTAGGTGAGGATCGAAGTGTCTTAGCACGAGATTCCATTTGCCTACCCTGCTATGTGCGGGATACAGCGTGAAACTAAAAAAAATACAGATAAGAATATTTTTTGTAATATGTAATAAATCAGTTTAAGTTACGTTTAATATTCAAATTGTATTAACATGAAAACTGGCAATTTAAACTTGAAAGAACTGGACTCTCTTAGGGTATATTCTTTAAGCCTTAGTTTTAAGTACTATTTTGAAATTGTAAAAAAAATTTATTGTATATGAAAAAAAGGAAGAATAACGTTAGAAAAGGTTCGTAGAATAATAAAATAGAATTTAAAAAAAAAATCTCCACTTTCCGCTTAAATTTGAGATCACCAGATCAGAACATTTGAGATCACCAGAGTGGTAAAGGAACATAATTTACATATAATAATTGCTCCGAGTAGGAATCAAATTCATAACCATTGTGTTTACAGTCATACGCTATCATACGGAGCTACGATGGTCTGAATTATAATATGGCAGTGACCTAATTACTCTATTTGCAGTGTAACAAATATATATCAATAAAATTAGTTATTTCATTCATTATTTTGTATATATGCTTAATTTATTAAAATGTTTTCAAACATTAGTTATATAAACATATATTAAGAATAAAATCATTAATATTATAATAAAATTAATTAGTGATTGTTAGTGTTTTTTTTTCTCTGAAACAAAGAGAACCATATATTTTTAAACATTTTAAAAATGTTATTCCAGACTTAAGAAAAATCAAAAAACATATTTAGAAAACGTATAAAAAAAAATCTTTGTATAAGAATTTCGCCACAACTGGTAGTAGAAAGCATGGCTCAGTGGTGAGAGCGCCTGGACGGTATTCAGTAGGCACGGGTTCCTATCCCGCTGCGTTCAAATTTTTATATGTTTTCTAAATGCCTTTTAGAACCAAATATTGTTTCAAGACACTCCATTCTCCGTTTTCTGTCCAAATAAGAGACATCGCGTGTTTCATAGCGAAACTTAATGCCACGCTTTTCTTACTAGAGCGAGGAAATTAAAGTAATTTAAATATAGCCATTTCCCCGAGTGGAGTTAAAGCCCAACCATCATCGCATTTATAGTCGGAAGCTGTCTCATTTTTAATCTCGAATTTAATTCAGTACTAAATAGTCATTTATGACTGCAATATGAGTGTAAAATGTTAAATTTAGAACTGTTAAATATTTATTGAAGCCAGTCGTGGCGCAGAGGCACAAAGTGTGCCTACAAAGCAACTGGTTGTGGGTTTGATTCCCACTCGAGGAGTGGAAATATTTAATATTTCCATTTCCTTCGCTCTGGTGCCGAGGCAAAGTGAGACGTTAAGTTCCGCCACTTAACACGCAATGCCTCTGAATTAGGCGGAAAATGGGGAACAGAGTGTCTTAACACTAGGTTCCCTCTACCTACCCTGCTTTATGCAGGATACAGCGTGAAGCTAAAAAAAATATTTATTATGCCACTTACACTGTACTAGCGAAGTCATAGCGAAGAACGGAAGCAAATAGTATCTTCTCTCTGACTATCCTATCATATGTTAAAAGTGTAAAGCTGAAAAAGCCTGTAATAAATAAAAAAAACTGTGAGTCTAGAAGTCAGTTATTTCATATATATTTTATGTGTGTTTGCATAGTCGCTGCACAATTTCACAAAACATACTTGCACACTACTATTGCATTGCAATGCTCTTATAGAAATATTAAAAATATTTTAAAATTTATAACACACTTTACGTAGCTCCATGTGTACCTACACCTACGTATTTTCTTTTAGCTTCACCCTTTATCCAACATAGCAAGACAGACAGATAACCTAGTGTCAAGACACTCTATTCTGTGCTTTCTTCATCAATGCATGGACTAAGATTTACTTTTCCACTAGAATAGTAGACTAAAACTTATAAAATAAATAAAGGGCCAGTCGTGGCGCATTTTCTCTCTCTCTCTGGTGTCGAGGCAAAGCATGGCGTTAAGTTCCGCCACTTAACACGCAATGCCTCTGAATTGGCGGAAAATGGGGAACAGAGTGTCTTAACACTAGGTTCCCTCTGCCTACTCTGTTGTGAGCGGGATACAGCATGAAGTTAAAAAAATAGTAACAAAATAAACAAGTTATTTAATCTTAAAAAAATAAACATACTTATATAAATCCAACACTACTTTCATTAATAACTTCAAGACCATAATAAACAGAAATAACCCAGCACACATTATTCTTTCCGCAAATTATAAATATATGTAGAATTATTGAGATGAATGGCATTTTAAATGATAGTAAAAACCTATAATGTTTTTAACTGACAGATATCTACCAGTCAGCGTGAAACCACATGCAAATGGGAATCGTTGAAACGGTCGAATTTAATGTAAACGATGAATTAAACATAATATACCGTCGTGGCAAAATGAGGCACGTGCGTTTTGTCTTGTTATATATAACTAGTAATTGAATATTTTTTTTTCTTTTAGTTTCACGCTGTATCCCGCACACAGCTGGGTACGCAGAGGGAACTCCGTTCTCCATTTTCCGCCGATATTTGGAGTCATTGCGTGATAAGTGGCGGAACTTAACGCCGCGCTTTGCCTCTGATACCAGAGCGAAGAAAATGGAAATATTAAATATAACTCCTCGTCTGAGAATCGAACCCACAACCAGTCGCGTTTACAGTTACACTTTGTGCCAAAAAGCCACGTTGGCCATAAGTCATTCGTTTTTTCTAATAGAAATAATATAATTATTATTACAGACTTGTTGATGTTGTAAAGAAATATATTATAATAAAAAGCAAAATTAAAAATTTTGAAAAAACCCACGACGGTTTAATTGTAATTGTAAAAGGATAAAATAACTAGAAATCCCCCGCCTAAATGAATATATGTATCGAGATGATGGGGGGAGATATAAAATAATGACACTTCGCTTTTCACTTTTCAATCGAAATCACGTCCTTACCAGAGCATAGAAATGAAAATAATTTCGACATGAATCATTCCCCCAAGTGATAATCGAACCTCCAACCATTATATAAAGTAAGATGCTGTCCCACTGTGCTATAATATCGTCATAACTTTAACAACTATTATACTGAACTTCAAATGTGACAACTTCCTAACCGAATGCTTAGAGCTTTCAGTAGGTATAGAATATTTATGAAGGTCCACGATAGTTCGCAAATCAAATAATTGAATCGCGGCTATCGGCAAAGCTTAGTTATCTATTATTAAGCTGATTTCACATTATAAACGTGTAAATTATATTAACTTAGCACATTTTCAGTACTACAAGTTAGGTTAAGAAAAAATCTGATGTAAAGACACCTTTTTTTGCTATTTTTTAGCTTCACGCTGTATCCCGCACTCATCAGTCAGTCAGAGGGAACTTAGTGTTAAGACAATCCATTTCCAACTTTCCACCGAATTCTGAAGGCCTGTTAAGTGGCGGAACTTAATCCCACACTTTACCTCGACGCCACTCTCTTGCTCTGGCATGGGAATAATAAATATTTCCACTTCACAACCAGTCGGTTAAAAGTCATACTTTCTACAGTCTACTATTTCAGGTCATTTTAAAGTCATATTACTCTTGAGAGATGAACGAAGAAAAGAAAATAATATAATTACACTCATTGGAGATTGAACCCTTGACCAATGTGTGTATAGTTAGACCTGCACCTCTTTACTTCAACAGCATCTACAATACAATAATACGTTTTATTTGTTATTAAGTGATGACAAAGGTCGTTCATTTTAGATAACATTTATCACCACATGTTTTCTATACTCTGCATATGATAAAGCGCTTCAAGTCTTTTTGGCTCACTACTTCAAACCAATAAGTTTGACACGTGCACATGTGTCCAGATCCGCAAAGACCTTTAAGGCTTTCATATTATAATCGCCAGAGTAAAGAGTTTAAAGAAGAATTAATTATAAGTGTATGTAACGTCGAAATTTTTTTCTTGTAAATTGCTATAACACCTACTGATTTATTATTCACATTGTTACTGACGTCAAACATTTTTTTTAATTTCATATCACAAAGAAAAATATTCTTAAAATAACATTTATTGACATTTTCAAACAATTATCTATTCTTTAGGGGTTGATTTTGGAAAAAAGTAGCATAAATTTGACCCTGTATCTTTAAGTGTTCGCATTCTAAATTTCATCAAAATAAGACCAGTAATTAAGTCAAAGTCTAATTACAAATCTTAATTACCAATAATATATGGGTAAAAAGTGGAAATTCTAGCATTTTTAACATTTGCAGCTCTTTTTATTTTTTACACGATGCAAGCGAAACGTGTAGATATAAAACTTACCTATCGATTATGTCGTAGTCTTTGTAGTCGATGTCTGCAGCCTACAGAGCAAATAGGTTATTTTACTATATTTGTTTAGTGTTTTCTATAACTTCACACTTTATCCCGCCTTGTGTGGGAGTCAGAGAGAACCTAGTGCAATGACACTCCGTTCTCCACTTTCCGTCCGCAATCGTGGCATTGCATAAAAAAGTTTTCGTTCGCTCTTTGCTTTGATAGTTCACGGGAATGAAAATATTATTATGCGTAAGGATTCGCTCCTTTATGTCATTAAAAAAGGTACGAAATTTGGTTTCGCTACGTGTTTTTATTTGAAAATATTTTTAAAAAGATAGATACTAGAGAATTTTGCAGGCAACACCTCTTCACAAAGAACAAACATTAAACTTTAAAATGAACTTCTTCCCCGCCATTCGGATAGCTAGAGAGAAGTACTAGTTATACATTCAGTTGCCCATTTCACGCTCGAACTCGAAACCTTGTGCTATGAGTAGCATAACTCAACACTACGCTACGTGAAACAAAAATACCTAAAGTAAATAGTGGGAATCGAACCCAGAACCAACCTTTACAGGTAGACTCTCTAAATGTCTATATTAAATTGCTAGAAAATATAATTTAAATTCTAATACAAACTAGAGCTTTTACGGTAACTCATTTTCTAATTACATATTCTATTAAAATATTCAAAAGCTCTTATAAAAGCTAGCATCGTTTCTAAGTACTTTATGTATAGTGTATTAATTAAAGGAAACTGAATTGCAAGTAAATTGAAGACATCAAAGTTAATTGGTGCAAACTTAGTGCGGACATACCTTTGCGGAATCTGGAAGTCTATTTTAAGGGCAAAACTATGTAAGTTATATTTATTTTTTTATTTTTTCGTATGTAATAGCAAGGGAGTGTAATAGTAGGTTAACATATATATATAAGTATATATATATATATATATATATATATATATATATATATATATATATATATATATATATCTATATATATATATATATATATATATATATATATATATATATATATATATATCTCCCTCTGCCTACCCGCATACAGCAGGGTAGGCAGAGGGAGCCTAGTGTTAAGACACTCCGTTCCCCACTTTCCGCCGAATTCGGAGGCGTTGCGTTAAGTGGCGGAACTTAACGCCGCGCTTTACCTCGACATCAAAGTCGGAGGTATTGCATGGCGAAGAAAATGGAAATATTAAATATATCTAACCCTCGAGTGGGAATCGAACCCACAACCAGTCGCTTTGCAGTGACACTTTGTGCCACTGCGCCACGACTGGCCCCTATTTAAAGTACAACTTTATATTTTTCTCCTTTCATTATGTATAGTCTAAAATTAGGTATATCATATACAAATTATGTATACTAGCTATTGCCTGCGACTCCGTCCGCGCGGAATTCAGAAAAGCATTTATAATTGTAAAATCAAAGGAGCCTAATTTAATATACCGCAGTTCTTAATATTTTCCACATTTACTTGATATTTTGGACAATTCACACAAGATATTTATAATTTGTAGGCTATGTGCTATTCTGATACATAAGCTATAATATTGTAAAGTTTCATTAAAATCCATTCAGTAGGTTTTATGTGAAATAGTAACAAACATCCATACAAAGTTTTGCATTTATAAAATTAGTAGAATACTGATTGGAGTCAAACTACGCAACTATAGCTGTTCCGTTATAATGGAACTCAAAAATGTTTATTTAGAATTTTATCCAAGTCGGGTCATAAAATGTTAACAAACAGACAGACAGGCATACTTTTGTACTTATTATATTAGCATGGATAGAATTTACTTAGTAGGATTTATTAAATTACATGTGTATATATTTAAAAAATAATAATAAATCGCATATTAGTATAAGGTACGTACTGCTTCTTTTCCCGATTCAAATTTACTGGATCTATCTCCATAACTATCTGTTAATGTAAACAAATACAACACAAGCTTTATTTAACGCTTTACCCTTTTTCCAGAAGGGTAGTCAGAGAGAAACCAGTATGTCCCAACCCATACTCTCCAATCTCCTCTTTTAGCTCGAATTTGGTTAAGTAAAGTTTGGGAAATGTGTTAAGTAGTGGAATTCTAAGCTGACGTCCTTTACCAGAGCGGAGAAATTCAAATACTTGAAATATTTTTGCTAATTGGAATCGAACCCAGAACTATATTTTATAGTAAAGTTAAACTCAGGCCTACTGTATCACCAAATATTTTTGTACCAAATACTTGTTTTAAAGTAATTACTTGTTCCCTCTATATAAAAAAGTATCTTTATAATATAACATTTCAATTAAAATCTGTGTGAATTAAGTGACATTTTACTAACTTTTGCCTTTAGTCATTTTTTTTAAGAAGTATTACTACGGAATATTACTACTACTAAGGATTTTTTATAAGAATTATTACTTACCACGGACGGATCACTGAAAGTTTTTATATTTTAAATTATTTTAAATATTATAAAATAGACATTTAAAGAAGACATTTAAAGTTAAAATTTTCCTAAGTGTGGAATAACACTTTAAAAATGTTTAAAAGTATTTAATAAATAGCATTCTCTCTTGCCAAATGATTGTTCGTAGAATAATCTTTGGGTAGCAGAAATTTGTAAAAATCTCTCTACAGAGATGCTAACAACATAAATAAGTTGTAATAAAGCGTATAAGAATTTCGACGCAGCGGCTAGTAGAACGCATGGCTCAGTGGTGAGAGCGCCTGAACGGTATTCAGGAGGCGCGGGTTCGAATCCCGCTGCGTTCAAATTTTTATACGTTTTCTTTAAATGTCTTTTTCAATTTTCCTAAGTGTGGAATAACACTTTAAAAATGTTTAAAAGTATTATAAAATAATCAATCTGCAAGAATCCAGAAATCATTGGCGGTAGTTTGATATAATAATGTATCAACTGACAGTCAAATGCCACCTCAGTCTACCTGTGACCACGGACTACTGTAAAGTGTTCGAAACGTTGGGTTTCTAAAAAATTATTTTCGAATACCAAAAATATACGCGATTAATCCGGTTTAAAATAGTTTCATTCCAAAATGTGTAGTAATCGTAAAAACAAAACATCATATTAAAGATCATATTAAAATAATCATTTTTTTTTTGCCTTCACGCTGTATCCCGCACACAGAGGTAGCCTTATGTCAAGACACTCCTTTCCCAGTGTACATTGGAGGCATTACATTTTAAGTAGCGGAACTCAACGCCGTGCTTTGCCTCGACACCAGAGGGAAGAAACTGAAATAATAAATATTCTAACTTTTCAAGTGAGAATCGAATCCACAACCAGTTGTATTTAATTCCAACTTTATGTCCTTGCACCACGAATGACCTCTTAATTTTTTTTATTAATATATTCATTTAATTTATATCAAATATTTTATTATAATATATTACATTAATTCAAACTAAAGTCCCTGTGGAGTCATAAAATATTTTAGTTACGACGCATAAAGTGCGAAGTTACTTTAGCAACGTTTATGTCACTTTATAAATAAAATTATATGTCAAATATATAAGGGACCAGTCGTGGCGCAGTGGCACAAGCGTGTAACCGTAAACGACTAGTTGTAGGTTCGATTCCTACTCAAGGAGTGGAATATTAAATATAGGATAGGAGTGAAATATTATATAGAGTTAAATATTTCCACTTTCGAGTGGGAATCGAACCCACAACCAGTCGTTTACAATCACATGTTCGTGCCACTGCGCCACGACTGGCCACTAGTTTTTAGCTAATTTATGAAAATTGAATATATCATCGTTCTGCCTAAGTATACGTCAAACGGTTACTACCTCTACAGCATTTAGAGGCATAATAACGTATTCTATTAAGAATATGTGAGTGATATAGGACTTTGATGTGCTCTTGTTATTATATTATGAATAAAATATAATAAAGCTCGTATATTGTCTGTATTTTATGTAATATTAGTAATTTTCCGAGTAGCCAATATTTTGCTTATGTAAAAGTATATTAAGTTATATAATATTGGGAGTAAGAATTTTGTCAGCTTCCCGCTGTTACCAGTATAGTAGGGTAGTCAGGAAAAACTTAGTGTTAAGAAACTCTGTTTTTCACTCTCCGGTTCAATTCTAGATGTGAGGAGCGGCATAACTCATTGTCTAGTTTTGTCTTAATTACTAGAACGGAGAAATGAAAATATATTATATGTGACGATATTATACTGAGTGGGAATCGAACCTACAATCAATCGTTTTTAGTAGTCAGACGCTGTCTTAGTCAGGGTATGATAATTATATACCTATTACGTTCGGCGGCGTTAAGTTCCACCACTTAACGCGAATGTGTCGAGTTTCGGGGGGAAAGTGCAGAATACAGTGTCTTAACACTAGATTCTCTCTGACTACTTTGTTATGCAGAAATAAACATAAAGCTGCATAATAAACAAAATTCTTCCATCGTAATGTTAGGCCAGCCAGGGGCCAGTCGTGGCGCAGTGGCAAAAACATGTGACTGTAAACGACTGGTTATGGGTTCTATTCCCATCTGAGGAGTGGAAATATTTAAGATTTCAAGAGGGAAGTCCTCTGATGTCGAGGCAAAACGCGGCGTTAAATTCCGCCACTTAACACGCAACGCCTCCAAATTTGGCGGAAAGTGGGGAACGAAGTGTTTTAACACTAGGTTCTCTCTCGCTACCTTGCTGTTTGCGGGATACTGCGTGAAGCCAAAAAAAAGTAATTGGTAGGCCATAAAAAGAATCATAATAAAATAATTATTCGTTTAAAAATTGATTAATTTTAAATACAGGTAATGATTAATCAGTGCAAAAGTGAATGAAAAACGACGATCCATATTAATTTGTCACGAAATGTCAAGAGGGACAGTCGCATTCATTACATTTCAAAATAACAAAAACATTTATATTTTTACTGGGGCCAGTCGTGGTGTAGGGGCACAAAGTGTGATTGTATGCGCGACTGGTCGTGGATTCGATTCCCATTTGAATAATTGAAATATATGTCATTTTCTACGTTCGTCGACGTAAAAATATGGGGTTAAGTTACGCCACTCAAGGCGTAATGCCTTCAGAATTTGGTGGAAAGCTAGAAAACGGAAGTGTTTTAAAAAATATTTTTTATCGTATATATTTCGTATATACTTTTATTAAGCTAGCTTTTATATATGATATATTGGCGCAGTTTTTAACTTTTTCTTTATCTAAGATATAACCCAGTGTTAAGAAGACACTTCATTCTTCAGTTTTCATAAAAATCAAGATATTGCTTGTTAACTAGTGGAGTTGAACGCCGCATTTCCTATTGTTTACCATAAGGGGGAAACGAAAATAAACATTTTTAGACAACTTTTTATTAGTTCACGTTTTATAGTTAAGTTCTAAAGTACTTTTCTTTTTCCTTATATTTTTTTTTCTAGCTTCACGCTGTATCCCGCATACAGCAGGGTAGGCAGAGGGAACCTAGTATTAAGATACTCCGTTCCCCCACCGTGGACATTTTCCTTGTAATTTCCTAAATATGTGAATAACATATTAAAATGCCATAATTGAACATAATAAAATCATAATCATTCCACTGAGTAGAAATCGAACCTACAACCAATCGTCAGCGATTACAGTCAGACGCTGTATCACTGCACACAATAGCCTCTACACAATACAATAATAATTTCAAGTATTTTTATTTTTTTTATAAAAAAAAAAAAAAAAATAGTTGAAATAAATAAAATAAATCAAAAACAAACCTTTTATAACGTTTTGTTTGCATAATATTTTGTATGACTTGACGCAGAATGTTGACCTATTGAAAAAAAAATATGAAATATAGTTTGGAGTTACATTGAAATCAAATAATCGTATATCGTACAATAATTGCTTTACAACGGTTAAAAAAAAACAAAAATAGCTAACTATTCTACCATAGCTTTATGAGTTACTGAGCATTGAGGTAAAAATATATATAAAACATTTTTAGAAACAATTTAGTTTTCTGGGGCCAGTCGTGGCACAGAGGCACAAAGTATAAAGCGATTGTTTGTGGGTTCGATTCCTACTCAAGGAGTGGAAATATTTAATATTTTTATTTTTCCCACACTGGTATCGAGGCAAAACAGCGGCGTTAGGTTCCGCCACTTAAAACGCAATGCCTCTGAATTCGGCGGAAAGTGGGGAATGGAGTGTCTTAACACTAGGGTCCCTCTGCCTATCCTGCTGTGTGCGGGATACAGCGTGAAGCTAAAAAAAAATAGTTTTATATGAAAAAAGAAATGAATATTTTACTTTAGTAACCGCTATGATTGTAGCATAATTTTCAATGTATTTTTGCACTTTATTTATTATTCTCTATTTGGTGTCTCTAGCGAGGTAGTGAGAGGCAACAAAGCTCCGAATGCTACGGTCCTGCACACCTCTTTGGCTCATCTACTGTTATCAACCTGTTTATACCTACCCAATTGATTTTCTAATGCTATCTACCTGACCTTACTCCAATATCAACAAAACTGTGTTCAGAAAGGTCAATCAAGATCTTCTGTTTCTCTTATCGCTTTTTATTATAAGCATATACTTAGTTCAAAAGTTGCACAACTTCTTATCATTATTTTATATTTTTCTTATCTAATTATTCTTACCAATAAATCGTTTGATTTTCGAAAACCCGTGTACAATATTCGTTGATTGGTTTTTCCGTATCTAAAAAGCAAAGTTATTTTTTATATAAATAATTCATATAATTTAAAATTATTCGGTTTCATATAGACATATTACAAATCTTAAGTGTAATTTTTTTTTAGTATCCTGCGCACAGTAAGGTAGGCAGAGAGAATCTAGCGTTAAGACACTCCGTTCCCCACTTCACTTCACCACCGAATTCGGAGGCACTGCGTGTTAAGTGGCGGAACTTAACGCCGCGCTTTGCCTCGGATACCAGAGCGAAGGAAATGGAAATATTAAATATTTCAACACCTCGAGTGGGAATCGAACCAGTCGTTTACATTCACATGTTCGTGCTACTGGGTCACGACTAGCCTCCTAATTGTAATTTTTTACTTACGTATTCTTCGTGATTCATTAGATAAGTTGATAGGTGTTCTTTAGAAAACCTTATGTTACTATTAAATGTTTACTAAGGAGATAGTATGAAGGCTTTGAGGTGTGAAAAAAAGTTTCAATATTCCATGATTAAAATGAATTATTACCAAAAGAGTGACTACTACTATGGAAAAAGAGAAGCTCAGAGCAGCCAGTGACTAAAAACCCAAATCTCGGCTTATAAGGCCATTTTAAAACCCGCATTGACATATTTATAATCCATCTCTTCCTCATCAAATTTGAAACGATCCTATTTATGCTACCTTTAAAATACGTGCTGCAAATAAATTAATTTTATAGCTTCCTACATAGCGGGGTAGTCAAAAAGGTCCTTGTGTTAAGACACTCCATCCTCCACTTTTCGCCCTATATCGATAAATTGCGTATTGACTAATGTAACATTATGCTAAGTTTTAACTTAGTATTAAAACGAAGAAAAAAAAAATCTTAAAATAACATTTAAAGAAAACGTATAAAAATTTGAACGCGGCGGGATTCGAACCCACGCCTCCTGAATACCGTCCAGGCGCTCTCACCACTGAGACATGCGTTCTACTATCCGCTGCGTCGAAATTCTTATACGCTTTGTTACAACTTATTTTTGTTGTTAGCGTCTCTGTAGAGAGATTTTTACAAATTTCTGCTACCCCAAAGATTATTCTACGAACAATCATTTGGCAAGAGAGAATGCTACTTATTAAATACTTTTTTAAACATTTTTAAAGTGTTATTCCACACTAAGGAACATTAAAAAAGACATTTTAAGAAAACGTGTAAAAATTTGAACGCAGCGGGATTCAAACCCGCGCTTCCTGAATATCACTTTAAACTTGTTTAAAAAAGTGTTAAAATAACGTTACTAGTTCTATGTTTTGCTCACAACGCACTTTGCCCGTTCTTGTGCTTTGTTTCCAATAAGTAGATTGCCTGGAAGAGATCGCTGTAAGTGATAAGGCCGCCTTTTCATACAATTATTTATCTAAGATAACTAACTTCATACTGTGTAAAATTGTTTGTGTGAAAAAAAAATTTTTTTTTTTATCTTTTATGTTAAATAAATCAATCCTCAAGTGGGGAATCGAATCAACAACCGTCGCCTACAGTCAAACGCTAACAACAAAAGCTTGTAAAAACCTCACGTTATTCCGAGATTGTCCATATTTCCGTACACGAGCGCTTCAATCTGTTTCTGTGGATATTTCACAGCGGATTTGAGCATTTTGAAACTGGGCTGCAGTAGCGTGTGTCCGGGGTGTATTGGCTCGGCTCGCGGCAAATCTTCCATAGATTGGGGCGCGTCGAGAATCTCTTCGCTACTCGTATGTATGTTTCTCCTCTGTTGACGTAATGGGAATGGTGTTTTGTATTTTTTGTTTGGTGTTTTGATTTGTTATTACAAAATTATGTGATAGTGTGAGCGGTTATTAAAATAATATTTGAAGTTAAAAATAATTTGCTTTGTAAAATCTTAGGAATAAGAAGAAAATAACAACTTTTGGAATTTACCTATGACCGAGGATTACTATAAATTGTTCGAAATATGGGGTTTTTTAAAAATATATTTTCAGAATACAAAAATATAAGCGATTAAACCGGTTAAAATAGTCCGGTTAATTTTGTTTTTTTTTTAATATGCGGAGGAGAATCTAGCGTACTATTAAGAATTTTTACATTATAAATTCAGAATCTGAATTCCTTATTATTAATAATATTATATTAAATGATCGGGCCGGTCGTGGCGCAGTGGCACAAAGTGTGACTGTTAAGCGACTGGTTCGATTTCCACTCGAGGAGTGGAAATATTTAATATTTCCACTTCCTTCGCTCTAGTGTCGAGGCAAAGCGCGGCGTTAAGGTCCGCCACTTAACACGATATGTCTCCGAATTTGGCGGAAAGTGGGGAACGGGGTGTCTTAACACTGGGTTCCGTTTGCATACCCTGCTGTGTGCATACAGCGTGAAGTTAAAAAAAACAATATTGAAGGTAAAATATAAGCTACTTTAGATTTTTAAATATATTTATATACTTAACTTAAATACCTAACTATATAATATGATTGTCGCGGACTTAATGAACAAATTAAATGTTAGAACCAAGTAGTGAAAGGATTTGTCCGCTACATGGATATTCACTTTAGCGTCCTTGCAACATGAGCTGTTGTGCGGCGGATACGTTCAATGAAAATAACTTAACTTAAATTATATTAAATTAGTAAGTAACTAAATGCTTAAATTATAAAAATCACTAAAATTATATTAAATTTAACTGAATTTTATTATATTTAGCTAGAGACCACTGTGGCTCAGAGGGACAGCGTCTGATTGAAACACAGTGGTTGTGGGTTCGATTACTACTCGGGAATAATAATTATTGAAATTTTCATTTCTTCATGATAACTATGAAGAAGGTGAGGTAAGGGTTGCCACATCACACGTAATATTATTCGCGATTTTATTCTCAAAATGAAGGACGGAGTGTTAAGATATTATTTTTTCTCTGTTTACACCGCTATTCAGGGAAAAGCGTGGAAATTTAAAAAATATATATTTCTATAATTATAACTTTGGTATGAATTAGGTAATGTAATTATTATTTTATTACATTTTTTCACTTTACATTATACAAAATAAAATTTGAATTGTCGTCTATCTATATTATAAAAAACAGAGCTTATTTATTATTAGAATATAAACAATAGGTTGAATAAGACAATATTTTATTTTTGTCTGTCTATTTGTCGGTTTGTCCCAAACTATGTTTAGATACTAGTATACAATTAAATTGCGTTGCTATAGCAACAAGGCGTAGTCAAGCTTTTATGTTATAAAAAATCAAGTACGCTTAAGCATAACCGTCAGAAGCTGCGTGTTGCTTACTACTAACACTTTTAACTTCAGCATTATGAATTTTCGTATTATTCAAAAATATTAATTGTTCGAATATTTAATTTTATTATTTTTACGTAAAAAGCTTTTGTAGAGTAGTCGGAGAGAGCCTAGTGTCAAGACAGTCTCTCACTTTCCCGTATAAAATAGAGACATTGCATATACTTCCAGAATTCGGCGAAAAGAAAGGAACGGAGAGTTTTAACACTAGATTCCCTTTGCCTACTCTGCTGTGTGCGGGATACAGCATGAAGCCAAAAGAAATAAAAAATAAAAACAAACATATTGAGTAGCGAATTCTAAAACGCGCTTTAATCATTCTGAAAAGAGTGAAATTAATTTCAAGAAGTAAAATTAATGGGATTCGAACCTAAAATCAATAGCGTTTACAATCAGACGCTGTTCCACTGCGCCATGATGACCTCATATTAATATAGAAGTTAGTTATTACTCACTTTGAGTAGTCGAAGTAGTGTTGGCATGTCCTTTATAAATATACGTCTCGCCGGTACTTCTATTATAATACTCTAAAACAAATCAATAATACTTTCAAACATTTTTAAAGTATTATTCCACACTTTGAAAAGCTGAAAAAGACATTTAAAGAAAACATATAAAAAATTTGAACGCAGCGGGATTCGAACCCGCGCCTCCTGAACACCATTCAGGCGATCTCACTCCTGAATGATGTTCAGGAGGCGCGGGTTCGAATCCCGCGGAGTTCAAATTTTTTTACGTTTTTTTCTTTAAATGTCAAATCAATGATGAATGATTTTATTATCGAATGAAATTTAAATGTAATGTAACAGTACTCAAGACAAGTGAGGAGACAATCCATTCTCCATTTGGACATGAGATTTAAACACTTAAATATCATTGTTTTACGTCAAAAATGACATCTAGGCTTTTTTTCTAGCGTCACACTGTATTACGCGATAGCACCAGGATAGGCAGAGGGAACCTAGTGTTAAACCACTCCTTTCCCCACATTCCGCCGACTTCTGGAGGCATTGTGTGATGAGTAGCGGAGCTCAACGCCGTGTTTTATTTCGACACCAAAACTATTAAAATTTAAATAAAACAATAAAAAACTTACAATTAAAACAAAATATGTGATAAAATTCACCATTTTTTCAGTAGAAACTTAAAATATCAATATATTTTTATATGAAGAGATACGGAAATAATTTAATATATCGACTTAATATAACATTCCAAGTTCCACAATACGGTCTATTGTGCGAAATAGAATTCTATTTGTGGCAACATTCACTTCAATTGTACTGAAAGTTAAATATTGAATGCAAACCGTGAAATGGAATATGCTTAATCTTTTATTATGGTTTAAGAATTTAAATGTTAAATGCTTTAGAATAAATTATTTGGGCGTGCTTGGGTTTTGGATTTGATAAAATTTGATATTATATATGAGTAAGTGTGGTTGTATTTTTGTTTAGCTTCATGCTATATCCCACACACAGCAGGGTAGGCAGAGGGAATCTAGTGTTCTACACTCCGTTCCCCATTTTTCGCTGAATTTTGGAGGCATTGCGTGTTAAGTGGCGGAACTTAACGCCGCGCTTTACCTCGGCACCAGAGCGAAGAAAATGGAAATATTAAATATTTCCAACCCTCGAGTGGGAGTCGAACCCACAACCAGTCGTTTATAGTTACATGTTTGTGCCACTGCGCCACGACTGACTCACTGACTATAAGTTTCCCTATAAGGGGAAATTATTTTTCATTTAAAAATGTTCAATTGCTTTTAACTAATAGAGACCATTGCGGTGCAGTGGAATAATGTCTCATTGTAAACACGATTGGTTATGGATGCGAGTGGGGACACTCGAGGAAACCATTATATTTAAATTAATTCTGTTTCTCTGCTCTAATAAAATAAAGCGTTGAGTCCCACCCCTGAACATGCAAGAGAATAGAGTATCTTAATATAAGGTTTCTCTCTGCCCACCCTTACAAAAGCGTGAAGCTGACACATTTTAACTAATTACTTCGTTCGTAATTGGGCACGGTAGCACAGTTGTGTGACTTCAAACGACTGGTTGTGGGTTCGATTCCCACTCGAGGAGTGATATTTAATATTTTTCATATTCTTCGCTCTGGCACCGAGCCAAAGCGCGGCGTTAAGTTCCGACACTTAACACGCAATGCCTCTAAAATTCGGGGAAAGTGGGGAACGGAGTGTCTCAACACTAGGTTCCCTCTGCCTACCCTGCTGTGTGCGGGATACAGCGTAAAGCTAAAAAAAAAAAAAAAAAACTAATTACTTTGCTAGTAATCCATCCTAACTTTTCTCAGAAACTAAGTTTCATCCTAGACAACCAATAAATATTTCTTTACCACTCAGACCTGTAACATTAGAAGTATCAGTTCTATAGATTACATGAAGGAAGACGAATAATCTCATCACGAACTTATTAGTTTAGCAATCACAAGCTAAATTATTGTATCGGATCTTTTGTCTTTTACTTATTATTTTATTTATTTGGTTATTTCGGCTTCAGCTTCTGAATTACTTTTCGGGTAATGTTAGACAATTTCTGAAATATGAGATAGGCTATTTAGTGTAGGCATCAATTATCCCCAGTGGCCAGTCGTGGCCCAGTGGCACAAGCGTGTGACTGTAAACGACTGGTTGTGGGTTCGATTCATTTATTTAATATTTCCATTTTCTTCGCTCTGGTTTCGAGGCAAAGCGCGGCGTTAAGTTCCGCCACTTAATACGCGATGCCTCCGAATTTGGCAGAAAATGGAGAACGGAGTGTCTTAACACTAGGTTGCCTCTGCCTACCCAGCTGTGTGCGGGATACAGCGTGAAGCTTTAAGCTATAGATCAATTATCACCTAATTAAATCATTTTTTTTAGCTTCACACTTTATCCTTTGTGAGGTAGTCAGAGAACGGAAAATACGGAGGCACCAACGCTATGGTCATCCTCGTCCTTTGTCATCAGCCTTCCTATATACATCCTCTCGGATCCTCTTGCTTTGTTTATTTAATTTTAAAAGTAATTAAATCTTTTATGAAATATGTAAGGAACATTATAAAACATATTATGAATTTTCGAAGTGTTATGTAACATTGTTTTACCATAGTTCATATACTATACTGTATTAATATTAAAGTGTTATACGAATGAAAAATAGACAGAGCAGAAAAGAAGATAATTAGAGGTTTGTGTTTGAGTTCCGTTATTTATTTATATTTATATATTTTCTAAAAAATATTATAATATTATTAAAATTTATGATTATAATAAAAATATTATAATTATATATTAAGGTAGCCAAGAAACAAATAAAACTAAGCGAATTCAATCACTTCCAAAAAAATAGGTCTTACTTCAGCCAAGCGACAAATCCAAGGCAAAAGCAAAAATTGAACACAAAAATTTATTCGTTTATCCATTTGAAATCGACGCTGTTCAATTTGGCTTTAAAGTTTAAATTTAAATTTGAATTTTAAATGCTAGTAATAAGATTCAAATTTGTTTGTCAAGGATATATACACAGTGGGCATCTAGACTCCTACGTCTCGTTTATGCTTTATCTACATCTTTGTAAGTGGTCTCTCGCCTCACCCCTAATTAGTATTACCATCTTTTCGGGATTTCCCCGGATTTTTCCTAATTTAGAAGGCTAGGAAGGAAGGAAACATAGTTTGGGTTTTCATAGAAAAATAGATGAATGGAAAATAAATTGAAAAGTGTCTTTTTTTGCGTTATGCTGTGTCTAGTACACAGCAGGGTAGTCAGAGGGAATCTAGTTTTAAGACACTCTGTACCCTATTTTTGGTGAATTTAGGATATATTACGTCTTAAGTGGCGAAACTTAACGCTGCGCTTTGTCTCGTCACACGAGCGAAGATAATTAAATATTTCAAATCATCGAGTGAGAGTCGAACCCACAATAATCTATCGCGTTTACAGTAACACTTTGTGCCCATTTCCCACGTCTGTTCTCAAGATACGTAGAAAAGTAAACGTTTAAAAGTTTATGACCACCAAAATGGTATTTTATTTCACTCAGTAATTTTAAAAATATACTATTATCACGTATCTTGTCCTAGTGTACAGACTTCGAAGTGGCAACCCTACCCCTAATCAACTAAAGGTCAAATACTTGTAACTAATTAAACTTTTCAGCTTTAGATACTTTGGATAAATTAAACAATCAAAAGTTATTTTCGATGGGAAATAAAATTTTGATATTGTTTATTTGAATTTTGGATACTTCGATATCTCCGAAGTTAGTTGCTGTGTGCTTTAACCGTATTTGTGGTATATAAGTTCCGTAAGTTTTTTTTTTCAGCTTCACGCTGTATCCCGCACACAGCAGGGTAGGCAAAGGGAACCTAGTGTTAAGACACTCCGTTAACCACTTTCTGCCGAAATCGGAGGCATTGGATGTTACGTAGGTGGTGTCGAATTATCGGATCGAATTTGACTTTTTCCACCCACCAATATGTTATTAGATAAATATTAGTTATGTTATTGGGTAATAAGTAGCTTAAGTAGCAAATGTTTAATTCACAATAATCTTAGTTAAACTTGAACCTACGTTTAATATCTATATTTATTTCAAAAATAATAAGAAAAGGTAATTTTTTAATAAATATATTTTCAATAAATATTATTACAACAGCCTATATAAATTGTAAATAAAAAATAACATAGTAAAAATGCTTACATAAAAGTAGGGTAAAATTAAATATTCTTTGGAATGTTAAGTATTTTTGGCATGATTCTCGACACTAACCTACAGGCGGTCGAACTTTACTGGCAAAACTTCCCATTACGTTTCCGGGTGGGCTGTAATTTGCTACAACATAAATCTGCCCTTCTTTTGTTCTGGCAATACCAACACCGAGTTCTTTACTATCCTCCCATACAACTTGTGAAAAATGTCCGGAACCTAAATTTTCTGGTTCTTTACCAAAAGTATGATTATTAATTTCGCTATACCATTTGTCTACAGGGTCTCTGCCTGATAGCGTAAAATTAGATTCAGAAGACCAAGCGTAGAATATATTTTCTCCATATTCATTTTGATCTCTATGTTCTACGATACCTTTTTTGGCGATGGCCTTAGCCCACTCTTCTGCATATTTACATAATTTTCTATTGAGTTCCAACGGTGGTACTCTATGCTTACTTCGATATTCGTTATGAGCGTCTAAAAATTCCTCTTCAAATTTTTCATTAGATACCGATACGTTCCTAAATTTTGTGACTAATTCGGATGCGAGTTCTCCCAAATTTTTACTATTTCTTGAGTTAGGGGATGGCGGTGACATAATACCATTTTTAGTGAAAGAAAATGACGATAGTGAGCTCCTAGATTCTCTTGCTGAATTTGAGGTTAAAGAGTTTCTAAACTGATTTGCCCCTGGTGGAGGGACGTTTTTCACAAATTGACCAGTAAAATTGCCTGGTGGATAATAATTGGCTACTACATATAATTTGCCTGAGTCACTCTTGGCTTTTCCGATACCCAATTCTCTTGTACTCTTCCAAATAATTTGTGTGAAGTGGCCACATGTCAAAATTTCTGGTTCTTTGCCAAAATGGAAATCATTTATTTCATTATACCACCTATCAACCGAATCTTTAGCTCGTATTTTAATATTAGGATCAGGAGACCAGCCACAGTATATACTTTCTCCATACGTATGATTCATACTATAAGACATTGAATCCTTTTTCGCTAATTCTTCTGCCCATTGTTGACTGATTTTGCTTATATCTTTATTAAGAACTAATGGTTCTACTCCATGCTCTCTTCTATATTCGTTGTGGACTTCTAAGGCTTCGTTTTCGAAGTCCTTTGACTTAGACCGGAAAAGCTTACTCTGAAAAGAGAAATAAAGTATATTTATAATTTTTCATTGTACAAATAATACTGGGGAACGGAGTATCTTAATACTCGGTTCCCTCTGTCTACCCTGCTGTGTGCGGGATACAGCGTGAAGCTAAAAAAAAATAAAAAAATAATAATAATACTAAAATTGATAAGATGCACTATCATCAGATATCAGTCAGATTAATTACAATTATTGTTCATAACCTATAGTCATGTTTCCATAGAACTATTTATATGGCCCTAGCTTTATCAAATTCGTATTAGTTTTGGAATGTCTGATTATATTAGATTCATCAGAATTTAAATATATATAATAAATCGTATTAACGATAAGGGTACGTTCATTGTCAATACTTCGAAATGAAATGAAGTAAGACTATAATATAAGCATTAGAAATAACTTTGGAATTTTTGAAATACAAATATATGAAGTCACCAAATCGGCTCTCACAAATCACAATCTCTTCTCTATATATAATAAAAGAGTAGAAAAGTCAATTCTGTACATGAAAAATTTTAGAAAAAATTTAATTGGGTGCGTTAATATATCGATAACAGAGGCCAAAAATCCATTCAGTAGAATTTTTGTCTGTCTGTCTGTCTGTCTGTCTGTCTGTCTGTCTGTCTGTTAATTTGTTCGTCAATCACGCAAAAACTACTGGATAGAAATGAATGAATTTTAGTATGGTGATAGCTTATAGTCCAAAGGTACATATAGGATAGTTTTTATCCCGGTATTCTATGTAGTTTTTTTGGAAAAAATAAAAAACCGATATAAGTAAATCATCTGTATATCGGTATCTACCGGGTAGAAATTAATGAATTTTTGTATGGAGTTTGCTTGGAGGTTAGAGCAACATATGGGATAGTTTTCATCCCGGTATTCAACATAACTCCCGCAGAAAAATAAAATTAAAAAAAAATTCAAATTATGTCGATAGTTCACGACTGAAACTAAATTTGTTTCAATATCACTAATTAAAATAATTATAAAATAAAATAAGCATAACATATATAAATATACATTTTACCGGTCTATAAAACTTTATACAATCTATATATTTATGTCAACTATATGACAACAGATGTCACTACGTTTTCTGCAACGGGTAGCGCCATTTGTTATTATATAGTTGACATTGTATTAGACATATCCGCACTCATTAAAATTATTATTATAAAAATGCAAAAATCTGTATCTCTTCTATTTTTTAAGTTTTGACGGGAATTCGTAAAGAAGATAGTTGAAGATGCAGGGTCATATAGGCTACTTTATAAAAAATCAAACCCTAGGAGGTTGAAACAGTGGATGAAACTTATGTATGTTTAGTATATAGTGAGAATGAAAGATCTAAACTCCTTGACTGAAATGAATGAATTTTCTCAGGAAAATAGTTAATGAGGCAAGGTCAAACATAGGCTATCTCTCTTTTTTTAAAAATTACCCTGGTATTCAAAACAGTTCCCGCAGAAAAGTAAAAAACTGGCAAAGTCAAATTGCATTGATTATTTGCAAGTAAAGCTATTTTTTAATATCAATAAGTAACACAATTGTAAAATAAAAAGCTCTAAAGTTTATTTAAGATATTATGACCGGTTTATAATACTATATACCAGATGGTATATATGTACGAAATCTACTATCATATGATAGCAGATTTCGTACGTTTTCTTACTAGAACAGTTATCGCTATATGTTATCAAATAATATAGACATTGCACTAAATGTATCGATGATTTTCTCATGAACATAATAAGTGACGAAAGTCAAATATAGACTACCCTCCTTTTATAAAAAAAAAAGCAATTCCAAATAGGCAATAGAGGATGAAAGTGGTAGTTCACGCGGCGAAGCCGCGAGCGGGTCGCTAGTATTAAAATATAACTGCAAAATAATATAATAACAGCAATGCAAAATAATATAATAATGCAAAATAATATTATAAGTGTTACTTATAAAAGAAGGAATTAAAAAATATGATTGTTCATAGAAGTATCTCGACTAGATTATCAAGTATTTTTAAGATTCTACTGATAACATAATGTTATTACAAATTTTGTAGTACATATAAGTTATAATATGCTTATAGGTTATATTAAATACACTTTGCTTTGCAAAATAATATATTTTTTTATAAATTATTTAAGTCAGAAATTTGCCTGAAAAAACCAATGAAAACCCTTTGGTTACGCCACTTATCATGCAGAATATAAAAAAAAACTATGCAGAAAGTGAAGAACGAATAGTTTTTTTTAGTCTACTTTTGCTACCTATTTTTCTACATGCGCGAAGTCAAAAAAAAAATCAGGTACAGAAACCAAATATATCAATATTATCTAACAAATTACATAAATCATTAAAACGAAATCATTGTAATAGTAAATCGACGTATATATTATTAACCCGCTTTCGAGGCCCGCAGCCGATAACAACTGTGATAAAATTTGTAATTTACAATGTCTACGTGATGTTACGAAATTAAAAAAAATAGAAATGAATACTATATTTGGTTTTAGCACTTATGTTTTATACAACGTAATAGAAAACTAAGACCAGACTAAGAATAGGGGCCAGTCGTGGCGCAGTGGCACGAACTTGCGACTGTAAATGACTGGTTGTGGGTTCTATTCCCACTCGAGGAGTGAAAATATTTCCATTTTCCTACGCTCTGGTTTTAGAGATAAAGCGCCTTAAGTTACGCCACTTAACACGCAAAACTTCCGAATTCGGCGGAAAGTGGGTAACGGAGTGTCTTAACACTAGGTTTCCTCTGTTTATCCTGCTTTGAGTGGGATACAGCGTGAAGATAAAAAAAAAAGAAAACCAAGACGAAGGGTGGAGCTTAGTCCTACGATTTAGTACATAGTGTCTCAAATTTTGAAGTGTCGTGTAACTAAACTCTCTTGGTGTACTCTGGGAACTTTTCAATTGACTTAATTTACATTATAAATAAAACCGTAGTTTTATTACCTTTACCTATATTTATCTGCCAATGAAATATAAGAAAAGTCTTAAAGCTTTAATTCAATCCAGTTCTCGCCCAGTTTACTGAAATATTTTGTTACGATGACTATATTATATTTTTAAGGTAAAAAAAAATCCTCTCATTAGACAGTAATACTAAGAAGAATTCTTAACAGATTAGCATTTTTAAGTTCCTATCGCTTATTAAGGGACAAAGAACCGAGAAGTTGATGAATTGAAGTGCCTTATTTTATTAACATCTATACATATATATTTTTTTTATATATTTTTATACATCTTTCTACATCCCTTTCTACTCAGCATAATATAAATAAAGACAAAAATAATGTATATATTTCAATCTAGTATATTCAATTAATAAAATTCATAACAAAAATCCTGTCTACGAATGATTTATTTCTATAAAATAAGTAACAATATCCTTCAGAATTTTCTGAAAGTGAACACTTATTTCTTCTACAACCATTTGTCCGCCCAAAGTGGGTAAACAAAACATGCCACCATTTTCTTCCTACGCATACCTATAAAGACCTTTATACATTATCGAAGCTTAAATCTTATAGAAACTAATTTTATAGAAAGAAAAAACAGTATGAAATATAACATCATGGAAGAATTTCTGACATGTATTTAATTTTGATTATTCAAAAATGTTTCTATTTTATAAAAGAAGAAAATGCCTCCGAATTCGGCGGATAGTAGGGAACGGAGTGTCTTAACACTAGGTTCCCTCTGCAACCCTGCTGCTTGCGGGATACAGCGTAAAGCTAAAAAAAAAATATTTACATTATGTACGCCGTGTTTTATCTCTGATACCAGAGCGAAGGAAATGGAAATATTAAATATTTCCACTCCAGTGGGAATCAAACTCACAACCAGTCGTTTACAGTCTACGCCACGCCACGCCACGACTGGCCCACTGGGTAAAATTATTACGATATAAAAATAAAATGACAGACGAAAATTAATATTACTGTTTTGAAAAGCGTGGGATGTTTCATATCAGTTGTTATGATTTTCACTAATTTAATTCTGAAATGCAGTATTAGATTAATGTTTTGAATGGTTATATTCAATTATTTTATTCTTGTAGTAAGATTTTTTTTATCTCTAAGTATTATTAACTATATTAGCTTAGATCTGTTTTTACTGTATCACGTTTTTTTACCCGCATAACAAGAAACCTGTCCGTTGTCCACTTTCCACCCGAAATCAGAACGTTGCATGTTTAGTTGCGGAACTAAACGCCGCGCTTCGTCTTAACTAACAGAGAGTGAATTAAAAAAAAACGTAATCGAATTCCTATGCAGCCTTAAGCCTAGTTTTTTAAGCTATATATTTATTATGTATTTTCTTCAATTCAATAAAATAATAAATTAACGTACAATGTACAGGGTACTTTACAAAGTGGCTAAAAGCGCTGCTTACACAAACTCTAACACACCTACTTATTTTTGCGACAAACCATCGACATTTCTATTTAACTCGCAAATATCTTTTTGGGGACACGAGACCCTCGATTAATTGACAAATGTTTACAGAATATTGTTATTATTATGCTGATGTAAGCGATGTAAGTGGCCATTCGTGGCCCAGTGGCATAAGCGTGTGACTGTAAACGACTGGTTGTGGGTTCGATTCCCACTCGAGTAGTGGAAACATTTGATATTTCCATTTTCTTCGCTCTGGTGTCGAGGTAAAGCGCGGCGTTAAGTTGCGCCACTTAACACGCAAGCCTCTGAATTCGGCGGAAAGTGGGGAACGGAGTGTCTTAACACTAGGTTCCCTCTGCCTACCCTGCTGTGTGTGGGATACAGCGTGAAGCTAAAAAAAAATGTAAGTGATGCCTGATTCGTATAAGTAAAAAGATCCATACTAATATTATAAGTGCGAAAGTGTGTTTGTCTGTCTGTTGTGCTTTCACGACACATTTATCATACCAATTTCGATGAAATTCGGAATGACATCAGTTGAAAATCTTATAACAAAAATGAACCAATGAAAGGTTGAGGATTAAAAGTTTGTATGAAAAATCTAAGCCGTTTGACACCTACTTAACTGATTTTTATCATTTTTATCAGGAAGATGTGGCCGTGTGGTTATAGATTCGATTCCAGCTCGAGGAGTGGAAAAAATTAATATTTCCATTTCTTCGCTCTGATATGAGAGGCAAAGCGCGGTGTTTAGTTTTGCCACTTAACACGCAAGCCTCCGAAATCGGCGAAAAGTGAGGAATGGAGTGTCTTAGCACTAGGTTCCTTCTGCTTACCTTGCTGTGTGCGGGATACAGCGTGAAGCTTTATCAGGAAGTTGATGAAACAAGGTCAAATATAGGCAACCTATTCGTTACAAAACCACCAACCCGTCAGGGAATAAAAATTTATATGACAGATATAAACCGCCTTACTTAACCAAGAACGCGACCCATTGAAAATATCATCTATAGTTCTAGTATAGTAGGAGCATCTAAAATTGTACAGTTTACGCGGTCGCAGCAACAAATAGATCGCTTGTTATTTAATAAGTTAAATCTTTTCATGTTTCAACATTTTTTTCACACACTATGAAAATACGTTTTAGAAAGCGTTATAAAAAAATAAAGGCAGCGGGATTCGAACCCGCACTACTTGGAAGCGTCTAAGCGCTCTGACCACTCAGCTATGCGTTCTGAAAGCATGACTTTTGGTTTTTAAAAAATGATTTTAAATATTTGATGTCAATTTTGTTGAAATAAGTGTTTTTTGTAGTTATTGTAAAAAAAAATATTTATGTAATAACAAGATAAGATATTGATATTATTTTAGTTACAAAAAGTTAAAGTGATAATTCTAATGGCTTAATCATAAATGTCTGAGTCATATCCGTTACTCAATGTGACTGACCCAACGCATAGCCGAAATGACTTTATGTATAAAAACTATATATTATAAAAGTACGACAAAGCTAATTTATAACACGCATATAAAAATGTTGACCTAGCTGGAGAAAAACATATAGCTTACTTAACTTACGCCAAGTGCTGACTTGGCCTTTTGGTTAATTGAAGAGGGGAGTGGGTTCAAATCCCTTTCGTTAAAATTTTAAACTAGCTTAACTTAACGCTATTTTATTCGTAGCACAATAATCAGGGAGAACCTAGTGCCAAGACACTCCGTTTATACGTTTTTTGTAAAATATCTCTCCCGAGTGAGAGAATGATACTTTAAAAATCTTTGTTTCTGTTTTTGTTATGTACTAGTGCCCCACTCTCGGCTTCGCCTCCAAACTACACAACTTTTTCACTATAGGCACGCGCCGCCGCGTCGACATAACATTAGAAACCTCTAAAATTATTAGTGTTTCTCTACTATATTATACATGTATTATAAATATAAAACTTTTTGAACCATTCTATTTATTAAAAGAAACCGCATCAAAATGCGTTGCATAATTTTGAAGATCTAAGCATATATACATATAGACAAACGCGGGAAGAATACATATAGACAAACTTCGTTTTATACAATGTAAAGATATCAATATTGCATATCAATCTTCTAAAATTTTGACCTTTTTAAAACATGCTCCATATCGTATACATAGTTTGAAGTATGATGTACATTTTGTACTAGTTCCCAGCAATATTAATTAAAGACCTCGCGGAGCGGACTATTGCGCTAATCTACGCTATCTAGGAACCACTGTACCCGCCTTTGTTAATAACCGACTAGACCATTATTCTAATTTTATCCAATTTTGTTCTAAATTACCATTGTAGCGCAGTGGGATATGTCTGACTGTAAGAATGATTGGTTTGGGGTTTGACGCCCACTCAGGGGAATGATTATTTTTATTATTTTTTTTTTAATTTTTTTTACTACGCTGTATCCCGCACACCGCAGGGTAGACAGAGGGAACCTAGTGTTAAGACACTCCGTTCTCCATTTTCCACTGAAGTTCGGAGGCATTGCGTGTTAAGTGGTGGTTAACTTAACGTCGGACTTTGCCTCGGTACCAGAGCGAAGAAAATGGAAATATTAAATATTTCCACTCCTCGAGTGAGAATTGAACCCAAAACCAGTCGTTTACAGTCACATGTTTGTGTCGCTGCGCCATGACTGGCCCCTATTTATAAATTATTTAAATTTCTCTGCTCTGTTAGACAAAAGGAGGCGTAGAGCTCTGCGACTCCACACCCAATATATTGATTTCAGGAACGAAATCGAGATATGACATTAGGTTCTCTTTGACTGTCTGGACCTGGATTTAGAACTTCAGGTCGAAATTTAGAAAATTTATATATTAAAGAAAATGTCATCGTCGCGCCTATTTCTTTCTATAATCAACTCTATACCTTATATTATAACATACAAACAGAAAAAATGTATAATTTAAATGTATGAATGTGCTGTATTTAAGCTAATTGTGTATATAAAAAAAGAAACAAGATTCCTTCAGCCAAAATTCGAGGAAACCACTGTTGCGTGAAGTGTTTTTTTACTTGAGTTAGTCTTTTTCTTTATTTAAGTAGCATCTGTTGTTACTTTTGTATAGAAGACTTAATTTAGTATACTATAGTGGCTTAAAATTACTTTAGCGTGTGATAACTTTAGAAAATATAAAAAAATTACATATTCTGTGTGTTCTTATGAACTGCAAAACATATACACGCATAATAACTTAATATAAAGATAATTAAATAAGTAACAGTTATTCTTACAAATGGATCATTTAGTTTTTTTGGGAACCCATTTTTAAGACACTCCGTTCCCCGCTTTCTGCTGAATTTGGAGGCATTGCGTGTTAAGTGGCGAAACTTAACGCCGCGCTTTGCTTTTGATACCATAGAGAAGGAAATGGAAATATTACATATTTCCGCTCCTCAAATGGAAATTGAACCCACAACCAGTCTTTTACAATCACACGTTCGTGCCACTGTGCCACGACTAGTCCCTATTTACTTATTTATTTTTAACTTATTTAGTTTTTAAAATCTGACATATTATACAATTACCAACCAGATTTTCAATTTATTGATTGTACAACGTCGTTATAGTTAAATTTAAACACTGTTTCTATTAATTATAACGGAATCTCATATGAAGTCTTTTTAAGAACTTTGTTTAGAATGCATTCTAATCCGCAAAATAAAAAAAAGATGACTTGTTTATCTAAACCAAAAAACTATCTGTTTTATAAATAATATATTAACAAAAAATACAGTTTGACCCTAAACAGGACATGAATTCACAACCACTACACACATACTCCTTTAAACTACACAAAAAGATAAAAAAACAGCTAAATCACGAAAAATAAGTGGTAAAATAAAAAAGTATTTACCATTTTGCTTCACAGCTATATTCTGTCTTATCAGCCACACTTAGGGAGATCCTGCCAATTCGACTGCCCCACTTAAACCGACCATCCTTTCTGAATGCGAATGCTATTATGAAATTTAACTGTGTTATCACAAAAATATGTCCATTCCACTCATATTTCTTAGAAGAGAAAGAGAAACAATACGCGATAATACTAGAGCCGTATCAAAGATTAAAGTACAGTAACAAAAACTTATCAGAATGATTCCTATCGCTTTTTTATAACAATTTTTAAGTTAAAATTCACTCAAAAACGTGTTGATTACTTAAATTTTGTCTGACAACTGATTTGTATGTTGGTAAATGAACAATAGCGGTCCGGTATACGGGAAATGATGAATCGTAACAAAGAGTTGGCTAAAATGCGAAAGTCACGGAAATTGATAGGGCACGTAGTACGTGTGTTGATTTTTTATTATAGGTAGGACGAAATTTGCAAGTTTTTTTTTAATATTCCTGTCGTGTTTGTATGGAGATGTATTATTTTTATATACTTATATAATGTTTATTTACAGATTTTTATAAAGGAATAATTTATGAATGAAAATAATGTTTATATTTTGAACAATTGTTTTTTTTTTTATCTTCACGCGTATCCCTTGCGGGGTTGTCAGAGAGAATGGATCGCCAAACGCTCGGTCCCTGCATACTTCTTTCGCCTCGTCCACTGTCATCAACCTCTGCATACGGGGGGGTCCTCATGCTTTTTGCGTGATCTTACTCAAGTATCGTCGATACTGTGTTTTTGAAGGTCAACCGAGGTCTCCCCTGCCTCTCTTACCATTCACCATTGCTTCATATATCTTTCTTAGCATTCTTCCATCACTCATCCTCTCGACATGCCCAAACCACCTGAGCACGCCCTTCTTCATTCTTAAATATGACGTTCTCGCTAGTACCTGTCATTCTGTGTATCTTTTCGTTGCGGATTCGGTCAACTACTCCGCACATTTTGAACAATGTATAAGCTAATAACAAAAATAAGTTAAAATAAATATTTGTCAACGAATTTCAACGTACACAGAACGCATGGTGCCAGCGGTCGAAGCGCTTGGACGGTATCTAAAAGGAGCGGGTTCGAATCCCACTGTGTTCATATTTAATACATTCTTAATTTTTTTTATATATCATAAGTTTGTGAATAACATTCGCAGTTTAGATTCATAGATACATACATATGTATAATATTTAGCTTTATAATATTTAATAACAACACAATAATTTGTCTTTCTTTATATTTTAAGTAAATGAATTTTTCTTTCTTTTAATTATTATTGTAACTCGATTACATCGACTCAATAATTCATTCATGGGACAAAATACGCTTTTACAATAGGATCCGAGAAAACGTCCAAGATTTTTCTACATCACAATTTTTAAAAAAGTTGTGAAAAGACGTTTGTGTGTTAAAAGTTATTACTTAATTAAAGATTTTATAAAAGGTAACACGCCTTAGAAATGAAATGCTCGCTCCAGGCTATTTCAAAAGTATCACACCTGTATATCACAATTATATTAAAAAAAAAAAGAAGTCCCGCTGAGTTTCTTGCGCCGGTTCTTCTCAGGTCTGAGGCATTAACTTTAGTGAACCGCTAGAAAACTATCAATTTATCAAAAAATGAAGCATGTAACCTCTTTTAAATTTTTTTTTAATAGCTTCACGCTATATCCCGCACACAGCAGGGTAGGCAGAGGGAACCTAGTGTTAAGATACTCCGTTCCCCACTTTCCGCCGAATTCGGAGGCTTGCGTGTTAAGTGGCGGAACTTAACGCCGCGCTTTACCTCGACACCAGAGCGAAGAAAATGGAAATATAATTTCCACTCCTCGAGTGGGAATCGAACCCACAACCAGTCGTTTACAGTCACACTCTTGTGCCACTGGGCCACGACTGGCCACAAACCTCTTATTTTGAATAAAATAATTTGACTTTGACTTGGACTCCGACTAACAGATAATGTAGAAAAAATAAAAAAACTTTTTTGTTTTTACGACCATTGACTTAGCATATAATCATAAAACAACACTAATTACTAAGTCAACAAGTTAATTAGATTCAAACAAATCAATTAGAACATCGATTTTTTTAATATAATAGACTTGTGCAAGCATACTCTTTTAGTAATTAATAAACATCAATTAAATTCATAAAAAAATAAGTACATATTTGAATAAAAATACTCATTTTAAATTAGGTATATGTATCTGAGGTTATTGTGGCGTAGTGGAACAGTATCTGACTGTTAATATGATAATTGTAGGTTCAATCTCCTCTTTTTTTTTAAATGAGTTTTCCTTCTCCACGGACACAGCTCCGTGCCTTTGTTGTTCTTAATCTCGATTGTATTTCCTTTTCCTTAATTTTTTTTTTCTTATTTTTTTTTTCTTTCACGACTTCTTCTCTTTTAACCTCCTCTTGAAGAATTAAATTACTCTAACTTTCCAACAAAGTGCAGCGTTAAGTTCCGCCATTCAACACTAGTGTGTTGAATGGCGGAACTTACCTTACCTCGAATTCTGATGGAATGGAGATGACGGAGGAGATGGAGGAGAGAGAACCCATTCTGGGTTAGAGAATGGAGTGTCTTGACTAGATTTTTTCTGACTACACTGTGAGCTGAGCGGGAAAAAATTCTTGGTCATGAATTGTTTTCTTTGCATTTTCAAAAAAATTAAAACGCAAAGAAAAAAATGAACGCAGCGGAATTCTAACCCGTGCCTCTTTGTAAACTTGTCTTAGTACTATGATCTGTACTAATGAGTACTATCATGCGTTCGATTTTTATACGTATTCAAAAAATGTCTTTCCTACTTTTTGTGTATAGCCTTAGTAATTTTTAAGTGTACAAAGTAATATAAATAACACTTTAAAAATGTTAAAAGATACAGGTCACAATGATAGATTACATGTTACCAAAATAAAAAAAAAATTATAAAAAAACAAATTAAAAATTAAATGGATGTCTGAAGCCAACATATCCTAAAGTAAAAGAGCATTTGAATGGCAAAAATATTGTTCAAACACAAATTCGTATAACTTCGTTGAGATTACTCACTCAATGATTAATTCTTATCAACCTCCGATAAGTGTATTAGATACGGCAGATTATGCGGTTAATAATAAACTTTCAACTGAAATTAGTGTACTTTGAAGTGTTTTCTGTTTCTCGCTACATTTTCTATCCCTTTCCTTCTCTCTGTCAAACGTAATCAATGTCTTTTCTATCCCTTTCTTTCTCTCTGTCAAATGTAATTTAAATTCTTTATCTAGTAGATACAGTAAGAATTGTTTCTTGTAGTTGAGAATACACTTTTGAATGTAATGATTGAAATAAATATTTCGTATATGTTGGGGCCAGTCGTGGCGTAGTGGCACAAAATGTGACTGTAAAGCGAATGGTTTTGGATTCGATTCCCACTCGAAGATTGAAAATATTTAATATTTCTATTTTCTTCGCTCTGGTGTGGAGGCAAAGCGCGGCGTTAAGTTCCGCCACTTAACGCGCAATGCCTCCGAATTCGGCGGAAAGTGGGGAATGGAGTTTCTTGACACTAAAACTTTCCTCCCTTTTCCCTCTGAAAAAAAAAAAATTACAAAATATTTCATATATCTTGGATATATCAATTTTACAATGTCCCGACTTTGAGAACGAAGTGTCTCTAACACTTAATTCTCTCTGCCTTGCTATGCAAGATATTATAAATATAATATAAAGCGTGAAGTTGAATTTCGCCTACCAGCTTACTGTGGCACTAAATATCTGTCCGATAATAGACAGAGTATATCTGTCCGATATCTCATTGTTAATTGTAGTGTAAATATTAATTAATTACTTAATTCAGATATTTTTATTTTTTATATGATTTCATCTAACAGTAAACGTCATTACTAAAAAAGCTTGCATCATATACTTTTATTTTTATTTTTTTTAGCTTCACGCTGTATGTGTGGGGGACACAGCAGGGTAGTGGCGGAACTTAACGCCGCGCTTTACCCCGACACCAGAGCGAAGAAAATGGAAATATTAAATATTCCACTCCTCGCGTGGGAATGGAACTCACAACCAATCGTTTACAGTCACACGCTTGTGCCACTGGCCACTTGCTTAATACTTTTATTATACTGATTTCAGAAATGGGTCGTAGTGGTACGTGGGTCTAAAAAAATATATATCTTCTTGCCTTAACAATACTTAAAAACTTAAGGCAAAAAACACAGGTTAATGTATATTCTTTACAATTTTATTCCATTTTCTGTTATGATGAGATTTCTAAGTAAATTGCAATTGATAAGCTCATATTATTTTCTTGAAAATGTTATTATTTTATTTATTTTAATAGATCGAGGAGTAAATTTCCTTAAGGCTTAATATGAATAAAATTAACAGATAAAGCGTTCTAGTTAGACACACAAGTTTCCGATAAGATTAATTTATCTTTAAGAAGACATTTAATTGAAGTACCTGATAACTATATACAAATACTCATGTACATATGTTATGTTAGTCTACAACTAATGTACAATCATATGTATATGTTGATGAACTCATTAAAGTAGTGATAATTACACTTGGTTACTAGGTTTTAGACTTGAATTGAGGTTACTAGAATTTTTGATATAAACATCGTTTAGATTTTATGTTTTTGATTAGCGTCACGTATAAGAAGGTGGTTAGAAATCGAGAAATTACGTGTTGACGAATCCAACTCCGCTGACTTAGATACCAGAGTGGAGAAATTAAAATAATTTAAAATATTTTTCCGGGTGAGAATCGAACCCACAACCAATCGTTTATATATCTACTGGTCGCGGAATGCGAATGCGGAATTGAATTGTGCATTCTAAAAACTGACAGACAATTTCTCTCACAGATATGAAGAGGGGAACGGAGTGTCTTAACACTAGTGTTAAATTTCTAATTAAAAAAATCACTCTGCTTGGCCAGGCTTGTAGCTTATAGTTAAACTATAGCCAAGTAATTAAAATAATCTTAATATTATAATTAAAAGTACTTACAACAATATGGCAACCGGGAACAATGCAAGGTGTCTTCATGTTTCAATTCTCACACTCCCAAATAAACCTTTCTAAAAACTTCACTGCATACATCACTTTAATAAAAATACATTTTCAATGTAATATTCGCTGTAGACGACATTTTAATCGGAGATAAGTGACGTTGTCGTGTTGGCTGCTTTAAAATATAAGAGGAAGCGGCGGATTTAAAAAGTGCAAGATACTTTAATATTTTTAAAGTGTTATATGTATACTTAGAATAGGATACATGCTTAATGTTTTTAGAAAATATATAATTATTACACTTTAAAAATGTTAAAATATTCAATAAATAATATTCTCTCTTACCAATGTTTGTTCGCAGAAATAATGTTTGCATAGCATGACTTAGTAATCCATATACTTGGACGGTTTCTAAGAAGCACGGTTGTGAGTGCAGATGCGTTCAAATATATAATACATTTTTTTAAATGGTTTTTTGTACAATAATTTTGTGTCGTTCACACATTGTATACTTTATTTAGCTTATAAGTTTTACAATATAGTAAAAGGTACGTTTATAAAAATAAGTCAAACTTCAATGACCTATATAGATATTGTTTTTTGAATTTTTTGATGTACTTAAAATATATCTACTTATAATATAATATGATAGCGTGGTTTATAGACCACACTATAATACGCTTATATCAGGATAGTTTGTAAAATATGTAGATTGTACAGGTAGGTATAACTAAATGCTAAGAGGAAAAGGATTCCAAAAACAAAGATTCACTGAATTCGTTTATAGAAAACATTTTTATTTTTAATATGAATAAAAATATTTTTTTAAATGTTTAAAATTTAAGGTGTTATTCCACACTTAGAAAAATTGAAAAAGAAATGTAGAAAACGTGTAAAAATTTGAACGCAGCGGGATTCGAACCCGCGCCTGCTGAATATCAGTAGAGGTGTTACAAAAGATAATGATATAACTATATTATCCAATAATTAATTTTAAAAGACAAAAAAGCACGGTGTTGATCTAAAATAGTTAATTAAAGCTTACTTAAAGTATTCATTTGTTCATATAAAACAAAAAAAACATTATATAATATATAACAGATATGTATAGGAAACAAAATATATTATAAATTAAATAATAAGTTAAACTTCTACGCCTAAGCTTACTATGAACCCAAAAACGAAATTTAAACTATAAACCGCTATGCGCTTTTACTTCACACCAAGCTATTATCTCGGTCAATATTTGCTATAAAGATAAGTAGAAGAATTTACAAGTAACAAATCCCTTCCTAAGGTCTTCTTTGGTGAAATTAACTGATTTGAAGGTTTCGTCACGCAAACAAATATCTGAACTTTTTTATAGGATCCCCCTGTTTTCAATATATTATGTAGCCATTGGCTTGGGCAGCATCGTACAAGACTTGGGAGATATTATGAGTGGATGCCTATCCACACTATCCTATAACCCTCGAGTGTATTAATATTGATGTACTCTCTATATCCACTCATTTGTCAGTATAGCGCTGAATAAGTACGAACGGTCAGTAGTTGGATCAGGCGTTGGTATATGTGACACAGCGAGTGTATGGGGTTCACCCGATCTTCCTTAGTCTTTATGCCGTATCGACGATCTATAACCGAATTGACTTTAGTTGGTAAGAATCCTACATAGCCTGGTTTCGCCCCCCAAGGATCATTTATCTTTACTTTTTGAAGGTTTATTTCTATACATTAAAAATAGTTATATTTTTTTCTGAATACAGTTTCATTTTTAGCTATTGATAAGAGTATATTTATATTAAAATAAAAGTTCAACGTAGCAGGATGTGATCTTGCCTATTAGAATTTGCTCCAAGTGCTCTTGCCAATTAGGCTTTAGCTTGTAGAACGTGAATAAATATATTCTATTGCCATACACATAAATAATTGTTAATAAATATAATAAATGTATTATAAATATATTATGGTTGTCACAAATTTCGTTGTTAGATTCTGTGTAGAAGATTTTTGCAAAAATCTGTTACCTAAATCTTATCAGAAAAATAATTATTAAGATTACTTCTTTTCAGCTTCACATTCCTTCCTGCGACAGAGAAAGCAGGATGGTCACAGAAAATCTATTGTCTAGGCACTTCACACATTCTCCCCTTTTCATCTGTTAACATTACTTAATGAGTGGCATAACTCAATATCGCGTCTTTTGGTTAATGGAAAATAATAATTTAGATGCAATCATTCTTTCCATAGTGGCCCAGGGGCTTAAGTGACTGGTTGTGGGTTCGATTCCTACTCGAGGAGTGGAAATATTTAATATTTCCATTTTCTTCGCTCTGGTGTCGAGGTAAAGCGCGGCGTTAAGTTCCGCCACTTAACACGCAATGCCTCCGAATTCGGCGGAAAGTGGGGAACGGAGTCTCAACACTAGGTTCCCTCTATCTATACTGCTGTGTGCGGGATACAGCGTGAAGTTAAAAAAAATCTTCCGAGTACGTTCGAATCCATAGCCAACCACGTCCGCTCTCAGATATATGTAGTCCCACTGCGCCTTTTAACTACAACTTTACTAATCTTTTAATACAATCAAAAAAACTTTTAAGCAATTTAATCAAAATCATAGAAAACAAAAGGTAAAAAGTAATCGTATTTAAACTGACCTGGTTCCGTAAATCACTTGCGTAGCGTGACGGAAGTACATTATTGTCCTGATTGAACGTGTGAGGCTCTTTGTATCAGGGGCCGACATGTTTATACGATGGTAACTGGGAATGGAATTAAAACTTGCTTTTTTTCGTATTTCACCTTAAAATCCAATTTTTACGTAAATTTATAGTAAAAATTTTAGTGTAACTCCACGCTGCAGTTTGTTAGCTGTTGAAGGAAGAGAAACTGATGTACTACGGCCTGTATATGTATAAAGTTTTCAAAAATGTCGACACCAAAAAAACAAACAAAAGTTGTTGACAAAAATTTGAAAAACAATTGAAAATTCTTTAATAATTTAATATTTATACGGTTTATGTTAAAACAGATATGTAATATGCAAAGAAATCTACGTTTGAAAATCTAACGTCATATTGCAGTAAAAGATATATAGGTTAACTGTTACGTTTTATTCAGATTAATTATAATCATAGGTTCAAACGTGTTCAACGTGGTGTATGCAAAACATCCCAACGTATTCAATTACGTGTTTTGTCTTGTAATAAGATCGGAGAGATGAAAATCATTTAAATATATTCATGTCCTCGAATGGGCATCGAACCCCGAATCATTACATATTTATCACACACCATTACAATGGCCTGAACTCATTTATTTTTGCAAAAGATATTATTACAACTTTCGTACTAATTATAAACATATTATTCTATACTGTCTTACTACTTAGGAAATATTACTAAATATTAAAATTTAAATAAAACAAAATTATTATTCAATATAACCATTATCCTTATAATAAGAATTCATCTTATCCCTGGGGGCAGGTGTGCTTCTCTTCTGATGATCCTAGTGTCTGTGCCGCCGCTGTCGCCGATGCGGTTCTACAGGGTATGGAACTTTATATTCCTAACTCTGTAGTGCCCATCGGTGGCAAATCACGGCCTTGGTTTGGTAAGTCCTGCAAACAAGCTGCCTTTGGCAAGCGCGAAGATTATCAAGCCTGGGCCGCGGCACTAGTCGCTAAGGATCCGAAGGCGAAAGCCTTAAAAGGGAAGTACAACCGATCCTCTAGGTACTTTAAGCGGCAAATCGCTAGAGCAAAGTCCGAGCATACCACCAAAATCGGTGAGAAACTTGAGAGGTACCCGTCGGGAACGCGGCAGTTTTGGGCCCTCTCCAAGGCTGTGCTTGGCAACTTTAGCCAGCCTTCGTTTCCACCGTTACGCACAGAGAATGACATCCTGGTCCACACGGCGAAGGAGAAAGCCGATCTCCTGGGCGCTCTCTTCGCCTCGAACTCGACTTTGGATGAACAAGGAACTACTCCGCCGACCATCCCGCGGTGCCAGTACGCAATGCTTGACGTAAAGTTTAGCCAAAAGGCTGTTCGTCGAGCTCTGTTTTCCTTGGATATCCAAAGGGCGAGTGGACCGGATGGCATTTCTCCTATTGTGCTCCGAACATGTGCTCCTGAGTTGACGCCGGTGCTAACGCGTTTGTTTCGGCTCTCTTACTCAACCGGCGTAGTCCCAGATTCGTGGAAGAGCGCTCTTATTCACCCGATTCCGAAGAAAGGCGATGGCTCCGATCCGACTAACTACAGGCCTATCGCCATCACCTCCCTGCTTTCCAAAGTAATGGAGAGCATTATAAACAGCCAGCTTCTGGGTTATCTAGAAGATCACCAGTTAATCAACGACCGTCAATATGGCTTCCGCCATGGTCGCTCAACCGGTGATCTTCTGGTTTACCTAACGCACCGCTGGGCTGCTGCTATTGAAAGCAAGGGAGAGGGCCTGGCAGTTAGTTTGGACATGGCGAAAGCCTTCGATCGTGTGTGGCATAGGGCGCTCTTAGCGAAACTACCATCTTTTGGGCTTCCCGAGAACTTATGCAAGTGGGTCGCCAGTTTTCTCACTGGGCGTAGCATCAAGGTCGCTGTCGACGGTTTTTGCTCTGACTTGATGCCCGTGAACGCTGGCGTCCCGCAGGGCTGTGTGCTGTCCCCCACGCTATTTCTTCTGCATATCAATGACATGTTAGAAGACCCTAGCATTCATTGCTATGCGGACGACAGCACGGTGGACGCCGTATACACCGGCCGTGCAGGTCTTTCTCGGGAAAACGTCGACGAGAGCCGAACAAAACTTGTGTCTTCTGTTGAGGCATCCCTCGTGAATGTCTCCTTATGGGCTGAAAGGAACCTGGTTCAATTCAACCCCCAGAAGACACAAGTTTGCGCGTTGACCACTAAGAAAACCCCATTTGTCCTATCACCACTTTTCCAGAACACTCCCCTCCATACCGCGCCCAGTATCAGCATATTGGGCCTGAAAGTTTCGAGTGAGTGCCAGTATCGCGATCATTTGGAGAGTAAGGCCAAGTTGGCCTCGAAGAAGCTGGGTGTCATTGGTAGAGCTAGACAGTACTTCACGTCCAAACACCGATTGTCCCTATATAAGGCCCAGGTGCGGCCTCATATGGAGTACTGTTCTCATCTCTGGGCCGGTGCCCCCCAGTATCAGCTCGAACCATTTGATCGCATACAGCGCAGAGCCACTCGAATTGTCAGGGACCCAAGAATCTGTGCTGGGCTTGACACTTTGGCGTTGCGTAGAGACGTGTCCTCGTTATGCTTTCTCTATCGCATGTATCACGGGGAGTGTTTTGGAGAACTGTTCTGTGACCTGATACCTGCCGCTGAATTTTCCAACCGCACAGTACGTGCCAGGTTGAAATATCATCCTCACCACCTGGATACCTGGCACTCCAGTACTGTGCGGTTTCGTCGTCATTTCCTTCCACACGCCACACAACTGTGGAGTGGCTTACCAGCGGCAGTGTTTCCAGGTCGATACGACATGGGTACCTTCGAAAGGCGCGCTTACCTCCACCTCAAAGGCTGGCAACGTCCCTGTAGCTCCACTGGTGTTGCACGGGGCCGTGGGCGACGGTGTTCACCTAACATTAGGTGACCCGAACGCTCGTTTGCCTTGTCCTTTTTATAGAAAAAAAAAAATAAGAATTCAAGAGGTCTTAAATGAGTATACATAAATGGAATCAAACAAAATTACCATTTTTGAGACATTCTTGAAAATCTTTTTAGGAAGCCATTAAATTAGCGTCACGATATCTCACAATTTAATAAAAGTGAAAAATAAACAAAAGATTGTATCTGGCTCGAAAAAATTGTAGGAAGTTCAGGAAATTCTTTATTAGTACTACACATAACAAGGAAATTAAATGTCTATGTCTAGTCCATTTAAGCAAAGTACTAACTGTACTCCTGGTACACAATAGACAGACACAATAAACAGACACAATGACCACACAATGTGTCAAAATAGGCAGAAATTATAACAGTCACAAAATGATAAATTTAGCTTTATGCTTTTTTCCTATTCCATGGTAATCAGAGAGAGCCTAGTATCAAGACATTCTTTACTTTTTATTCGAAAGTACGATAACGTCGTTGTCGTCATTGCATCGAAATGGCTTCGGCAGAGTAGATAGAAGGGACCGTGTCACGATACTCCATTGCGTGTTTCCTACTCAACTTTAAGATATTTCAAATTGAGAGACATCTTTCATGTATAACTAAATTTACAAAATAACAACTACATTTTATTACAAAAGCAGAGGAACGAAAACAATCTCAACATAAACATTCCCTCGAAAGAGGATTCAATCCGCAATCATCACGTTTACCTACAATCAGCCACTGTCCCACTGCACCACTATAACCTTACTTTACCATATTTAAAAAAAATAAAACTTAAGCTAAAGCTACCATTATTTATTTACTACTGACATTTTAAATACAATTTATAGCGAGCAGAAAATCGTATTTTAAAAGAGAAAATTAAAAATCGCTTGAGTTATGGCCTGAATGTTTGCGAATAACGAAGTAGCATTAATGCTTTGTGATCGTGAATCGATTCAGTCATCGCATACTTAATACGATATTACGATGATATTTTTTTTGCAAAATGTAAGGTTAATTTTGTATAAAAAAATATTTTCTGTAGATTTATAAGTTTTTCATTATTTTTATACATTTTCTTAGAGGCTGTAGTGGTTCAGTGGGTTTACGTCTAACTGTAAAAGGGTGGTTGTGGGTTTGATTACATGTACAAAAGTAAGTCTTCGAAATAATCATTGAGGTAACGCAACCGGAATATTGAAAAAAATGAGGGTAGACATTACATTAAGTAACAGGTATAAATTAGCTTTCCCATGAACTATTTGTTATATTAAATCAATCAAATATATGATATGAGGGGTCGTGGCGTAGTGGCTCAAGCGTCTGACTGTAAACGACTGGTTGTGGGTTAGATTCCCACTCGAGGGGTGGAAATATTTAGTATTTCCATTTTCTACGCTCTGGTGTCGAAGCAAAGTGCGGCGTTCAGTTCCGCCATTTAACACGCAATGCCTCTAGAATTCGGCGGAAATTGTGGAACGAAGTGTCTTAACGCTAGGTTCGCTCTGCCTACCCTGCTGTGTGCGGGATACAGCGTGAAGTTAAAAAAAAACAAAAGAAAAATATATATAATTATATTTTAATTATTTTCATTATACTGGTATATGAAATAAACGGGGGCGACGAGGGCTACTCAGACTTACTCTCTCGATTTCTAAAGTGGAAAAAGGAATTATTTAACACCACGTTCTCTCCGATTACTGTCGATACTATGCAGAAAAAAGCATAAAACTTTTAAAACAAACTTTCTATCTATTTTTTTCAATTAATAAAGCATTATTTTAGTAACTATACACATTAGAATCGCACACAATCTTTAAGGCTCGTAAACTTAACGCTCCCACAAAACTGACCTAAGTAAATTAGGGCAAACAATTTCCTGTCATTGATACGATGTAGGCACGTCTTGGCTTGAGCTCGTAACTATGTTATAGACACGATTCATGTAAACTTTCAAATTGAAATAGTGGAAAGACAGAAATATTGAAATCTATATATTTATATACCTGTATTTACAGGGGCATGCCTTTTCTCGCATAGCGAGGAAGTCAGAGGTGATTTGGTGTCAAAACACTCTGTCCTCCACTTTCCATCTGAAATCGAGGCTTTGCGTGATGAGTGGCGGAACTCAACGCCGCGCTTTGTCTTAGAAAGATTGTCTTGGGCCAGTCGTGGTGTAGAGGCACAAAGTACGACTGTAAAGCGACTAATTGTGGGTTCGATTTCCACTCGGTGAGTGAAAATTTTTAATGTTTCCATTTTATTCGCCTGGTGTCGAGGCAACGCGCGGCGTTTGGATTCACTACATAACACTCCAATACCTCCAGAATTCGGCGGAAAGTGGGGAAAGGAGTGTCTTAACACCAGGTTCCCTTTGCCTACCCTGCTGTGTGTGGGATATAAGAGAGAACCTAGTGTGTAGACAGTCCGTTTCCCGCTTTCCGCCGAATTCTGGAAGCATCGTGTGTTAAGTCGCGGAACTTAACGCAGCGATTTGCCTTGACACCAGAGCGAACAAAATAGAAATATTAAATATTTCCACCTATGGAGTGAGAATCGAACACACTACCAGTCAGTCACGTTTACAGTCACATCGCGTGTCACTACCGGCCTCTCATATTTTATATGTAGGCATATATAATAGAATTAAATTAACCATTCTCTAAAGCACAGAAAGACCACTGCTTCCATGTAGAATATGTTCATACAACTAAACTTTTATGCGACGTAATTGGAAAAGTTTATAACTAATAATGCCTACTACGATTGTTGTCAAGTTAAACTATATGTGCAGAACCCTTATGTACAAAGTACAGTGAAAACTTTTGTATTCTGAAAAATCTTTACAAAATTTGGTGTCGAGATACTCTTTCTCCATTCTTCACCTTCCATTTAAATGGTTAGGGGTTCGATATTTATCTAGAGAAATAATTATATATTTTTAAAATGTTATAATCCTTACAGTTTTTTTAGCTTCATACTATATCCTGCACACAGCAGGGTAGGCAGAGGGAACCTAGTGTTAAGACACTCCGTTCCCCTCTTTCCGCCGAGTTCGGAGGCATTGCGTGTTAAGTGGCGGAACTTAACGCCCAACTTAACTTATCCTTATAGTTGATAACCTAATAATTTGAGTAGTACCATTCAATACTCAATATCTCGATATCGGTTGAAATTAGAGTGTTTAGGATTAGTCAAGATACTAAGTTTCCTAACTCTAGCATAAGGCAAATAACCTTTCTTTCTTTCCATGTAAGTTAAAACTACAAAAAAACAACAACAAAAATAATAATAAATATTTAAATACACGAAACGCCCATACATTTTGCAAAGTAACATATGTACATACATACGAGTATACTGAACAATACCGATAGTTAGACAGTAATGGTAGCAAATTACCTGAACAGTGATTTATAACGCTCTGCAAGGAACACGGAACACTGACCTCAATAGATAGGGATAACAATCTTTTCAAGAAACCATTTGGATTTTAGTGCAATATAGAAGAAATGTTGAAAGTATTGAGAATTGATGCTATGGTGGCGTAATGATTGGTGTTTCACTGTAAATGTGATTGGTTGTAGGTTTGATTCCCGTCCAGGGATTTTTTTTGTAGCTTGATGCTTTTTGCCATACAAAAAGGTAGTCAGAGATAACCTAGTGTTAAGATATTGAGTTATCCACGTTTTTTGACTGGCGAAACTAAACCCCGAAAAGGAAAATGATGTAAAATATTTTCATTTATGGTTAGGCAAAGCATGGCGTCGAGATCCGTCACTATTTTTTTTCAGCTTCACGCTGTATCCCGCACACCGCAGGGTGCTGGGTGAGGCAGAGGGAACCTAGTATTAAGATACTCCGTACACGCAATGCCTCCTGCTCCTGCTCCTGCTCCTGCGGAACAGTTTCCGCCGAATTGGGAGGGATTGGGTGTTAATTGGCGGAACTTAACGCCGCGCTTTACCTCGACACCAGAGCGAAGAAAATGGAAATATTAAATATTTCCACTCTTCGAGTAGGAATTGAACCCACAACCAGTCGTTTACAGTTACACGCTTGTGCCACTGGGCCACGTCTGGCCACATATCCGTCACATTCCGTCACTTAATAAGTAATATATTGATTACGGGCAGAATGTGTAGAGGAGAGTATATTAACACTACTTTTTCTCTATCTATAACAAGGTTGTTATACAAAAAAAAATGAAGCTGGGAAAAGCCTATATTCTAAAATCCTTCTAAGCTTGGTAAGCATTAACTCCATTATCGAAAAACTATTTTGCCTCCCATTGAACGAGAAACTTAGCGCGGCTTATCTTATTATACCCAGTCAACTATTCAAAGCTATCAGAGAAGTAAAACAAAAGACCAGGGAAATTCCGAGACTTCTTCACTTAGTAAAAAACTTAAACATGCTATATAAAATAGGATGGTACAGTAGTGATTATAGATTAAGAAAATATATTTAAAGGAAAGTGCTAAACTATAAGGCAATTATTGTGGCAGCAAGGCATGCTTGAATAATGGAACTGGTTCAAATCCAATTTGAGGTTTTTTTTTTACTTTAATACGCCATGACACTAGAGAAACTTTTGTTCAACTTTACACTAATACTAGTGACTCGTTTGCGGCTTCGCCCACATTAACTATATAACTATATCTGCCTCCGTTCTCGCATAAACGGTAAGCGTTTTATATTGTGCATACAAATTTTCATCTCCTATTTCAGCCCTTTAAGGGATTTTTTAAAAAATAAGTAACCTAAGTTTTACCCTACGTCGTAATTTTTTCGCATTGGTGCTTTTTCTTAGAAAAATATTTAAAAAATTCTGAACTGATTAGCGGTGACACCATCACAGACTGACAGGCAGATATATTTATGATATTTGTGGCTACTATATGGATATTATTAGGTGGATACTGTAGTGGGCTTTTTTGTAGGACTATATAAGATAAACATTAAATATGTGTAACTCTAGCCATTTTGGAAACGCACGTTAGATTAGAGCTATTTTATTAGCAGATTGATTTTCCCCCTGTTTATTTGATAGTTTAGATAATTCACACTATCTTTATAAATTCTAGACTATGTTTTATTCTGATATATACGCTTTATTATTGTAAAGTTTCATTAAAATCTATTTAGTAGCTTATACGTGAAAGAGTAACAAACATCCTTACAAACATTCGCATTTTCAATATTAATAGGATTATGAACATCTAATCTTACAAACATTTTGAGTATGACGCCCTCGTGGCTTATATTTGGCTGTGGGTTCGATTCACGCTTTTCCAATCCATTTTCCCGGGTGGGTATCCAACCCATAACTATCGCGTTACAGTAAGACGCTATCCGACTGCGCCACGACGGTCTCTATAAATTTTAACACTGTTTAATTCACATCGTTAATAGTAGTATATGATTAGAAAAATTGATGAACCTATGTAACTTATATGAGGCCAGTCGTAGCACAGGGGCACTATGTGTAACTCTGTAAACGCGACAGGTTGTGGATTCGATTCTTACTCGAGCAGTGGAAATTCTCATATTTCCATTTTTTTCAATCCGGTTTCGGCAAAGCGCGATTTTAAGTCTCACCACTTAACACGCAATACCTTCAGAATTTGGCAAAAAATTGGGAACGGAGTATCTTAACACTAGGTTCCCCCTGCCTACCCTGCTGTATGTGGGATACAGAGTGAAGCTAAACAAACTTATAATATCACTGCCCTCTTAATATTAAACATAGAAAACGATTACGCTATCAAAGTATGAAAAATACGATATCTCTTGTACATTATTACAATATAAAATATACGTTGTAACAAAGAAAGCTTTATAGAAACGAGAAGATTAAAATTAAATAGACTGTAACTAAATATTGACCCTGATAGAAATATATTGTACTCGGTATCTTATGTTATTACTTATGGAATGTTTAATATTGACGTACAAAAACGTATTTAATTATGTCCAGTATTTTTTATTTTTATGATGTTTTAGTTGAGAACGGGGTGACTTGACAGTAGGTTTAATTTTTTTATAGCTTCACGCTGTATCCCGTACACAGCAGGGCAGGCAGAGGGAATCTAGTGTTAAGACACTCCGTTCCCCACTTTTCGCTTAACGCCGCGCTTTTCCTCGGTACCAGGGCGAAGATAATGAAAATGTTAAATATGAAAATGGAAATATTAAATATTTCCACTCCTCAAGTGGACATCGAACCCCCAACCAGTCGCTTGAAGTCACACGTCCATGCCGCTGCGCCACGCTGAATATGTGAAATCACTTTTTATATGGTCGACCCATGAATTACCAGGCAGACATAAAAAAATTGTACTTCACTCTTTGGTCCACATAGCAGGATATTCAGAACTTAATGTCAAAACCCTCCGTTCTCCTCTTGCCGTCCGAAATCAAGACATTGCATGTGCTGGCGGAAGTGTGGTAATGGAACACAGTGGCGGAACCTAACACCACACTTTGTTTTTAGTACCAAAGCAGAGAAATGAAAATCCATACTTATATTATAAATGCGAAAGTCTATCTGTTTGTCTGTCGCGCTATCGATGAAATTTAGAACGAAAGTAATAAAAATTTAGAACGAAAGTAACAAATAATCCAGGGTCAAACATAGGCTATTTATTTTTTTAAAGATCAATCTCTATAGGCTAAAATAGGGGATGAAAGTTTATACAAAAAATCTAAACTACTTGACCGATTGTAATGAATTTTGGATAATATATAGTTGATAATCTAAGGTTAAACATAGGCTGCTTTATTTTTCAAAAATTCACCCCCGAGGGTTGCAATATAATGAAAGAATACGTAGTTCACGCGGCGAAGCCAGTAGTACTATTAGTAATAAATAAATTGTGCCGCCGAGTGGGAATCGAATCTACAACCGTCCTATCACGTTTATAAGTCACTTCAACTTCGATGTCGTCTTCTACGTAAACAAAAAAAATACAAAATAATTAATTTGCTACTGTTACCTATAAAGTGTGTAACTTTTAATTTTCTTATTTATTATATTTTAATTTAATATTGTTTAATTAAATCGAACTAATAATTTAAGAACAAGCTGTTATCACGGATAACTTCAAGAAACTTTACTTTATTATAAACGAGTAGATATTTTCCTAGGCAAAACTTACTATAAAGTTAGAAAGTTTTGTAATGCATAAAACTTAAAAGTAATTATAATTATAAACATGAATGTATATAATATAAATAATTTAAATTTAGATATTATACTAGCGACCTGCAGTGGCTTCTCCTGTGTATATTGATATTTTTGATAAATTAAAATAAAACTATTATTTTATAGCATTTTTGGTCGAATAAAAGTTTGATTGTTGTAACTTGTCCCCTGAAATAAAATAGTTTTTTTCCGCTTTAGCTTCACGCTGTAACGCACGCCACGGCTAGCCCCTGGCTGGATAAAGAAAATGATAGCTTAAGTAACCAGTAACTTTAGTAGATAATGTTAGTTAAGTTAGTGATATAAAAAAAACAAATATTAAAGGAAGAAAGAGTACGGCTCAAGTGTCTATGGTAATATATGTACTTATGTTTATAAAAAAAAATTATTTCGTTATATTTTATATGAAACTGTAGGTATCAAAAAGTTTAATCTTCTAAAATAAATTTTCGTGAACAAAAATATACATGATACAGGATTTGTGGAAAAAACAACTTTACACTTTTCCCTGCACAGTAGAGGTAGTCGGGGATAAGCTTGTGTCAAGGCTTACCATTCTCCACATTTCAACGGAATTCGAGGCATTCAACACAATACTAGCTCTAACACGATACAGAAATGAAATAAATTAAATATAATCACCAAATCCTAAATAAATCACAATCAATAACACAAAAATAAATTGTAATAAAGCGTATTTTAATCTTTATACATTTACTAAATGTTTTTTTCAATTTTCCTAAGTGTGGAATAACACTTTAAAAATGTTTAAAAAAAGTGTAATCACTGTTCCAAGTGGTGATCCACAATCAATCGATAGCCTCTATTGTTAGACAGTGTTTCGAAAAATTATCAATTCAAAATACGAATATTCACTACACTATTACAAATCAGTCATTAATAATATAAAAGAATTTTAGGAGTTACATTTTTTTCAAAAATATAAATGCTTTTAATATAAATCTTAAGATCTCTAATTTGTTAATTATTGAATTTATGTGGCCAGTCGTGGCCCAGTGGCACAAGCGTGTGACTGTAAACGACTGGTTGTGGGTTCGATTCCCACTCGAGGAGTGGAAATTATATTTCCATTTTCTTCGCTCTGGTGTCGAGGTAAAGCGCGGCGTTAAGTTCCGCCACTTAACACGCAAGCCTCCGAATTCGGCGGAAAGTGGGGAACGGAGTGTCTTAACACTAGGTTCCCTCTGCCTACCCTGATGTGTGCGGGATACAGCTTGAAGTAAAAAAAAAAAGTAAAAAAGTGGGACAGCGTCTTATCGTAAACGGTGTACCACAGTAAGTATATGTATGTAATATGTTAATAACTCATACATTTAAAAAAAATAAAAGCTCTTTTTTTATTTAACAAATATTTAAAAACAATATAAAAATAATACTTTTACTTTTAAGAGATGTAGTTCTGGCTGAATGAGGTATTATCAGTTTCTGGTTTAGTTTAGTAAAAGAAAGAAAAATAAACACACACACAAACACACACACAAATGGAAAGTGAATATTTAATTAGTAAAATTTCATTTCTATGTAATTTGAAATATTAATTTATATCTTAATTGAAATTTTGTTATTTATGGTTTGTATTTGTTTGTCAATTTCTTGGTGAGTTCTTATTACATTATTAATATGAACATAACACAAAATTAATAATAAAAATTAAGTAAAAATAATGATATTAAAGAAATGTATATTACTAATGAACTTAAGCGCTGCCGCCATCTTTGAATAGTGTTGTATTGTTGAAATTTTTTGTTTATATTTTTGAACCTAAAGTTTTAAACGGAGAATACAGAAGGTTCTCTCATTTCATCTTCGTATATGGTTTATTTTTATTTTCTAACAAGACATGGCAAAGAAGACTTAACTCATTTTCAATAGATTTGCAATGTACGCTGACGGCTACGGGCGGCTGATTTTTCTATTCTATTGACCCTGTTAATACATGCAAGTGATAGATTAATTATGAAAAAGTATTATTTTTACTCTATTCTCCGCTTTCCGTCTAAAATCAAAACATTGCGAGTGGAGGAACACAATTCTGCTATTTGTCTTATCAGAAAGATCACTAACTAGAACTACTTACTTATCAGAATAATTTTGCTAAAAATAACAGCAACACAATTAAAGCAGTGTTAGGCAAAATTTAATTGCAATTAACAATTAAATATTCAAAAAGACCATTTGATTGTGTAAAAATCACAATTAACCATTAATTCATCGTTAGCAGTTAAAACATTCAGAACTTATCAATTTTCAGCTAATTGTGATTTCCCCACAAACAAGTAATGAATTGAAAAAGACATTTAAAGAAAACTGAGCAGCTCAGTGGTGAGAGCGCCTGGACGGTATTCAGGAGGGGCGGGTTCGAATCCCGCTGCGTTCAAATTTTTATACGTTTTCTTTTAATGTCTTTTTCAATTTTCCTAAGTGTGGAATAACACTTTAAAAATGTTTAAAAGTAAGTAAGGAATTGTTAATATTTAACTGTTAAATGCAATTTATTTTTGTCGAACACTGATTTAAAGTATTAGAGATACCTTAAGTGTAGTAATAGAGATACATTAGAGTTGTGTAACAGCAGCGTGTGTCATGTTGTTCGCACCTACTATGACGTCATATAGCTATTTATTGAATCATATATGTCTTAGGGCCAGTCGTGGCGCAGAGGCTCCAAGTGTGATTGTAAAGCGACTGGCTGTGGGTTCGATTCCCACTAGAGGAGTGCAAATATTTAATATTTCCATTTTCTCTGCTCTGCTCGTGTCGAGGCAAAGCGCGGCGTTAAGTTCCGCCATTTAACAAGCAATGCCTTAAAATTCACTGGAAAGTGGGGAACATGTCTAGTATAAAGATACTAGGTTCCCTTTGTCTACCCTGCTGTGGGCGGGATGGAGAGTGAAACTAAAAAAGGTATGTCTTATAAGATGTAGTGCTGGTTGAATGAGGTACTGGCAGTTTATAGTTCATGAAATGTAAAGATGGCCTCGCGAAATTATACGAATTTCCCCTTCTTTCCGATTAAAAAAGGGGAAATTCGTATAATTATTTATTTATAACAATACACTCCTGCATTTAAATATTATATTATTATTTTCTGAAATATAAAATTTTAGACTTGAGTCTATATATAAATACATTGTACTGGGACAGGGAAGTTGTTAAGGTGGAAAACAAGTGAAATGTTCGAAGTTGTATGTTCAAAGTTCAAACTTTTCATGTATATCAATCACCTTATACCGTCTTGCTTCGGGCTGTACCATTATGTAACACTATCGATGTAACAGTTCTCAACTAGGTCTACGCTACGAAATCAGCTTGTGAACTCAAACTTTAAATTAATTATTAATTAGTTTTTAACATTTTAAAGTGCTAAAGACATTTAGAAAGCGTATAAAAATTTGACAGAGATGCCAACAACAAAATAAGTTGTAATAAAGCATATAAGAATTTCGACGCAGCTGGTAGTAGAACGCATGGCTCAGTGGTGACAGCGCCTGGACGGTATTCAGGAGGCGCGGCTTCGAATCCCGCTGCGTTCAAAATTTTTATGCCTTTTCAATTTTCCTAAGAATGCTATTTATTGAATTGCGTTCATATTTTTATACGTTATCTAAATGTCTTTTTCATTTTCCTAAGTATGGAATAATATTTTAAAAATATTTAAAAGTATTTTAAAGTGTTTTTCACACACTTCGGATATTGAAAAAGATATTTAGATAACGTATAAACATTTGAACACAGCGGAATTCGAACCCTCGCTTGTTGGAAACCATCCAAGCGCTCTGACCGCTAAACCATGCGTTCAATACGAATGCCGTCCCAGTGCGCCACGTGGACAACGACACTACTCGAGTTGAAGCTAAAAGAAACTTTAAATTAATGACTGATTATTAAATCGTAATATAAATAGATACTTAGTAGTGACAAAGTATCTATAAGTATAACACGATTCCTACCTGCTTATAGTAAGAAAACAAAACTAGACGGAGAAACGGAGAAATGTTTTCTTTTTCTACTCCCACTTTCCTCATCCTATCTGTCCTCGCAATTTTATGCGGGCGACAGTAAGATTTAGTAAATTAAGTTATTTATAAGGTGGTTATTTATAAGACTAAATAGTTCAGCTGCTAATGATATGAGATATGGAATTAAATGAGATAAATATTTCCTTTTAATAGATTTGAGTGTTAAACGATTTTAAACTTCCTATTACTACGTGTACAGATTGTACGAATAAAAATTATTAAATAATAATTTTTGCAGCGAGTGGGAATCGAACCCACTACCAACAACGATTACAGTCAATTGCTGTCTGCCTGCACAAAATAAATACGTAAAATCTTAAAAATAATAATGCACACAAAGAAAATAAGAAACGTACCGCCATTTCATACTTGAAAAACTTTATAAATGCTATCCATTCTTACTAATGTAGCTCTTATAATATAAAACGCTTTTCCTAAACAAACAGTCGTCTCTAACAGATTGTGTCGAAGATATTTATATAAAAAATTATATCGCTTATTTACATGTTATGAGAAGTATTTGTATAAGATGTATGATAGTTGATATGGGATGTTAAATCAATACGAAGAGAAATAAGAAAAATAATTGTGACAAGACACTTTTGTTCTCCATTTTTCGCTTAAAATTGTCTGTTGATTGGCGTAAATCAAATGAAGGAGTTGTTTTCCCAGTGTGCAGAAATAAAAATAATTTACAGAAAATCTTTTCTATGAGTGGGAATGGAACCACTACCCACCTACATACATATATCCAAAATACTATTACATCTACAGTCATATACTGTCCCTCTGCGTTACTATAGCCTTTTCTAAATTAAATACATTAATTAAAGATTAGAGGCCGTCATGACACAATTATACAGCGTCTAAATGTAAACACGATAATTGTGGATTCGATTCCCACCGAGGGTTACATATTATTTTCATTCATTTCATTGATTTTCTCCACTAAGTTCCGCCAATCACAGTCAGACTACATTTTAGGCAAAAAGTGAAGAACGGAGAGTCTTGACACTGATCTCTGATTACTTTGCATAGCATAGTAGTAAAAAAGAAGAAGCTTTAAAAGAAAAGTTACTTTTTTCTCACTCTCTTTTCCTAACTTAGTTGAATTAATTGAAATATTTCCAATTATTTCAACTAATCCAACTAAGTATTACGACATTATACGAAGATTGTTTACAAATTCGTATACATTATACATAAGTTATGAATAAACTACTTCTATTCTATACTGCAATTGTTGTAGTTTGAACAATGTACAGAGGAATTTAAATTGGCAATTTCCAAGTCTGGGCGGTATTTTCCTTTGAGCCCCAAAGTTACATTAACTAGTAGATTTTACACTGTAGCTCCTTCCCACATTTGTGGCCTTAATATTAAACATGTACTTGTAATAAAAATACTTTAAAAAACTATAGGGGCGCAGTGGTATAGAATCTGACTGTGAACACGATGGTACGACTTCTTGTTGGTTTATAATGTATGTATGTATATATTTGAGTAATTTTATTTTTTCTTAAGATGTTTTGTTTTGTTAAGACAAATTGCGGCGTTAAGTTGCGAAACTCAATAAGTTAAATTTTGTGAACAATTAAGAGCAGAGTGTCTAAATTCTCATTTCATTCTGCTATAAATAAAAAAACGTGAAGCTAGTATTACTGATTTACTTTTTTGACGCTAAAATATAATATTAGCTCTTTTTAAACTGATGTATGTCATTTATATAAATGTTATCATGTCGTAAGATTGAATATTGTTTTAAGGGTTACTTCTTTAAATACTTATAAGTATATTTTGAGAGTTTTTTATAAATTTATTTATATAATAATTCTAGTCCATAACCTAACAATCTTTAAAATGGTCATAAATTCTCTATTTTTTTTAGCTTCACGCTGTATCCGGCGCACAGCCTACCCGGCTGACGAGACCAAGTATTAATTCACTCCATTTTTCAATTTCCCCCAATTTTAGAGGAGCGTGTTAAGTGACGAAACTTAACGCCGGGCTTTGCCTCAATATCAGAGCGAAGGATATAAAAATATTAAATGTTTCCATTTCTCTAGTGGGACTCGAACCCACAACTATACAGTCACACTTTATGCCCATACGCCATTCTATCCTCGGGCTCTCTATACTCAATTCAAAACGTAGAAATACATAGCTTTGTTAATTCAGCCTTCATTTCCGTAGAATTAGTGTTAATTTAAAAAGAAAATGTATGTAGGTATGTTCATATATATGATTGTATGATTTAAACGGGGTCGACATTATAACGAGTCACTTCTATACAAACTCGCGTTGGCTTTGTGAGCAACAATTGCATCATTGTAAGTCTCGAGATTAAACTGCGCCCTGTACGTATGTATGTATATCTGTATATAAACACAATTATGCTTCGTGATAAGTATCTGAGCTGTATATTGTAGTATATTTGACATTTTAAAGTGTTATTTTTACATTTATGATGTGAAAAACATTTTTAGAAAATTTATATATATAAAAATTTGAACGTAGCGGGATTCAAACCTGCGCCTGTCGTATACCATCCAAGCGCTTTGAACTTTAAGCCAGTTCAGAGTTTTTTTTTATTTTTTTTTATTGTAGTATAGTTGAATATTGACTGACTGTATATACGATGGTTATAAGAAATAAATAATATTTAGTCGAAAAAACCAGCCAGTCGTGGAGCAGCGGGTGGGTTCGAATCCCAGTCGAGGTGTAGATATGTTCAATATTTCCATTTTCTTCGCTCTGGTGTCGAGGCAAAGCGCGGCGTTAAATTTCACCACTTAACACACAATGCCTCCAAATTCGGCGGAAAGTGGGGAACGGAGTGTCTTAACACTAGGTTCCCTCTGTCTACCCTGCTGTGTGCGGGATACAGCGTGAAGCTAGTCGAAAACAAAGAATATTAAATAAAAAAAATATAAAACCACAACGTTATTAGCTAGCTAAATCCGTCTTTTTCCATTCATTTCATCTACTAATGTACTTTGTGACATTTTGAAAGAAAAATCTGTAAAAGTAACACCCTCATCACACTCGGACCCACTGAGGGATTTCAGTGACACCTCGCCTGTGACCAGTCGAAATGATTTTAATAATCTTCTTACATGCTTATCTGACAAATGTTGTATTTATTTATCATTTGTCATTCTGCATAGCAACTCTGTCTTTTCAATTATTGGGATACAATTATGAAAATTATGCTATATTTATTACCAGCGGCCCGCTCGCGGCTTTGCCGCGTAACTACATGCATAACTGTTGTGGTGTATGCAACTCTAGGCGATGGATTTTTGAAAAATAAAGTAGCCTATTTTTATCCTTCGTTTGTTAACTATATTTATGCCAAATTTCATTACATTTGGTCAAGCGGTGTAGATTTTTCATACAAACTTTCATCCCCTATTACAACCCTTTAGAGGTTGATTTTTGAAAAAATAAGTAGCCTATGTTAGACCCAGTTATTGTTACTACTTTCATTCTAAATTTCATCCAAATCGGACCGGTAGATTAGCTGTGAAAGCATGACAGACAAACACACAGACATTCCCATTTATAATATAAGTATGGATGAATTTGAAGCCGTCGTGGTACAGTTGAACAGAGTCTAGATGTGTTCTCGCTTGGGGGAGTGATTTATTTATTATTTTCATTTACCTGCTCTATGGTAGCCTGAGACAAAGCGCGGCGTTAAGTTCTACGACTTTATACGCTGTCTCAATTTCGAGTGGGAAGCGAGAACGGGAGAGTCTTGACACTAGGTTACCTGTGACTACCCCGCTATGCGGGAAAACTGTAAAGCTGCTTTTAATATAGTAGCCTAAAATAATATCTAAATTAAAAATTATAGAATTCATATATATTTTTTAAAAAATATCTAAATTTACCAGTGCCAAAAAGATCTAATCGCGCTTTGCCTTGCCTTGGACTTAGCGTCTAAGACAAGGCAAAGCGCGGCGTTAAGTTCCGCCACTTAACACGCAATGAAAAGTGAAGCGAAAAAAAAACATGATCCAAACAAATACTCAACACACGTATTGCAAAAATCTTCAATATTTAATGATACAATATCAGTAACTTGAAATTATTAATCAATTTCAAAAATATACCAAATCTTAGTCCCATTAATATGTAAAAGGAAGATATTACATCCAATCGCAATTTTCAAATCTATTTCAGTACTAATAAGGCCTTAAAATATCTTTGGCGAAAGGCTTTCCTATACGAAAGCTCCGCTGTCAGTACAACAGGTGCGCGATTCCATTCAGTCACCGCCGTCGTCGCGAACGGACGTATCCGCTGTTGGAAAGTTGGAATAAATATTTCGTTTTATACCTTTTTGGTATTAAAATTACGCGATTTGTACTAAAAAAACTGTTAATTTTAAACTGTTTTTGTGTTAAAGTGTTAGTTATTGGAATTTCTGATGCAAGGTATGGATATTTTTGAATTTTTTTAAAGAAATGATTAATTTTCTCTATTTTTATTTATTGAATTAGCTAAACTGTTTAATAAACTTTTATAGTTATAATTTTGAACTTTTGAACTATTTTTTATGATTTATTTTCAGTATGTATGTAGCAACGAAAATCGCATTGTAGCTTAATATTTAATTAAAAGTCCCAATGAATAACTTTTTCAAATCAAATGAATAATAAAAACATTTTGTCCCGCTTTAGTAAACTTAGTGTCAATACATTCCGTTCTCCATTTTCCACATGAAAATGAGGCACTAAGGCACGTGTTGACTGGCGGAACATAACGCCGCAAAGAATAATATAGTTATTTTAAATTTAATTGTTTGATATATTTTTGTCTTAAATAAATGTTATTGTTTCTTGTGGACATTTATTTATAATGTCAATTTTTAATAATACGCAGAGAATAGATTTTTTTCAGATTTTTTACTGTAAATTACTGTAATACTTATTATAATTTTACTGTATTTTTACTGTACTTACTTATTACGTAATATTTTCTTATATTTAATCAGTTAAATATTTTATTAATAAATGTACTACTAACAATAGATTATAGCGATGTATTACTCTGAAAGCTTACGAGAAAGAAATATAAAGCTGATTGCTTATTTATTTACAACGTAGAAGGTAAATCTAGATAAATTTCTTTAGTCATTTTTTTCCTATATTATTCTATAGGCCTTTGCCAATAATAGGCATACAGACAAACACTTACCAAAACCTTTAGTATCCAATTTTGGTAATAAATCATCATTCGATTTATAATTTAAATAAAAAAAAAAAAAAAAAATACAAAAGTGCACATCCAAATAAAACATATGCCAAAATAAGTAAATAATGAAAAAAAAGAAGCTAAAATACGAAAAGAAATAAATCTTTAAGTAAAAATAAAATAAAAAAAGGAATAAAAAATAATGATTTGAATCAAAAAAAAAACACCTAATTAAACAAATATTGTAATATATGAAGTGTTATGTTTAGTTTTTAAGACTATTATTATTATTATCCTATAGGCAGAGACAACTTAGTGTCAAGATCTCTATTTTCTACCCAAATTCGGAACATTGTGTGTTGAGTGGCGGAACATAACACCGCAGTTTGTTGTACTTGAGCGGGGAAATGAAATAATTTTAATACAATAATTTTCCAGAATTATTTCTTTTATAGCTTAACGCTGTATCCCACACACAGCAGGGTAGGCAGAGAGACCCTAGTGTTAAGACACTCCTTCCCCCACTTTTTGCCGAATTCGGAGGTATTTCGTGCTCAAGTGGCTGAACTTAACGCCACGCTTTACCTCTGATACCAGAGTAAAGGACATAGAAATATTAAATCTACTACTCGAGTGGGAATCGAACCCACAACCAGTCGTTTACAGTCACACGTTCGTTCCACTGCGACACGACTGGCCCCAATGGGATATGAATGAAAATAGTTTGAATATAATAATTTTCCAGAATGATTTCTTGATTTTCTGTATTTCCTAATTACATGTAATTGTAATTTTATATATAAAACATTTGTATTCTATTGGTTAATAGAAATGAACAATAAGAATTGCCTACATTTAATTGTTTCAAATAAAAAAAGAGGTTGACGTATTATATAAGCTATTATATATTTTTTAAAAACTTTCCTTAAAAAAATAATATCTTAAACACCTAGTGTATTTTAACATTGTAATTTTAAAAATTTCTTTCATAGCAGTCGATATAAATATTTAAATAATTTAAACATCAAGCTTAGTTTAATCGTTAAAGCTTTTGTGTCAATAGGTCAGTCAGTCAGAATATATCTAGGCAATATTAAAGACCGATAAAATTGAAATAAATCAATAATATGTAACTAAAGTCTTTTAACACGATGGTTATGGATTCGATTCCCACTCGAGGGAATGATTATATTTTCAATTATTCTTATGTCTTCACTCTGGTAACGAGACAAAGCGCGGCTTTGAGTTTATATAAAGTTTTGACTTTAGGCGGATACTAGAGAACGGAATATCTTAACACTTGGTTCTCTGACTACCCTACCATGCGGGTTAAAATGTGAAGCTATATTTTTTTTTAGCTTCACGCTGTATTCCCGCACACAGCAGGATAGGCAGAGGGAACCTAGTGTAAAGACACTCCGTTCCCCACTTTCCGCCCAATTTGGAGGCATTGCGTGTTAATTGGCGGAACTTAACGTCGCGCTTTGCCTCGACACCAGAGCGAAGAAAATGGAAACAATAAATATATCACTCCTTGAGTGGGAATTGAACTCACAACCAATCGGTTTATAGTCACACTTACATGCCACTGCGCCACGACTGGCCCCTAAGCTTTTAAGTTAATACAATATCTAACTATAACATATCGACAAGTTATTTTATATTTTTTTCTTAATATTACATGCTGAGTGATAGAATGAGCTTTTACGAAAATAAACTACGTACAGTTCACCAATATTGTCTTATTTATAGCACTGAGGAAAATAACTATGGGAAAGAACTCGTTTCTTTAGCAATTTCATATTATTTATAAGGCTGAGGTCACCGCGGTTCAGTGGGACAGCGTCTAACTGTAAGCCGATGGTTGTGGGTTCGTACCCAACTAGAGGCAATGATTTATAATAAAGTTATTTTAAATATAATCTTTGACTACCGATTCTCACTCGAGGAGTGGAAATATTTAATATTTCTATTTTCTTCTGTTATTTGTTCGGTATCGAGACAAATCGCGGCGTTAAGTTCCGCCACTTAACCTGCAATGCCTTCAAAATTCGACGGAAAGTGGGCAACGGAGTGTCTTAACACAAGGTTCCTTCTGCATACCATGCTGTGTGCGGGATCCAGCGTAAAGACAAAGCACTCAATGCGCAATGTATTGATTTCGTGGATAATGTGGAAAACTTAGTGTTTTGGTACTAAATTCTGTCTGACTATTATGCCGGTTATGTGATAAAAAGCTATATTACCGGTTACGCGATACAAAGCTTGAAGCTGTAAGACTGAAACAGAGTCATAATGATTTTGAAATAAATCATAATATTTCTTTGGCATATCGTGTGATATTTTTTTCAATTTTCGTTATTATTTTGAGTTTTGACGAAACCGTTGTCTTATACATAAAAAGTCTTTCTTTCTATTCTTTTTTAATATCAGTATATAGAGTAAATGTACTGATAGCTCTACTTTCATCTATTAAGACATTATTTTCTTAAAATTGTAGAGCCCAAAGCTGCTCATTATTTAGCTTTAATTAAGAAATACCTACATGACATGACACATGACACTGCTTTGTCCTTGTTTCCGCATAGCGGGGTCGGCAGAGAGAACCTAGTGTCAAATACTTCGTTTTCCATTTTTCATAGTAATTCAAGATATTGCTTGTTCACTGAAGATCTGCATTATAAATATATAAATATTTAAATCTTTGGCCAAACGGTTAATTACATAGAATTTTAAGTAAATGCGTCGCTTAGTGTTACCATTGTAGTATTATAATGATCAGCTATATTTTCTAATCTTTTTCAAAGACAGAATTATATCATAGGATACCTTGATATAATATTAACCCTTTGCACTCGAGGGCTCCGGAGCTTTGACTTTGGGAGATTACAAAATGTAATCTGTTAATATTTTTGTATCCATAAACAATTAAAAAAAGTAATAATATACAACGATGACTTTTCTTTTAATGCGTGCGAACTTACATGTGAAAAATGATTTTTTCACTAAAATGGCTTCGAGTACCTGGTAATATGCCTCAAAAAAACTTCGAGTGCAAATGGTTAATTCTGTATAATAGACAAGATTAAAAAAATCAAGATTTAGCCTATTTTTATTAAATTATTGCCCTATTTGTATTAAATTTAACTTTTTTTGAATTTTAAATTTAACTTTTTCTACATAAATATTACTCTAACATATGAGAACATCGTGGTTCAGTAGCGCAGAATCAGAACGTGACCATCGTGGAATCAATTCCGTTTTAAAAGATTGATTATTTTAATTATATCCATTTCGACTCTCTGATAATACAATATACAATATTGGGTTTTTCAACATGTTATGTCCGAAAATTAGAAAATAGACAACGGAGTATTTTAACACTACATTAGGTGCCAGTCGTGGCGTATGGCACATACTTACGTGTAACTAACTGTAAACGACTGGTTGTGGGTTTGATTTCCACTCGAGGAGTGGAAATATTTAATATTACCATTTTCTTCGCTCTGGTATCGAGGCAAAGCGCGGCGTTAAGTTCTGCCACTGTGTCTTCAAAAATCGGCGGAAAATGGTGAACGGAGTGTCATAAGACTAAGTTCACTCTGCCTACCCTGCTGTGTGCGGGATACAGCGTGAAGGTAAAAAAATATAAAAAAATAGGTTCCCTCTGTCTACCCTGCTAATAAAAAAGGAATAAAACCAGAATTTCTGCTATCAGCACGAGTAAAACAATAATAAGCTATTGCATACAAAAAGCTGTATCAAAAAGCTCTTTTATAATAAAACTGGTAGTTGCACGCAACTTCGTTTGCGTGGGCTTTACGACCTTTGCCATACTGTTTTCATTTCTATCTTCTATAATATCTACGTTAAAACGTAAAATCTACTGTAAAATGATTTTTTTTAGCTTCACGCTGTATTCTGCACACAGCAGGGTAGGCAGAGGGAACCTAGTGTTAAGACACTCCGTTCCCCACTTTCCACCAAATTCGGAGGCATTGCGTGTTAAGTTTTGCCTCGACACCAGAGCGAAGAAAATGGAAATATTAATTTCCACTCCTCGAGTGGGAATCGAACCCACAACCATTCGTTTACAGTCACACTCTTGTGCCACTGCGCCACGACTAGCCCCAAAATGAAAAATTATGACCTTTTTTCCAGAATTTCCTGAAAAACACATTATTAGTACCAATTTACAGTCCCAAATGCAAAATTTCTTTACTTAATCCTGTGGTTTATTTTTCAGTCAGTCAGTGAGTGATGGAAGAGTTTTATATATATGTCGTGGTCAGATCGTAAAATTGACAACTTCATGAAATCGTTGACTATATCATGAAACGGTCGCAGTTCATGAAATGACCAATAATCGTTTGGCCAGATCATGATGTCGTTTGACAAAATCAATGACAGCCTAACGTTTAACGATATCGTCAACTAAACGCGCGGCTTCTTCATGAACTCGTCGATATTGTTTGACCAAATCGTCAAACAATTACTTAAGCAATCGTTGGAGGCGCTAGAAGCGCTTTTTTTTATCAGCTGTTCGTTACAAAGTCAACATTTTAGTTTTAAATGTGTTTTTCTTAACTAAAAGCGGAATTAATTATTCGTTTATTTTAAGTAAAATGAATGTTCTTAATAAAATATTCTTATTTATATAAAATCATATTAACTTTTTTCAAGTGCGATATAATAAACATAAATTTAAGTAATTATATAGTAAAAAGTACTATTATATTCTAAAGGATCTGTTAAATAGAAAAAGTTTAACCTAACCTAACCTATCTTGATTGATTTTAAGTATCTTCACACAAAATAAATCTAATTACGTAAAAGATTTTTTAGGTTAGGTTAGGTTTAACTATTTTTGATAAATTGATTCTCTAGAGATTGGAAGTGTTTTTGTCTAAAAATATCGTCATTATATATAATGAGATCGTTTTACGCACATATTTTAAATGTTTTTTTTTTTTTTTTTTTTATGGAATAAAGGAGGCAAACGAGCAGAAGGCCCACCTGGTGTTAAGTGGTTACCTTCGCCCATAGACATCCACAACATTAGAGTTATGGATGCGTTGCCAGCCTTGGGAGTGTAGGATAGAAGGAGGGAGGAAGGATGGGAATGATGGGAATAGGGAGAGCTGGCTTACATGCCATCGAACCGGAACACATCATAAGATATTTGGCGGTTCGTCTTTGACATGATAGTGGTCGCGAGCCAGCCGGAGAACGAATCTCCTACCACCAAGCTACTGGGTTACCCGCCTTTTACGGGACGCTACCCAGCGGCGGGGGGGAATTGTATTCTTAACCCGTCCCCCCACGGGTTAAAAACATAAGGACATATGTAAGGACATATATTATGTCAAATACATAAGGACACCTAATTTTACGATATGACCAAATGTCAATGACGAAATCGTTAAACGTTGACCAATCAACGATATCGTCAAATTCAGTTGAAAATTTCATGAACTGCAACCATTTCATGATATTGTCAACGATATCATGAAGTCGTCAATTATACGATATGGCCACGACATATACATATGTACCTCTAGAGGTAGATTACGTTTCAAATATCGCACGGAAGTCCATTTATCATTTTCCTCAGCGTATAATGTCGGCCGACATTTTTAAGTCTTTAGTTATATAATTTCATTCAAATAAAAAAAACATGATGTAGGTGGAAAATTTAAATATATTTTGTGACGTATTTCTTACGTCTACTGAATTCATGAACCGATTTTGATGAAATATCGAATTGAATAATACATTCGTATGATAGCGGTTATGTATATACCTATTGCCTATATTATATTTTATAACAGCTGGTTGACGTTAACTAAACAAATTTATTAATAAAATATTAGTTATTGCCATCGTGACGCAGTGGTTCAGTCTAGTTGTAATCGAGGTAGGTTGTTGGTTCAATTTCCAAACATGGTAAATACATTTCATATTATATTTTAAGTATCTTCATTTCTCCCACTCTGGTGAATAAGACAAACTGTGGCGTTGTTTTTCACCTCTCAACACACTGTATTTCAAATTCGAATGGAAAGCGGAGTGGGCAGTGTCAAGAAATTCCGTACTATGCTGAAAAGACGTGAAGATGAAAAAATAAATAAGTTAAATATTAATAATATTTTCCCTGACTTAGATGATATATACACAGAGCCAGAGCACAAAAAAATATTTAATTAGTATTATGTATAATATACTACAAACGACGACTTCAAACTGGAGAATGGAGTGTCTCAACACTACGTTCTCTCTGACAACGCTCTTGTGGCATGAAACAGCGTAAAGACATTTTTTTATATATATAACAAACAAAATGCAAATAGCAAATTAATTTAACAGCCTTCACGAAACGTGATAAAAGCTTAGTTACATTAAGGAAAGATTCGTACCCCTAGAACCGATAGATGCGTAATTAGATTTTGATCAAAGTGAAAATAAAAGAACTTTGTACTAGCATTGCGTTTGATCTTAAGTATTCGACGCAACGTTACAAAAAGTTTGGCTAATTTGCCCAAGGTTGACCGTTTATATGCTTTAAGAGATACTATGTTTGACGCTTTAGATGTATATTTTTTTAATAATCACGCATTTCTGGATTATTTTCATCGTGTAATACGTGACCTAAACAAATCTAAGATGTTTGATGTTAAATAATATTTATTTTCTAAAAAAAAATGGATTTTTTTCCTTAATTTCATGAATATTAAGCATATAGCAGAGTAGGAAGAACTTAGTGTTGAGATACTGTTTTTGATTTACTCGCCTCCTTTAGGCTTTAGACTACTTGTTATAGTATCTAACTGATGTTTTAAGTGGGTTTCGAAAAGCAGAAACCGAACTTGTACCTCTTGGAAACCGTCTAAGCGCTCCGGTCGCTGAGTCATACGTGTAGCACGTACGTTGCAGTTACGTCAAAATTCTTATACTATTATTTTTTTAGCTTCACGCTGTATCCCGCACACAGCAGGGTTGGCAGAGGGAACCTAGTATTAAGATACTCCGTTCCCCACTTTACGCCGAATTCGGAGGCATTCCGTGTTAAGTGGCGGAACTTAACGCCACGCTTTACCTCGACACCAGAACGAAGAAAATGAAAATATTAAATATTTCCACTCCCCGAGTGGGAATCGAACCCACAACCAGTCGTTTACAGTCACACGCTTGTGCCACTGGGCCACGACTGGCCACTTAAGTTACTTTTAATTTTTGGTTCCGTCACGTAACACGTAGTGTCCTAAAATATACGATATTTGGAAAAGGTAGTATCAATACTGGGTACTGGTGCTGCATACTGCTCTATATATCAAAAAGATATTTATCTTTTTTAACGCTTTTTCCGCTCATCAGGGTAGTGAAGGGGGAACTTACACTAGGTTCGATTTTTGATTACCCTGACGAGCGGGAAAAGCGTGACACCCTGTGACTACATTCACTCTCACACTAACCTAAACAATTGGCCGTCCTTTTCCGCACAAAATCGAGACTTTACTTGTCACGTGGCGAAACTTAATTACGCGATTTTTTTTAGCAAAGCAGAAACATGATAATAAATTAAATCGTTCCCCCAATAGGAAATCGAACCGCCACCAATAGTGTTTAGAGTCCGAGACTTTTATTCTGCGTCCGATGGGATAAATAATTATTAAATAGCTTCACGCTATATCCCGTACACAGCAGGGTAGGCAGAGGGAACCTAGTGTTAAGATACTCCATTCCCCACTTTCCGCCGAATTCGGAAGCATTGCGTGTTAAGTGGCGGAACTTAACGCCGCGCTTTACCTCGACACCAGAGCGAAGAAAATGGAAATATTAAATATTTCCACTCCTCGAGTGGGAATCGAACCCACAACAGTAAATGTTTATTCCAGTGAATAAATAAATTAAAACTGTGTTTGGTTTGCGGACCAACTTGGGAAAGGTTATAAGGTTATTTTAAGGACATTTACTATTTTAAGAAACGAAATAATGCTACTTAGTTGTATCTTTCATTGATTTGTTATTTTAATGGCTTTGAGCGTGCTAGTCGCCAATGTCTGCGTTCTCCTTACAACATGACATTGGGGTCATTTTGTCTTTTTTTTTTCGCTTGACGCTGTATCCTGCACACAGCAGAATAGGCCGAGAGAACCTAGTATTAAGACAATCCGTTTCCTAATTTCCGCTGAATTCTGGAATATTGCATATTAAGTGGCGGAACTGTACGCCGCACTTTACATCGACACCGGAGCTAAGAAAATGAAAATGTTAAATATTTTTACTACTCGAGTTGTAATCGGCCCCATAGTAATCGTGTTTACAAGCATACTGTAATGCCACTGAGCTACAACTGGCCTTTAACTCTGTATCTGGGTGATGATGATCATCAGTAATAGCATGATTGTTTGGTTATAAGGAGAAAAAGTTTGAAATAGACGTCAGCTTCACGATTATTCATGTATAGCAGAATAATCAAAGTCAAAACACTCCGTTCTCTACTTTTCGCCTAAAGTCTAGATATTATGAGGCGCTGAAGAACTCTACGCAATGTCTTAAGAAAATGGAGGAATGAATACAAATTATATATCGTTATTCCCCCGTGTAAGGATCGAATTTATAACCATTGCATTTACGGTTAGACGCTATCCCACTACGCTACGATGGTTTCATCTTACGGATAACTTTACTATACAGATCTGGTGACTGAGTAAAATATCTGAATGTCAGGACTGAACCGTGGGCCTCTGGTTTATAAATTGCTAAAAGCTAAGCTAAAAAAACAGTACTATTACATCGTTGTCAAATATTGCGAAAATGACAGTCGTATAATAATAATAATTTAGCCAGTTTTTTATTCTCTAAAATATGGAGAAAAAGGCATTTTTTGAAAATGAAACGTAGCGATTTTCTCCTGCGAAATCCCCTACATACCAAATTTCATGAAAATCGTTGGAGCCGTTTCCGAGATATATATTATATATATACTTACAAAAATTGCTCGTTTGAATATATAAGATAAATATATGGTATAAGTAAACGGTATAAATATTTACTATGTATTCAAATATGTATAAGCTGGAAACATCGTTAAGTTTTATTAAATTATTACACGAGGCTATTAGTATAACGCGTTATATCCCATTCAGGTCTAAATTTATGTTGTAAAAAACTTCGTACGATGCGTGCAAGCAATATTGTGCAAAAGGAATCACAACACAAAAAAGATATTTTGTAATACATATAAGTTATATTAATAATATGTGATAGATATAAGTTACATTTAATATTTAAGAGATTAGATTAATATTGAAAAACTAAAGGAACCTGGACTCTCTTATGGATTTTTTTATAAACTTAGTTAAAGCTTAGATATCGTGAAAGAAAAAAGGAATTTATATATATAAAAAAAGATTATTTTAAAAAAAAGGTACAGACCTTATGTCCGTAGTGATATAAATTAAATGGTAAAAAAAAGAAAAAAAAGTATCGCAATTAAATATTAACAATTAATTATTTGTAAAAATTAAAAATTAAATAGCTTCACGCTATATCCCGCACACAGCAGGGTAGGCAGAGGGAACCTAGTGTTAAGACACTCCGTTCCCCACTTTCCGCCGAATTCGGAGGCTTGCGTGTTAAGTGGCGGAACTTAACGCCGCGCTTTCCGCCTCGACACCAGAGCGATGAAAATGGAAATATAATTTCCACTCCTCGAGTGGGAATCGTACCCACAACCAGTCGTTTACACGCTTGTGCCACTGGGCCACGACTGGCCTATTGTGATTTTCGCACTAATAATAAATTAATTGCTAATAATTGTTAATTGCAACTAACTTTTGCCCAGCCCTGGTATTTATTAATATATGTTTGTCAAGCATTTTAACACATAACGTCTCGATTTCGGGCGGAAATTGCAAAACAGAGTGTCTTGACAGTTTCTCTTTAACTATTCTGCTTTGTGGGAAAAAGCGTGAAGTTGTAAAAAAAGATTTAAAAAAATGTATACTTTTTTTTTAGATACACGCTGTATCCCGCACACTGCAGGGTAGGTAGTGGGAACCTAGTGTTAAGACACTCCGCTCCCCACTTTCCGCCAAATTCGGAGGCATTGCGTGTTAAGTGGCAGAAATTAACGCCACACTTTGCCCCGATACCAGTGCGAAGAAAATGGAAATGTTAAATATTTCCTTACCTTGAGTGGTAATCGAACTCACGACCAGTTACGTTTACAGTCACACTTAGTGCCCAAGCCACGACTGGCCTCAATATATATACATACATAAGAGACTTAAAATTCGTTTAATTTTATGCATTTTAATGTAGGTATAACTTTTATTGGGCGCGAGTTAATTGACCCGGCGTTAGTTTAATTATTTCGTTGATAATATTGGAATCGAATGATAGTTTTGTTTTAATTGTATTACAGTGCATTTAATTAATATTATTTAAACCTTCCACAAGTTGTGGGTGAAATCCGATATAATTATTGATACTAAAATGTCTGTCTGTCTGTTACGGCTAATCTACTTGCCCGATTTGGATGAAATTTAAAATATGAATAGTTGAAGACGCAGAATCAGACAAGCGCTACTTTTTTTAAAAATCAATAACTAGAAGTTTATAAAATACGATGAAAGTTGGTATAGCTTTGTATTAGTATGGATTTGTGACACATGTGTAGGTTTAAGAGGCCCCTTAAATATGTACGTAATCAAATTTGATAGGATTCTACAATATTGTTCTTCTTTCATTTATGTAATTAAATATCCTAAATTTTGTATAATATATGTGGCCAGTCGTGGCCCAGTGGCACAAGAGTGTGACTGTAAACGACTGGTTGTGGGTTCGATTCCCACTCGAGGAGTGGAAATTATATTTCCATTTTCTTCGCTCTGGTGCAAAGGTAAAGCGCGGCGTTAAGTACCGCCACTTAACACGCAAGCCTCCGAATTCGGCGGAAAGTGGGGAACGGAGTGTCTTAACACTAGGTTCCCTCTGCCTACCCTGCTGTGTGCGGGATATAGCGTGAGCTATTTAATTTTTTTTTAATTTATTTTTGTATAATATATATAAAAAAAATATTGTGTCGTTGTCTGTCTGAGCACATTGTCGCGCAGTGTGACAACTTGCTTGTACACGCGATGGTTGTGAGTTCGATACCACTCGAGGTAGTGATTATATATTATTTTATGTTACCTATGACTAAGCACGGCATAATGGTGGACAAATTCTAATGCAACGAGGGAACAAAGTGTCTTTTGACACTGTTCCCTTTGACTACCCATCGTGGTAGTTTTATCAATGGTTGTATAGCAATGTGGGAATTTAAATAAGACAAATATGGCCGTTCATTTTTTATAAGGCAGATGAGTGTCTCATAAGGACCTACCCAATAAAACCCAACGAAAACTCTCTCCACCCACATAAGGCTCAAGCATGCCAAGACGTCTCAGACGTATAATTTAAAACTAGCAGTATTTCAAAGTAACTGGGAAAAATAGAGTCTTATGTTTATTCTGTATTCTTAATTTTCTAACAACATGCCATATATGCTAAGAATAAAATTAAAAATTTTGAAAAAACCCACGACGGTTTAATTGTAATTGTAAAAGGATAAAATAACTATAAATCCCCCGCCTAAAAGAATATATGTAACGAGATGATGGGGACGGCTTCGTCGGGGGCTGTCATTACTTTAAGTTTGCACAAACCTTCTCATAGGTTTTCTTGCTGTTAAAACAGTTTTGGCAAAAAAATTAAATATTAAAATGAATTTACAGTTTTGATAACTGGTATTTTAAAGACTTTAAAACGAAATCTATACTGATAGCTACTATATTTAAAATAGAGGTTGCAACTGGCAGCCCCCGACGAAGTCGTCCCCATCATCTCGTTACATATATTCTTTTAGGCGGGGGATTTATAGTTATTTTATCCTTTTACAATTACAATTAAACCGTCGTGGGTTTTTTCAAAATTTTTAATTTTGTTTTTTATTTTAAACTTTTTAAAGTGAATAGATATACATTATATATTATTACATAATATTGAAATACTTTATATTAATCTTCATGCAAATCCAAAAAAAAATATAAACCCAATGCTTTCTGGTTATCAAACGCTTATTGCAGCGCCTGGCAGATTGTCACCGTAACATTTCCACGAAACTTAAATCTAACCAAATCAGTGAAAATCACAAAACCCACTAGTAGTTTTGATTTTGAACAAACTAATTTATACTGGAGCGCCCCGCGGTAGTTCGTGGTAGATATGGCATATAAAAACACGCAGCAATTAAACCAGAACCTATCACAGAAAACCGCATCTAAATAGGTTTCACACAAAAAATAAAAGCAAATGCTTACTGCTGCGCCCCCTGGTGAGGTGTCACCATGACACATATACGAGAACACGCGCTAATTAAGCCTGATCCTATCTTTGATAACTGCATCCAAATCGGACTTATAGTTTTAGCTTTGCATAATTAAATGTTTAATGCAGCGCCCCCTGGTGAGTTCTTGACGTAAAAAAAACCTAAAAACTTACACCAAGTAAAGGTAACTCTAATACTAAAAACTCTGCCCAATCGGACTAGTAGTTGTGGTTTTGCATTAAATATTACAAACAAATGTTTACTGCAGCGCCCTCTGGTGAGTTAACACGATAAAACATATCCAAGAACATGCACTAATTAAACTTGAGCTTATTATTGAAACTGCATCCAAATCAAATTCGTCATTTTATCTTTGCACAAACAATATTTTACTGCAGCGCCCCCCTGGTGACTTGTCACCGTAATATAAATTAAAAACATGCTCTAAGTAAAGCGGAATCTAATACTGAAAACTCTCTCCAATCGTACTAGTCGTTTTGGTTTTACACAAAAAAATAGAAGCAGCTACTTACTGCAGCGCCCCCTAGAGAGTTGACACATACATGAAAATATGCACTAAGTAAACATATATGACACATATATGAATATATGCACTAAGTAAACTTGAATCTATCATTGAAAACTGAATTCAAATCGGACTCGTAGTTTTAGTTTTGCACAAACAAATGTACTTACTGCAGCGCCCCCTGGTGAATAGTCACCGTAACGCATATATGAAAAGATGCACCAATTAAACCGTAACCTATTGCTGAAATTTTCATCTAAATCGGACTAGTAGTTTTTGCTCTGCATAAACAAATGTTTACTGCAGCGCCCCCTGGTGAATTTTCATCGTAACAAAAAAACAAAAATCTTAAAATATGCAGCAAGCAAAGTTGAATCTAATTCTGAAAACTCTAGCCAATCGGATGAGTAATTTCGGTTTTAGACAAATAAATACAAGAAAAATTTTGGTTTTACACAAAAAAACTCAAACCAATGCTTACTACAGCGCCCCCTGATGAGTGGTCACCATAACGCATATATGAAAAGATGCACCAATTAAGCCTGAACCTATCTTTGAAAGTTTCATCTAAATTGAACAAGTAGTTTTTGCTCTGCATAAACAAATGTTTAGTGCAGCGCCCCCTGGTGAGTTTTCCCCGTAACAAAAAAAGAAAAATCTTAAAATATGTATCAAGCAAAGCTAAATCTTTTTCTGAAAATTCTTTTCAATCGGATTAGTAGTTTCGGTTTTAGACAAATAAATACAAAAAAAGTACAAACAAACGCTTACTGCAGCGCCCCCTGGTGGTTTGACACGATAAAACATATCCAAGAACATCCACCAATTAAATCTGAATCTATTACTGAAAATCTATTGAAATCAGACTATTATTTTTTGAGATAATTGAAAACATTCGTTTTCACGTAAAATGCTTACTGCAGCGCCCCCTGGTGAGTTAAGGCAATAAGACATATCTAAGAACATACGCCAATTGAACCTTAACCAATCATAGAAAACCGTATCAAAATCGGACTTATAGTTTTGGAAATAATTGACATAGTAATTTGCACAAACACACAAACAAACAAACAAACAAACAAACAAACAAACAAACAAACAAACAACCTCTCACCCCAAACACATATACAGTCGCCGTTCCGTCGCGGGTAATAAAATACGTAAAATGCACAATTTTAGTACGTCGATATTTGTATATGTGTAAAACACTTTTGAATAATATTAAAATATCAAGAAATTTTGATGGGTATCGTGACGCTTTTCAGTGTGTGACTTTAGTGTGTAAATACAATTGTAATTTATCTATTATGGAGACAAGATAAAACGCGGCGTTGAGTTCCGCCATTCAAGATGCAATATTTCAGATATCGGTAGAAACTAGAGAACGGACACTCCGTTGACACTAAGTTCTTTCTGACTTAGCTAACTCATAGTCAGCTGAAAAAAGGACACGTTTGAAAATATTGAAAATACCCACGACGGTTTAATTGTAATTGAAAAAGGATAAAATAACTAGAAATCCCCCGCCTAAAAGAATATATGTAACGAGATGATGGGGGACGACTTCGTCAGAGCTGCCATTACTTTAAGTTTGCTAACTTCTCCTAGGTTTTCATGCTGTTAAAACAGGTTTAGGAAAAAATTAAAATATTAATATGAATTTACAGTTTTGATAACTGGTATTCCTTTTAAAAACTTTAAGAACGAAATCTATACTGTTAGCTACTATATTTAAAATAGAGGTTGCAACTGGCAGCCCCCGACGAAGTTGTCCCCATCATCTCGTTACATATATTCTTTTAGGCGGGGGATTTCTAGTTATTTTATCCTTTTTCAATTACAATTAAACCGTCGTGGGTATTTTCAAAATTTTTAATTTTGTTTTTTATTTTAAACTTTTTAAAGTGAATAGATATATAATTTATATATTATTACATAATTTCGAAATACTTTATATTAATCTTCATGCAAATCCAAAAAAAATTATAAGCCCAATGCTTTCTGGTTATCAAATGCCTATTGCAGCGCCTGGCAGATTGTCACCGCAACATTTTTAGGAAACTTAAGTTTAACCAAATCAGTGAAAATCACAAAACCCACTAGTAGTTTTGATTTGGAACAAATTAATTTATACTGTAGCGCCCCGTGGTAGTTTGTGATATGGCATATAAAAACACGCAACAATTAAACCTGAACCTATCACAGAAAACCGCATCTAAATAGGTTTCACACAAAAATACAAGCAAATGCTTACTACAGCGCCCCCTGGTGAGGTGTCACCACGACACATATACGAGAACACGCGCTAATTGAGCCTGATCCTATCGTTGAAAACTGCATCAAATTCAGACTCGTAGTTTTAACTTTGCACCATCAAATGTTTAATGAAGCGCCCCCTGGTGAGTTCTTAACGTAAAAAAAAAACTAAAAACATACACCAAGTAAAGGTAAATCTAATACTGAAAACTCTGTCCAATCGGACTAGTAGTTGTGGTTTTACATTAAATATTACAAACAACTGCAGCGCCCCCTGGTGAGTTAACACGATAAAGCATATCCAAGAACATGCACTAATTAAACTTGAGCTTATCACTGAAACTGCATCCAAATCGAATTCGTCATTTTAGCTTTGCACAAACAATATTTTACTGCAGCGCCCCCTGGTGACTTGTCACCGTAATATAAATTTAAAAACATGTACTAAACAAAGCGGAATCTAATACTGAAAACTCTTTCCAATCGTACTAGTCGTTTTTGTTATACACAAAAAATGGAAGCAGCTACTTACTGCAGCGCCCCCTAGAGAGTTGACACATACTTGAAAATATGCACTAAGTAAACATACATGACATATATATGAAAATATGCACTAAGAAAACTTGAATCTATCATTGAAAACTGCATTCAAATCGGACTCGTAGTTTTAGTTTTGCACAAACAAATGTACTTACTGCAGCGCCCCCTGGTGAGTAGTCACCGTAACGCATATATGAAAAGATGCACCAATTAAACCTGAACCTATCGTTGAAAGTTTAATCTAAATCGGACTAGTAGTTTTTACTCTACATAAACAAATGTTTACTGCAGCGCCCCCTGGTGAATTTTCACCGTAACGTAAAAACAAAAATTTTAAAATATGTACGAAGTAAAGCTTAATCTAGTTCTGAAAACTCTAGCCAATCGGATAAGTAATTTCGGTTTTAGACAAATAAATATAAGAAAAATTTTGGTTTTACACAAAAAAACTCAAACAAATGCTTATTACAGCGCCCCCTGATGAGTGGTCACCATAACACATATATGGAAAGACGCACCAATTAAGCCTGAACCCATCCTTGAAAGTTTCATCTAAATTGGACTAGTAGTTTTTGCTCTGCATAAACAAATGTTTAGTGCAGCGCCCCCTGGTGAGTTTTCCCCGTAACAAAAAAAGAAAAATCTTAAAATATGCACCAAGCAAAGATAAATCTTTTTATGAAAACTCTTTTTAATCGGAGCAGTAGTTTCGGTTTTAGACAAATAAATACAAAAAAAGTACAAACAAATGCTTACTGCAGCGCCCCCTGGTGGTTTGACGCGATAAAACATATCCAAGAACATCCACCAATTAAACCTGAATCTACCACTGAAAATCTATTGAAATCAGACTATTATTTTTTGAGATAATTGAAAACATTCGTTTTCACGTAAAATGCTTACTGCAGCGCCCCCTGGTGAGTTAAGGCAATAAGACATACATAAGAACATACGCCAATTGAACCTTAACCTATCATAGAAAACCGTATCAAAATTGGACTTATAGTTTTGGAAATAATTGACATAGTAATTTGCACAAACACACAAACAAACAAACAAACAAACAAACAAACAAACAACCTCTCACCCCAAACACATATACAGTCGCCGTTCCGTCGCGGGTAAAAAGGACACGTTTGAAAATATTTCTCTAAACATTAACTAAGTCCATATCTATTAATATATATATATATTTTACCTTCACGCTGCATGCCGCTCACATCAGGGAACCTAGTGACGTTACCTAGTAAGACACTCCGTTCCCCACTTTCCGCCGAATTCGGAGGCATTGTGTGTTAAGTGGCGGAACTTAACGCCGCGCTTTGCCTCGATACCAGAGCAAAGAAAATGGAAATATGAAATCTATTAATATCATGTATGAAATAATGTTTTTGCACTAATAATAAAAAAATACATCAAATAATTGTATCTGCGACTACCTCATATGTAATATAAACACATCCCTCCCTAATCCATTACCGTGTAGCTAAATTTAGCTAAATTAAGCATGTTCGAAAAATTTGTTACGAAACAAGCAGTAAGTTATTGTGAAAATTAATTACGAAGTGAGTCCAACCAGCTATTTATATGACGGGGCCTTTTAAGCCTTAAGAGGGATAAAATTAATTTAACACTTAGTTCTAACACAGATAGAGTATTAAAATAAAAATATAGATTGTAGATAAAATGCTTAAATAAATTATAGTTATAGTAGCTTTTTAGTATTAAGTGTTGTTTATTTTTTTTGTATCCCGCACACAACAGGGTATACAGAGGGAACCTAGTGTTAAGACACTCTGTTCCACACTTTCCGCTGAATTCGGAGGCGTGGCGTGTTAAGTGGTGGAACTTAACGCCGCGCTTTGCCTCTGATACCAGAGCGAAGGAACTAGAAATATTAAATATTTCCACTCCTCGAGTAGGGATTGAACCCACAACCAGTCGTTTACGGTCACTCGCTTGTGCCACTGGGCCATGACTGGCCACAATGACTATTTTATAGTAGCTCTTTAGTATTAAGTGTTGTTTTTTAATTAATATTAAGAGTTGTATCGTTTTGTTTCTAGTATTAGGATTGTCTTGGGAAATTGGATGGGATTAATATTCTATGATACACTTTTGTTAGCTTCACTTGATATAATAATCAATTAAAATGATTCATGTCTTTTGCCTTATAACACTGTAATTATAAAGAAGGTAGTGTCAAAACACTCTATTTTTCACTTTTTGAGACACTACGTGTTTAGTGATAGACTTTATCACTGTGTTCTGTTTTGTTCATCAGTGAAATGTAAATCATTCAATTGTAATTATTTCACCAAATGGGAATCGAAGTCGCATTGAATCACAATTACAGTCGCTGTACCACTGCGCCACGGTGGCCTCAAATCAAATAATGCAACTAATCAATATAAAAAAAACCAGATCCCATGCTATTATAATATTTTTACAGCATTAATGACTTTCTTACAAGTAAGACTAGGTGAAGTCACTTTTAGGCATGTAGTTTTAAAATGACAGGAGTCTTATGACTGCCTTTAGACAGTTCGTCACGTACAATTTTTTTTGGCCAGTCGTGTGATTGTCAAGGGATCGGTTGTGGGTTCGATTCCCACGCGAGGAGTGGAAATATTTAATATTTCCATTTCCTTCACTATGGTATCGAGGTAAAGCGCGGCGTTAAGTTACGCTACTTAACACGCAATGCCTCCGAATTTGGCACAAAGTGGGGAACGGAGTACTTAAAATTAAGTTCCCTCTGCCTACCCTGCTGTGTGCGGGATACAGCTTGGAGCTAAAAAAAATACAATTTTTAGACACTAAAGGCTGATCACGGGGAAAGAGTATGGAATAGAGAGAGAGAGAGACAGAGAGAGAGAGAAAAATATAAAAGAGTGTTAAGAGTTACTCTGTGTCTATATGTAACATGAAAACTAAATTACCTTCTTTTATTTTCTACTTGATTGGAATACGTACTATTAGGTCATTTCAAGGAAACCCTTTTGAGTCGAAGTGATTAACTACCTTGTCCACCAAAAAATATGGCTAATTTCTGCTTTGCGAGTACATTTTAAATTTTATAATAAATTGATTTTTATATATTTTTTAAAGAAAAACAAAAGAAATGAATGAAAAGTTAACACTGGCTTGAGAGGCACTTCTAATGAAAAGAGCTGGAAGAGTATCTTAGCAGTTGACTTTTGAAATAGAAATTTTATAAAATATATTTTTGTGATAAATGTAGATTTCTTTTTTTGAAATAAATTCATATATTATATGATATACCCTTTGAGTATTTGAGTATTCACTAAAATATTTAAGTAAGGTCATCGACTACTATTTATCTCCTAAATTCCAATACAGAAATGAACTCTCTACTTTACGTTGAAACAATAATTCCTGATTACTTACAGGTGCAGCTTACAGGTGAAAAATATATGTTATTAATAATATTTTCTTACCAGTGAAACAGAATTTTAAATATATTATGTTCAGTGCAACCATCATGGCGCAGTGGGGTAGAGTCTAATCTTAAACTCGTTTGGTTCCCCGAAATGATCCCCACTCGCGGGAATGATTATATTCAAATTATTCTCATTTCTTCACTCAGGTAAGACCAAGCGTGGCGTTAAGTGCCGCCGCTCAATATTAATATTTATCTTGAAATCGAATACAAAATGGAAAACGGAGTATCTTGACAC